>QRDG01001063.1:0-300491 GCA_012064385.1 Puccinellia tenuiflora
CTCCGGTGTAATTATTCATGAGGGCTGTCACCCTTGTGAGTGTTATGCTATTGTGGGTCCCAGTGCATGAAGCTGATCTTTAACCCAAGATCTTTTCCGTTGAACCCTGGTGCTAGTGGTTGAACCCTACATCAGGTTGGCAAAAAAATTGAAGTTGGTCTTCAAAACTCGAGGTTGCAGCCGTAATTTGGTTTCTCGACAATGCTCTACGTCGTCACTAGCTTACCTAGGCTCTCTATTATGGAATCATCTGAATCATGACGGGATTGCTCTTAGCGAGTTTTCCATCAATAATTGTGATCCCTCCGGTAACACCCGTTCCTGAAACCCTTTTCGGCACTAGTTGTCGGAAGAGTGCTACAAGGGCTTCTGCAATATCTTGAAATTGTTGTTAGCCCGACCTTTGCCTAAATCTGTTGTCCACCTTTATCTGTCTACGGACAATCAAGTTATCTTGCATTGGGGTGTTCTGATACAGGTTATTCTTGTGCTTCGTCAAGTCATTCCACTTCGGGATGTCAGGAGAAACAAACTCCGGTACCTCGTCCATATTTCGGGCAGGTCAAAGCTTTGTAAATCGCGGAATAGGAGCTTGTCTAGTTTTTGTTCCGTTCCACCTTGGAGTGTCACACTCTTTTATATCGAGAAGTCGTGCCTAGTCTCATGACGAGCTTGATGAAGTGATGCTCCTACCCTTCCTTATCCATCTACCTCCGAGTTTTCGGGCTCGATAGTATTGAGGATGAATATTGTTGTGGTAATCGGATATTCTTAGCAATGGATGTTGTTCTGAAACCCAAAGACTTCGGTGACACTCTTAGCCTAGTTGGTAATTATATCACCGGGCTGAGTTGTCTGTGTCGCCAAGACCTTTCGTCTAGGTGCACCTTTCGGTCAACGAGTTAGATTCGTGTCGAAGCTCTAAAGACCACCTCTTTTCCTTGACATGCAAGCTTTCTCTCGCAAACCAGTGACTTTTGTCGCCATGGATCCGAGTGAAGTTCGCCTTGTCTCCTCGGGTTAAATCACAGGTTGGTTATGTATATGTGCATCATGGAGCTGGTAGGTTGTTACCTCCCCTTTCTCTGATTAAGCCATGTGTGCACACCAAACCCCTGACCGAGAAGTTCCTAAATAAGAAAAGGTTATCAAATCTCGTCCGCTTACCGGTGTTTCCCAATCATGAATCAGCTGGGCTCCATTGTCTGGAGTCTTGCTGGATCGAACTCCTCTTCGTGAATCGTGACCTAATGGAAACCTCTTGTGTATCCGAAGTGTGGAGTCCGGAAGATGTCTTTTCTCCTCGCAGTGCTTCAAGTTTCGATGACCTACACCTCTTGGTGGTTTGAAGTGCTGTCTTGGTGATCGGTTGTCCTATCCTCGGCTCGACCTTTGTTTGGTCAAGTCGTTCTTTTTCCTCTCAATAACTTATGGTTTTGGGCAAGAGTCATTCTGTCTACCACCTTAAGTTATCTCCTGTTCTTTCCGCCTCTTTGGCATGTCCTGTTAGTTAGCCAAATCTCTGAAACGATGAAGATGAGGTGTTCCATGTTTCCCTTTTCCCTCTTCCTACTCTAGGAATCTCGGGGCGAGATTCTTGTAAGGGGGGTAGAATTGTAACAGCCCAGATTTGGTACCCTAAAATATGGGCCAAATTTTCACTTTTTGCTTTGTGTTGCATCATGGCATAATTATTTAAATTGCTAATTATAAGTAAAGCAACACTTGGAAACAAAGCAACACCTTAAAACAAAGGAAGCAAAACCCTTCCTCAAATTTCCAAAACTGAAAGCTTTGCCCAAAATGGCCAAACCAACTTATTCTTGAATTTCCAAATTGTCCCGGAAGTTCTAAGAATTTATTTTTATAAATGCCAATCAAATAAATAAATTTTGAGAATTCAATTTGGCTTAATTCAATTCCTATTTTGGAACCAAGAAAAGTTTTCCAAAAATTCAAACTAAAATTATGGGGTGCTTCAATATTATTGTGAGGTCCTCCATGAATATTTTCTCTATTTTTGGAAATGGTTAATTGCTCCATTTAAATGCTTTTTGCAAATTATCAAAAATGACCGAATTTAAAAGCTGTGAACAAATGTTGGCCAAAACATTTTATTTTGGACCACCAATTTTTGTGGAGCACCTAAAGGTTAAACGGAGCCTATATGAATTTTTGCATAATTTATAAAAATGTTTAAGAGACCTTCTTAATTGCACTAAACTGCCACTGGACCTTTTTGTAATTTGAGAAATGTTGCCAGGGGGTTATTTGCGAAAATCCTTTTTCTTCTTCCTCCACAGTGCGGAACGGCACTGGCGCCATGCCGCTGCCGCCCATGCCGTCTTGCCGCCGTGGCCTCGCCTCCACGCTCGGCCTCGTGACGCCCTGGTGGTCAAAGGCGACGCCCTGGACGCCCACCTACCCTTTTCCTTTCCCCCTGCTCGCCCCGTTCCTCTCCTCCCTCTCACGCACGCATGGTTGTAGTCGAGCTCGCGCCGCCGTCGAAATTGCCGCCGTCTGAAGCTGCCTGCGCGGATCGAAGCCGATGGAGAGCTCCGCCTCGGGCCCCTCTTCTTTCCCTCCCAAGGAATCGGACCGGGAGGTCCTACACCGACGTGTGCGTCCTCGTCTTCGCCAACCTCGGCCGCCTCCCCGCCGGCCTTTTTCTCGCCGAAATCCGGCAACGCCGGCCACTCCCTCGCCGCGCCGTCGGCACCTGCTCCTCCTCCACATCGTCCTCTACCTCCTCCGCCGACTCACGCTAACTGGGAGGCTCGGGGACGAGCAAATCGTGCTCGCCTGTGCGCGCCGGTCCGCCACCTACCGACCTCGTCCTCGCCGGAATCCGGCCACGGTGGTCGTTCCCCGCCGTCTCCGACCGCGCCACGGAGTTCCAGGTGAGCTTCCCCCCCCATTTTGCCTTCTCTCCTCGCTCCCTCTCTTCCCTCCTCGCCGCCGTTTACCTCCGGCGACCGTCGGCGGTCCCCGCCGCACATCACGCGTGCGTGCTAGGCACGCCCGGCCGTTGCCCGGCCTGACCGGCCACGAGGCCGGGGCCTCTCGGGTCCCTGCCCGGCCATATGGGCCGGCCCAGTGGCCGGGGCTCCTCTGTTTGTGGCCCGGCCATAATGGCCGGCCTGCACCCGGTCTGGCCGGCCTGCCAGGGGTTTTGTCCCCCCCCCTTTTTATTTTAAACTGAAATTAAAATAGTTGATATGTATTCGAATAATGCATCAAAAATTGCAAACCAAATATCAAAATGTTCAGCAAAACAAACCCTATGTTATAGGATCATGGTAACAGTCTTGTGGAATTCTAATCTTGCCGGTTATGTGGGAATTCCTAAAATGGTAAAAATGAGACCTAATCGGGAAAAATCATATTCAGATAAATATTGTTCCAAAAATTATAAATAAAATATTGAAGTGATCAACTTGTCAAATGCTATCAAACCATGTACTTGTCACATCATGATCACAAACTTTTATTTGATGTTATTCATAATTTGATTAAATGAAGTAATTTCAATTATTTAATTAATTTGTCAATTATTCATCGGTGCTCCGAAAATTACAAATGAGGTACCAAATTGATCGGAATGACCAACCCTATCCATTCATGTCATGTTCATGCATTTTGAGCCACTTCTCTAATAATTTAATAATTTATAAGATTGTGGTCACTAAGACAAAATATGGGGTTGATCCCAAATAATTTCACTAATTATTTGGCTCCCCATTTAATTGTGACTTTAATTTATATAATAATATCCTTGCATCAATTTGACATGACATCATGTGTTTGCGCATTGCACCTTGTGATCGTGTGATTTATGTGTTCTTTGCTTTCTTTTGGGTATCGATAGATTCCGGAGCCGAGGGTCTCTCTAATTACCCCGACGAGCAATACTACGCTACCCGGCAGCAAGGCAAGAGATAACCTAACCTTCTTGGCATCTAGCATCCTATGATTTTTATAAACTTATTTTATCCACCATATTATTTGCATGCGATTCAAATGTCTGTTTTGTTCAAAGTATAGAGAATCCTATGAATGCATGTTCTTCCCCGAGCCAATCACATGTATCCCTACCTATGAAACCTAGGGTTGAAGTGTTGGCCGAGTTAAAGATAGTTTTGTTATATTCATATGCTTAGCTATGCTTAGCCATGCTTAAATAGATGCTTTATGTCCGTTATTAATTCCATAATTGTTGATGTTGATGGAATGATTCGGGCACGGTGGATAATGGTGATGCTTAATTAAAATGCTAAGTAGGCTTGGGTGAGTTGCCATCGGGGATGGTGTTTTGTCTCACTCTAGCCCCTAGGAGCGAGTTCTTGTCTCTAGAACCAAGATCGAGCGTGCTTCCGGAGGTGGGGGCATATGGAACCCCCTTTGACCGAATAAGTTGTGCGGGCGTATCCAAGGGTCCTCTAGTTCGGTTTTCCATTTGCGCGTGAGTTGTGTGGGTGGAAAAGAGAATGATGTGGACGGTGGTGTTTAGGGCGTGGCGATGGGGCGGGGTGCTGAAATAGGCGCTGAAACCTGTCCTGTGGCCACAGATGACTCTTGGATAGTCTCATGCAATGTAAAGGTCTAACCGCGCCCACTCGCCGGCCTTCCCCGGAAGAGGGCCAACCAGGTGAGCCGGACGGTACCAATGGATAAGAAGCTGGGGTTCCTGCGGAAACCTGGCGACTTCAAATAGTACACCCCTGCAGGGTTTAATCTTTTCGAAAAGCCGTGTCCGCGGTTATGGACGACTTGGGAACGGATATACGAGACCATAGATAACTTTTAACCTAATTGATATGGCAGCTAAAGGTTGCATAACAAACATGAGATAAAGGTTCATTTCCTCGAGGGTGAGTCGAGGGAGTGCCTTTGTGTGAGATGAGTGGTGATGGTTGCAAGTAGGTTCGTCGAGAACCGAAGGTGATAATGATACTCTCTTACCCCCTTTATAAAAATATTCTGAGTAGACGAATGCCATGTGTCTTTTAAGTTTTGGTTTATGAAAGTTAGCTTTACGCAAAAGAACTACATATACAGCTTTAGAGCCTCCGTCAGTCATTGGGCCTATATCGCCCTACTAAACTTGCGAGTACATCGTACTCAGTCTCTCTTTGCTGCCTCTATGATTTTGTATTTCAGAGGAGGACGACACCGAGCGACTAGGTGGTTTCTTCGTTGACGTCGACTACTAGTCTGGGGTTCCCAGGTGGCAGCTTGGGACCGTGGAACAAGCTGGCTTGGGTGATGTTTATTGTAGGCCTCTTAGGCCATATATTTGCTTCTTGTTGTTAGACAACACTACCCGCTTCCGCTTGTTGAATTGTTGGATCTGTGATCCTTTTGGTTGTAATATTTGTATTCTTCTCGTTATATGAGTTGCTATATAAATGTTTTATGTCGTAGAGTCATGTTTTGATGCCAGTTCTGTTCCACAAGTCTCGATCTTTGTTTTATACTTTGATGGTTGTGCTGAATACATAGCCTCTCTGTATAATTCCGGGGTCGGGGCGTTACAGCCGCAGTCGCCGACCGTGGTAGTTGCGCAGGTCTTGTTGGTACACGGCTGTGCGGCTGAGGGCGATGTCGCGTGCTTCATCCAGGACATCCACATCATCTTCAAGTGCTTCTTCAGCGTCAGACTCGTCGTATGCCACCACTCGTGGAGCGTCAAATTTGATGTCGCAGGGTAGGACTGCTTCGGCACCGTACACCATGAAGAATGGTGTATACTGGGTAGATCTGTTTGGCGTGGTGCGTAGGCTCCACAGCACGCTTGGTAACTCCTCCACCCAGGCTCCTGCGGCTCGCTTCAATGGTACTCGCAGGCGCTTCTTGATGCCTTTGCTGACTAGGCCGTTGGCTTTCTCGACTTGCCCATTGGACTGCGGGTGCGAGACGGATGCATAGCTGAGCTTGACACCTTGTTCAGAGCAGAAATCCCTGAATTCTTCGGCTGTGAAGTTCGTTCCGTTGTCGGTGATAATGCCGTGTGGCACACCGAACCTGAAGATGATTGACCTGATGAAGTTGACCGCTGAGCTTGCGGTTGAGCTTGTGATTGGGACCGCTTCAATCCACTTCGTGAACTTGTCGACTGCCACCAGGAGGTGAGTGTGCCCGCCTGGGGAGGATTTCTTGAAGGGACCTACCATGTCGAGTCCCCATTGCGCGAAGGGCCACGCGAGTGGTATTGTCTTCAGTGCCGACGCTGGTGCATGCGGCTTGTTGGCGAACTCCTGACAGCCAACGCATTTTTTGACCAGTTCTTCTGCGTCTTGCATTGCGGTGGGCCAGTAGAACCCTGCTCGCAAGGCCTTGGCCACCAGTGCTCGACTGCTTGGGTGGTGCCCGCATATGCCGGCGTGGATGTCGAGTAAGATTGCTTGGCCGTCGGCTGGATCGATGCACCTTTGGAGGACTCCTGAGATGCTTCTCTTGTAGAGCTCGCCGTTGATGATGGTGAAGCCTTTGGAACGGCGAACGATGCGCTTGGCTTCGACTGGATTCTCCGGCAACCGCTGGTGCAGCATGTAGGCCAGATACGGGTTTGTCCATGTGGGCTCGACCAGCATTATCTCCATGACCTCCTTCTCCGTGCTTGGCGGGTCGGCGGTGCTTGCTGCCGATGTAGAGGGTCCTGGCGGGGGCCGGACCTTGATTGAGCGCTGTGTGATGCACTCGAGGAAGACTCCGGGTGGCACCGGAGCTCGATCCGAACCTAGGTTGGCCAGGACGTCAGCTTCTTCATTGCTTTCGCGGCCGATGTGCCGCAGTTCACAGCCGTCGAAGAGGCCTTCCAGTTGGTTGTACAGCTCCCTGTAGGCTATCATGTTGTC
The DNA here is from genome assembly GCA_012064385.1 of Puccinellia tenuiflora. Taxonomy (NCBI): domain Eukaryota; kingdom Viridiplantae; phylum Streptophyta; class Magnoliopsida; order Poales; family Poaceae; genus Puccinellia; species Puccinellia tenuiflora. The sequence continues at coordinate 6,858 of QRDG01001063.1, forward strand.
AGCGATGGCATCACACTGCTTCATGGTTTGCTGCACGACCAGATAGGAGTCGCCGTAGATCATGAGGCGAGTGGCGCCACAGTTCTGGGCCATCCGCATACCGTGGATCAGGGCTTCGTACTCTGCTTCGTTGTTGGAAGGAGTTGGGAACTTCATCTGCAGCACGTACTTCAGCTTGTCGCCTTTAGGTGAAATGAGCACGACTCCTGCTCCGGCTGAGTTGAATTTCTTTGATCCATCAAAATACATTGTCCATGCATTGGACAAGTCGGGCTCGTCGGGCAGTTGTGCTTCTATCCACTCTGTGGTGAACTCTGGGAGGACCTGGGCCTTGATTGCCTTCGGGTGTGCGTACTTCAGCCCCCATGGCCCTAACTCGACAACCCACTTGGCGACTCTTCCTGTCACGGCTGGGTTAGTGAGGATGTCGGATAGGGCAGAGGAGCTTACCACCGTGATCGGGTGCTCGGAGAAATAGTGGACCACCTTCCTAGACGTCATGAAGACTCCGTATGCCAGCTTCTGGTAGTGCGGGTATCGCTGCTTGGAATCAGTTAGTACCTCGCTGAGGTAATACACAGGTCGCTGAATAGGGTGACTCTTTCCTTCTTCCTCCCGCTCGACTACGAGTACGGTACTAACCACCCTGTTCGTGGCTGCCACGTATAGGTACAGTGGCTCGTTCTCATGTGGTGCCACCAGCACTGGAGGGGTTGTGAGGGTCTGCTTCAGTTTGTCGAATGCATCTTGTGCCTCCTCTGTCCACTCGAACTTGTCTGCCTTTTTCATCAGTTGGTAGAAAGGCAGGGCCTTTTCTCCCAACTTACTAATAAACCGACTGAGTGCTGCGACTCTGCCGGCTAGGCGTTGTACTTCATGAAGTTTGGTCGGTGCAGGCATGTCGAGTATGTTCTGCACCTTCTCAGGGTTGGCTTCGATTCCTCTCGCAGAGACAAGATACCCCAGTAGTTCTCCGGCTGGGACGCCGAAGACGCACTTTTCTGGGTTTAACTTGATCTGGTACTCGTTAAGCGCATCGAAGACCTTGCGGAGGTCGTCGATGAGGCTGTCCTCTGTGCGGGTGGTGACGACTATGTCATCGACGTAGACCTGGACAATCTGTCCTATGAGCTCCTTCAAGCAGGCCTGCATCGTGCGCTGGTATGTGGCTCCAGCGTTCTTCAACCCGAAGGGCATCATCTGGTAACAGAATACACCGTGTGGTGTGATGAACGCCGTCTTCTCCTGGTCCTCGACTTTCATCCTGATCTGCTGGTACCCAGAGTAGGCATCCAGGAAGGATAGGCGTGCACAGCCTGCAGTCGAATCGACGATCTGATCAATCCGCGGGAGCGGAAAGTGATCCTTGGGGCAGCATTTGTTGATGGCGGTGAAGTCGACGCACATGCGGAGTTTCTTCGTCTTCTTCTTTTCCACCAGTACTGGGTTTGCTACCCACTCTGAATCCTTTATTTCCCGAATAAATCCGGCATGAAGCAGCCGGTCGATCTCCTTGCTGATAGCATCTCTCTTAGGACCCGCGAAGCGTCTCAAGGTCTGCTTGACTGGTCTAGCGTCTTTACGGACGCGTAAGGAGTGCTCGGCGAGTTCCCTTGGTATACCTGGCATGTCAGAAGGTTGCCAGGCGAATATCTTCCAGTTCTCACGCAGGAACTCGACGAGCGCGCTTTCCTATGCGCTAGTCAGGCTTGATGACACCCTGACCGTCTTGTCGGCGTCCGTCGGGTGTACCTGATGGGCCCTTGTGTCGTCGCTTGCGTTGAATGCAGATTCCTTGGATGATTTCTTCCGTGGTGGAAACAGAGTCCTGTCGTTGTCGACTGCCATCATCTCCAGGTGCTCGTCCATCCCAAAGAACTCAGAAATCCTGCTGAACTCGCGGTCGCAGCTGTCAGACCGGTCGAAGTCGCCTTTCACCGTGATGACACCCTTTGGTCCCGGCATCTTGAGCAGGAGGTAGGCGTAATGGGGCACTGCCATGAATCTGGCGAAGGCCAGACGACCCAGTATGGCATGATATTGTGACTTCCAGTCGACTACCTCGAAGTCGATCGCCTCTCGCTGGAAGTTTTCGGGTGTGCCGAATATGACGTCGAGTGTAACTGTTCCCATGGGCGTGACTGCTTGCCCTGGTACAATACCGTGGAAGGTATTTGCTGATGGTGTTAGGTTGGATGTTGACCTGTTCATCCTTCTTAGGGTGTCGGCGAAGATGATATTTATACCGCTGCCTCCATCCATGAATACCTTCTTCAAGGTGTACTCCCCGATCTGAGCTTCGACTACCAGAGCAGCGTGCCCGGGTCGTGGTATCGCCGGCGGGTGGTCCGCTCTGGAGAAAGTGATCGCTGTTTCTGAGCCTCTCAGGTAATCGGGTACTGCAGGTGGATTGGTGAGTGCTTGGTAGACCTGGCGGGTGATGATTTTCTGGGTCCTGTTGGAAGGACGTCCCTTCTGTATCATGTTGATCTGCCCTCGTGCTGCCGGGAACACGTTAGCAGGATCCTGCGGCTGTGGCTGTGGTTGTTGTTGCTGTTGCGGGTAGAAGGCCAGCGCTGCTTGCGCTGGGTTGGCGACTGGAGGAGGAGGTGGCGCCTGGAGGGCCAGCTGTGCGGCTGGCTGTGCCACGGGTGCCGCTTGATTATCACGCTGTCCGTTCTGAGGTACTATTCGCGCAAACGCCCTGTATATCTTACGCGCCTTTCTGCAATCCTTCAATAGGTGGCGGGATCCCACTTGCCTGTTTCTGGGTCCCTGAACATGTGATGTTTGCAAGGTTGCTCTAACTCTTCTTCCTCAGTCAGTGGGCGTCTCCGCCACTCGCGCTTGCGACTTCCGTCTCTATGGTAGCTGCTGCCACCGTCCTGGTTGTACTGCCTTTCATTCTCACGGGGGGTTTCGAATCCCGCCGCTACTAACTCGATCGAGTCGTTGCCGACGTAACGCGGCTTCTTTTTCAGGCGCCCTTCTCGCCAGTTGCTAGGTCCTGCTTCTTGCCTCGGGGATCGTGGTGCATCACGAACAGAGTCTTCTCCATCTGCCCACTGATTGGCTATCTGCATGAGCTCGATCATGTTCCTCGGCCTAAGCCTACCAAACTCCTCACGGAGGTCGCGGCGGTAAACGCCGTGCATGAATGCGTCCATCACCCTGTCTTCTGAGGTGGCTCCGTCCATGGTGTTGCGAAGTAAGGTCCACCGCTGGATGTACGAACGGAGTGGCTCGTCTCGACCTTGCTTGCACGCCTGGAGCTCAATGAGGGTTGTTGGCCTTGCGTATGTCCCCAGAAAACTCTTCACGAAGGCGTTCCTGAATTCGTCCCAGGTGCTGAAAGCGTCCCTGGGCTGAGTGTTGAGCCACCCGCGAGCAGATCCCGTGAGCATCAACTGGATGTACTGCATGGCAGTAGTCGAAGTACCACCTTGACAGCTGCACGCGATGAGGTAGTCTTCCAGCCAGTCCCTTGGGTCCTGCTTCCCGTCATACTTGGGTGTCTCCGCTGTTAGCTTGAAGCCTTTGGGCATCTTCGTGTCGCGGATGTTGAAGCTGAAACATGCGGCTCCGCGTGGCTCGAAGTCGTCGTCGTCGTAGTCGTTGGCTTGTGCACTCGCCGCTCGCAGCCGTCGACTGCGGTCCACCCTTCTCTGTGCGACGACGTTACGGACATCTTCGCCTGGCTGCGGCTGTCGCAGTCGAATTGGGGCTGGGTCTGCAAGTGGTGCGGGTTCACGATCGCGGCGGCCTCGATTCTCATGCACCCTTTCTGCTGGTGCTGACTTTGCCAGGACTTCCTCGACTTCCCTGAGGGATTGAATTTGTCGCCTGTGGAGGCGGGCGTGGGCGTCACCCTCCGGCGGCTGTGTTAGTCGCAGGTAGGTTTCGACCGCCATGAGGGCCGAAGCGGGTGTCTTGGGGACGGGGATTCCGTCCGCATCTTCCGTCATGAATGACGACTCGAGATTGCGAGTGAGGTGGACGCGATCAGCTTCTGGCACCCGTGGCATGCGAGCCCTGTGACGTCCTCCTTGCGAGACTTCCTCTGATCCGGCCAAAAACGAGTGTGCTGCCCTCCTGGCACTCGACGCATCGGCTAACTCTTTGCGCCGAATCAGATCGGCCTTCTCTTGGCGGACTCGCTCGGACTCCTTCCAAAGCAAGTATTGGACCGCCAGTTGGTCTTCTCGGGGTTCATCTGGTGAAGGGAACGTGCCTTCGTCCACGTGCTTCATGGCCTGGATCGCCATCTCCCGAGTGATGGTGAGTCTTGTCACCCTGTCCGGCATGGTCACCTCCAGCGGGTATACGGGTTCCCCGCCGTTGGACCGTGCTGGGCTGGCCATATAGACTTGCGCGGGGTAAACCCGCCGAGTGGGGCTGATGCTCCCAGTCCTGCTTCCTTCGTCTGAGCTATGCTCAGAGTCGAAGATCACAGCGACGTGGCGGGTGCCACGGCCACTGTTACTGGCGACTCCGCGATGCGGAGGCGCGATTGGCGTAGATTTTGGCTTCGTCCGGGGCGCGGACAAGAAGGTCGGGGTAGACTTGTTTCGCGCCAGGGTTGCAGTAGATGCGATTTTTCTGGTGACCGCGGGTGTGGTCACCGCAGTCGCCGTTGATGCGGTCGTAGATGGTGCTGACGCAGTCGAGGTGGATGCGATCTTCGCGGTAGTCGATGACGCGACCGCCGTGACCGCAGTAGATGCGATCTTCGCGGCGGGTGAAGCCGCGGTCGGCGCAGTCGATGTAGATGCTGGCGCGTCCGTCGCGCGCAACGTGGCCAGCGTGGGCCGGAGCGTTCCGCGACTGTCCACCAGATAGCGCAGACTACCGAAGGTAATCCACGTGCTCTGCTGCACCTCAGCGTACGCCGGGAGATCCACCGGCGAGTGGTGGACGAACTCGAGGAAGCCGGTGTAGATCGACTCCCTGGCGCTGATGCTGTTCTTCATTGCAGATGAGGCCGGCGCAACCATGATTCCAACGATCTGTTCTTTCCCACAGACGGCGCCAATTGACGAGGTTAGGGCTCGGCAAATCCCTGGGTCGAGTACCCCGGGTTGATTGAGGGGGAGAGAGTATGAACGTTGGTGGCTAAGACGGCTAACAGGGGGCGAGTTTACCCAGGTTCGGCCCCTCAAGGTGAGGTAAAGACCTACTCCTGCTTGTCTGGTATTATCAAGGTGGCTACAATGGCGAGATGCAATCCCGCTAGGGTTTGTGTGCTGCTTTCTTGAGCTAGATGACGCACCCTCCTGGCCTTTATATCACAGGCCAGGTCTCGGGTGGACGGTGCGGATTGCACGTTACAGAATAAGGAAGATCATCACCGGCCTAACCAGCTACTTGGGCCACATGGTACACTTCATGGGCCTCTCTTGGCGTGACCCAGGTACTACCACCGTGGGGTACCCGAAAGGTAGCCCCACGACATCCGGTGGGGGTGCTGATGTTGGTGAAGGTGGCGGAGGGGATGACGACGCTGCCCGTGTCACGACGAGCCCTGTCCCCTCTGTCGGCTCCGACTCCGATTCGGCAGCCTACAGGGACGAGGACCTCGAGCGCGATGTCCCACCTCCGGTTTCGTCGTCCCGCGGTAAGTCTTCTGATCCCGACGCCGCCGGGCAAACTGATGGTGTCGTGCGCGTGGTAGTAGACTTCTGCAGTGGTTCCGAGCCAGACTCAGAGGGTTCCTCTTCCGTGCCAGCCTCCAAGCCGGCGCCGTCCTCCCGTAGGACCAAGGAGTTGGAGGTGGCGGCGCGGAAGAAGAAAGCGGTCCTCCCCCGGCGGGTCTTGAAGGAGAGGCGGTCGAAGTCGGCCGCCGATGTCGATGCAGGCACTGTGTCCCACAAGCGGAGGGGCACATTCGAGAAGCGGGGCGTGCTGCCTGCCAAAAATTTGACTTCTACGTCATCCCGGCCTACTACGGCCGGCTTGATGCCCGCCGGGAAACTCATGGCGGAGGCCCAGGCGGATGCGATTGTGGCCGATATCAGGGCCGAGGTCGACGCCAGGATGGCGGAGAAGACGGATGTCCCAACTGGTGGGGCCAACGATGAGGTGATTGGTCATGCTCCCGGTGGTGATTTTATTTATGATTTGAATCCGGGTGATTTGGAGAGGGAGTTTTATGCTCAAATGACGCAGGCGGATTTGGCCTTGGAAGCGTCTGATGCTGGTCTGACTGTGGAGCAGTTGATGACCTCAAAGGAGGACGAGGAGAAGACGAAGGCGGAGGACGTGGAGAGGGCGGAATCTCTCGCCGGCGGAACCAGCGTCCAGGTGGTTAATCCTATTCTTGTTGTTGATCCTGGTTACGACTTGAGCATTGAAGATATGGAAAAGGCTATTTACGCGGAGCTGGCGCAGGCGGATTTGATCCGGGAGGAGATGGACGCCAAGGCGGCCGCGAGGCAGCTGGCTGCTGTCAAGGCGGCTAAGGAGAAGGCGGGAGCGGGCGCGGACGCCAGCAAGACCGCGGTGGCCGGCGTGGTGGTCGGAGTGGCGCCGGCCCCTACAGAACGGCCGGATGTCGACTCCGCCGTTCCTGCGAAGGGCGGGGGGGGGGGGGTACTCTCTGGAGGTGGGAAGCGCCTGCCCGACGATGCCCCGGCTCCCCCGCCGAAGCTCTTGAAGAGGAGGAAGCCCGTGGAACTGGGCTCGCGCGACGGGTAATTGCTTGTCCTGTGGCGGAAATCTTGCGGCCTGTACTTCTTGGTGGTGACGCTTTTTTCGTTCTGCAGAGCACCGCTTCCGACTGTGGTGGCGGCGCCCAGCGTGGTGGTGGAGCCGGCCTCGAGGCCTGCCCCCGAGGCTCCTGTGGCGCCAGCGACTGGTCCGCCTCCAGAGGCGGTGACGGCGAAGGCGGATGTGGAACCGGTCAGCCGGGTGCCGGCGGACGCAGCTCCCCTCGTGGTCGACTTCGACCCTCCGGTTTCGGGCAGCGATGTCGAGGCGTCGGCTGATGCCTTCAAGACAGTTCCTCGGCTCGGTGCCGGGGCTGGAGATCTCGCCTTCCCCACTTCTTCCTTATCAGTGGCCGAGACGGCCAAGGACAAGGCCATAGCGGGGGCGACGGCTTCGCTCCCTGGTCCTCGCCAGTCTATCTTGGTGTCCTCCCCTCCGTATTCCGGACCGGTGCCGGCTCTGCCCGACGCATCGGGGAGGTTCCCCCTCATCACGCTGGTGGAGCAGAAGGCTCAGGAGAATCTGGCCAACATAGCGTTGCTTCGCTCTTCGATAGAGTATGGCTTTACTGAGGCGGCTAAGGAGACGACGTTGCTCAAGCGAGAGCTTGAGGCGGCCAAAGGTCTGGTTTCCTTTCTCGCTCGCATCTTCTGTCTTGGCTTTTGTACTTTTTCTTGCACGGCTTGGCCTGATGACGACTCGCCCCCTTCAGGCGACACCACCTCCCGTGCTGGCTTGGAGAGGCAGCTGAAGGAAAAGGACGTCACCCTAGCGTTGGTCAAGGCCGATCTCCAGACGACAGAGAAAACATCGGAGGAGCGCCGCCTGGAGGTCGTCCGGCTTGGCGAGGAGGCGAAGAAGTTGCGGGAAGCCGAGCAACGGAGGCTGGGCGAGGTCGAGTCGCTCCTCAAGAATGCGGATGAGCTGCGGAACCAGCTGAAGGAATCCGTCGAGTCCAACGACCGGATCGTCCAGGCGGCCAAGGCGCGTGAGCTCGAGCATGAGCAGCTGGTGGGCGGCCTGATCAAAGAGGTTGAGCGTGTGAACGAACTCATCCTCGGTAAGTGGAGTCTCTTTCTCCTTGACTTCTTGTTTGGGGTCTTCTACTCGGCCTCACCGGTTTGAAACGCAAGCCTTTATCTCGAGGTGGATGCGCAAATCCGGAAAGACGCTGCCTCGGCTCATTCCCGGCCGGAGTCCTCTGGTGTCGCTGCTGGGTCTGCTCCAACTGCCTCCTCCCGTCTTCTCCGTTTCGGCCAAGAGTTCAAGCGGCTGAAGGAAGCGGCCGACGGCGTGCTTGAGAACCTATGGCCGGATGCTCCCTTGCCAACCGCTCTCCACGACTTGCGCGTCCGACTTGAAGGGGCGCCAGCCGGCATCGACGAGCAGGTGGAGATGGCAGCGCGCGGAGGCACCGACATGGCGTTGGCCTTGGTGAAGTCATGGTATCCGAGCACACAGATGAGCATGCTGGTGGGTGGCTTCCGCACGGGAACGTCCCTCGCGAGCCTGCGCCCGAAGATCCTCATGGCCTCAGATAAAATTTCGGAGGCGGTGGACTTGACAAAGTTGGTGCCCGTCGAGCCGTCCGCGACGGCCCGGCCGGCTGAAGATGCTGGAGCCGGCGACACTGCTGCTGCCACCGATGCCGCTACTATCTGATTTGTTTGCTCCCCCGGGATGCCGGGCGTAACTGTAGAACTTGCTATCTCTGTATTGATGATTATCTTCCGTTGTACTGCTTGCTGTCTTCAGATGCTGTTGTCTTTGTGATTGTTGGGCCATTGTGCTTGTTTTGGTGACGATGTTCACCATGTCTAGCCCCCGAATTTTGGGCCGGCTTGAGCATCGAGCCGGGTCGAAATTTTATGTCCTTTGCTTGTTTTGTGTTTTTCTTTCACCGTCCTGATATCGTGCGGCCCTCGAGTCCGTGACTCGGGGTGTTGTGAACGTGCGTCCGGGTCTGCGGAGCCGGCTTGCCGGCTGCGCAGCCCCCGGGAATTTCGCGCTGTCTGTCGTCGCGTCTCCGTCCGGCTTCATCTAGAGGCGGAGGCGGATTTCGCCGCTCGTACGGTGGCGGCCTTGGGCGGCCAAGGTTGCATTGCCTGACGGTGTGGTTCGCTGGCCGGTCGCCGTGGTTCCGGCACGGTTGATTGAGTAGGAACTCGTAGCTGTTCCTCGCCCTTGTCCGGCACATGTCGCTGCTCGTCCTCATGCGGCGATTGTCGAAGTCTCCTTCCGGCCTTCCCTCGGTGTTAGCGACGACCTTGGACTCGACGCGATCATCCGTGGACTTGCGCTTGCCGGCCGTGTCGGAGTCACGCCGGGTTGATTTTCCTCCTTCCTGGTTCTCCGCCCGGCTGCGGCGTGCAGCCGGCTTCGTCGTGATGATTCTTCCGGCTTCATCGAGTCGGATCGGGTTGGTCATGCCCGCGTCGGCGGTGGCGTACTCGTCGGCGATTGCCATGAGCTCCGCCATGGTCTTCGGGCTCTTCCTTAGGAGCCTATGCTTGAGCAGCGTCTGATCTCGGCAGCCTTGAATGAAGTACTGGACAGCCTGGAGCTCGAGAACTCCCTCGCAGGAGTTGCGCAGGCTAGTCCACCGGGTGAGGTAGGCTCGGTCTGACTCGCCGTCCTTCTGTTTGCACATCGCGAGCAACTGTGCGTTGCCGGGGCGCAAGTATGTGCCGGTGAAATTGCGGTTGAACACCTCCTCGAAGTCCAACCAGCTGTTGACGCTTTCGGCCGGCAGGCTGTTCAGCCAGGTCCGAGCCGATCCCTGGAGCATGAGCGGCACGTAGCGTACGGCCACCCGCTTGTTGCCGCCTGCAATGTTGACCGCCGTGACGTAGTCGGCGAGCCAGTCTTCCGGCTTCGCGGTGCCGTTGTACTTGGGTGTGTCCCTTGGGAGGGTGAATCCCCGCGGGAACTGCTCGGTCCGGATACGAGGTCCGAAGCAGCGATGTGCGGCGATGTCTTCCTCCTCAATGATGCTTGACGCCTTGAGCGCATCGATGCGGAGGCGAGCGTCGTGGCTTGTTTCGGGCCCCAACGTTCCCAGGCGCTCCTCGATGGTGACCTTGTGTCCGATTCGCTCCTTGATGCTGCGGCCGGTTTGCGGCCCGTTCCGATTGCCGTCTTCACGTCGTCCAGCCGGATCGCGGCCGTGATCACGAGGATGCGAGCTCGCGCTCCCCTCGCGGTGTGCTCGTGGTTGCTTGTCCTTCGCCCTGCCGCGGCTCGTGGATGACGCCTCGGCGCCTTGCTTGGACTTGCCGGCTGCATCATAGCTTGGAGGCGGCTCATGATGTTCTCGGCTCGCCGTCGCCTAGGTTTCGCGTTGCTGCCGGTTAGCCGCGGTGATGAGCTCCTGGACCCGGCGTGCTTGTTGGCGTAGCTCCTCGCCTTGGAGATGGGGTAGTTCTGCTGCGGCCGCTTCCGCAGCCTTCATGTTTTGCACCGGGTTGCTGTACTCGGGCAAGACGATGTCCGAATGCTCGTGTGGCTGACCAACACGGTTCAGGACACCGCCGAGATCCCCTCCTTTGCGTCGGACTTCATTCAGCTTCTCCGTGTTGCCTCTTGCCGGCTCGAAGCCGTGGACGGTGTTGTACTCGCGCATCGTGGCGTTGAGTCGGCGCTGTGTTGATGCGAGGTGAAGAGATTTATCGTATATCTGTTGGCGCATCCTCTCGAGTTCAGCCACCGCCTTGGCTGGGTCCGCACTCGGCGCGATGGGGGTGCTTAGCAGCTCGAAGTCGGCCTCCAGGTTGCGCTGGAAGCGAGAGGGTTCTCCAGCTTCATGAACAGTTGTGGCGACGCCGCCTCCTGCCGCCACGTGCTCGACCATGTGCACCTCGGCGTAGACGTTGAGCTTGGCGTCGTCGCAGTCCGCGTCGCCGGAGTTGAGGTAGCCGAAGGAGTTGCCGTCGCAGACGCTGGCGTCGAAGATCGAAGGAGCCAAGCACGAGTAGACCTCCTCCGGGTACTCCTTGGCGGCGACGGCGACGTAGACGTGGAAGCCGCCGAGGGTGACGACGGTGCCTCCGCTGGTGACGTCCACGTCGGCGAAGCTCCTGGTGTTGTCGAGGACGCAGCCGATGGCGCCGATGGAGAGCACGAGGCCGGAGACGACCCGCCGATCATCTACGGTCCGGGATCCCGCGCAGAACGTGACTCCGCTCGTCGCGAGCCCCACGGTGGGCGCCAAATGTCGTGGTGGGTTGCACGGCATATCCATCAGAGATGGAAAGAAGTATGGGGCAGGCGACGATGGATGCTCGCGCGGGATTGGGTAACTAGCACGCAAACACACACGAGTTACCTAGGTTCAGGGCCCTCTTGTGGAGGTAACACCCCTACGTCCTGCTCTTCTTGTTCTTATTGCTTGATCACAGAATCGGGCTACAAGTGGTGCTCCTGGAGCTGTTTCGGGTGTCAGCCGGCTGGAAGTCCTAGCCGGCTGGAGGTTGAGGATGGTGCTAATTGGGTGCTCTAGTTGCTCGTCTTCCTCTTGTTGCTTGCCTCACGCAGGAGGCTCTAGCCCGCCTTATATAGGCAGCGGGCTAGGATTTTAGGTTACAAGGATTTTACAGGTCTGTCCCTATGACATCATCTACTTTCTGAGCCGGCTGGAGCTCGTTGCCATGATTCTGTACAGGAGATGCCCGACAGAGGGTACTGTTCACCAGGAGCGGTTATACGGGCCTGGCCCACCCGTACGGAATTGTCAGTTGGTGTGTCCGGCTCCAGCCCAGCCGGACGTCCGTGTCCGGGTAGACGCATGCGGCTTGATTCAGCCGGCAGGTCCCAGGCGGCACTGGTCAGCCGGCACTTGGTCAGCCGGCCCGTGGAGTTCTAAAGAAATGGATCTCTTTAGGATATCCGGGATTCATATCCCCGACAGGGGGCGAGGTAGAAGGGGAGAGGTTTGTGAGAATGGAGGGAAGAAGTCCAAGATTTGGCGGCCGACGCGACAATATAGGGGAAATTTCCCGCCATTCGTTTCGTGTGGCTGACGGGCGGACCATATCTTTCGGAGGCTCGGGCCGGACAGTGTCCGGCACCACGAAGTCAGCCCCCAACTTTGAAGGCCTTACTGACGGTGCCGGACAGTTTTTTGGCCGGATAAAGCCTTTGCGACCCCCCCCCCCCCGGTGTGGCCTGTTTTTCTGTCCGGAGACCTAATGGAGCATTAAGTGCCCTATTGCGAGTGGAGATGTTCTTAGTATTTTTCTTTCCGAGAATGAGTAATTCCATGGCTTATTATAATCCAAATTGACGTTTTCACCGAGACGAGGCGCCGGTCCACGAGAAGGATCGGAGATCCCGGTGCGCAGGGGTCGGCAGTTCGCCGACGACGGAAGCAGAAGAAGCAAGCAACCGAGTAGCAGTACTTCCTACTTTTTCCCTCAGAAAAAGAAAACAAATAATTTAGAACCCATTCTTTTCCGGCCCAATTGCCTAGTTTATTCTGCGTCTATTCGAACTATCCAATCAATCATGCATACGCGTTACCAGGAAACAGTACCGGCACTCACTCGTCGCACTGTACAGCTGCTCCATGGCTGATCGATCTGAAGGCGTCACCGGAGGAGGAGGAGCTCTGCAGCATTTTTTTCCCCTTGTCATGTAGCACTAGCACTCCGTAGCCTTTGCCGGTCTGGGTCATGCCAAGGAAAAGGAGGGGAAGACTTGGGGTTCGTAGGATCACGTAAAAAAACATATTTGCAAATTGCTAAAAAATCTAAAAAAAATTGACAACATGCATCTCGGTACTTTGCACAACGTCAAAAAATTTCAGCTCAAAATTAGATGTACAGCGTGAGAAACAAAAAAGAGAAATCATGCTGTGAATAGTGTCAGACTTGAGTACACAGTGTTTTGCACTATTCACACCGAAATTTCTCTTTTTTGTTTCTCACGCTGTAAATCGAATTTTGAGCTGAAATTTTTTAACGTTGTGCAAAGTACCGAGATGCATGTTGTCAATTTTTTTTAGATTTTTTAGTAATTCGCAAATATGTTTTTTTTTTGCGTGATCCTACTCTCACCTAAAGGTGAGATCCTACCCAAGTCTTCCCAACGCGATCTGCGTCTTTGGGTACCCTTCTTTCAAGGTCGCAGAGGTCACCCATACCATACAGGACCTGAAGATCTCTCTCAGAGCAACTAGAAGAAGATCAAATAACACGAAGTATATACGAACAAACAATTAATACCCTTGAATTGATATGTGCATTCACATTTTTTTTCTCTCTCAGTATAATTGGGTGCACATTTTGTCTACTCTACTCTGACTCTGACTCTACAGTGACCGACTCGTAGCGGCAGGAAAAGGAGTGATCACGTACGTATACACTATAACCAAAAGGCAGGCAGGCGGGTAGGGTGAGATGGGTACAGGATCATGTGGGGAGAAAAGCAGACGTGACAGTCCCCACCTGCCCGATAGGAACTGGCGATTTTAGGTTTATTACGTATTAATACCCTGTCTGTCGCTTTCTTTCCTCGTCCCGGCCGGGCCGCCACAAGGATCCAAGGGAGGAGGCGCCTTTGGTCGTCAGGTCAACAACCGATGATCGGTATCGGTCTCAGGCTCAGGCTCAGACTGTCCGTCCGGCCCCTGCACCGTTGTAGCGGTACACTGCTCGCCCCTGCAAAGCTGCCTCGTCCTCAGCTACTCTCCTCCTCTCTAAAATTATTGCTGTAAACACAATATATATATTTTCATGCTGGTCTTCTTGGTGGGTATCGCGTGGAAGAACAAAACTCCCCAGAAAAGATGAGTATCGATCTGCAGTAAATTTTGGTGCCGGAGAGGAGGAGGATTACTCCGCATATAATCGAGCATCGGAAAAGAAATCCGGCCGGCAGTGGAGTTCCTCGTGATGGAGCCTTTAGCTTGCACCTTAAGATAAGCACGGCCGGATGATGCTACCTTTTGCCCCTTTGCGGAAACCATTGTTTTATCGGCAGGAGCGCAGATGATTGGATCGAGCTTTTTTCAACTAGTGATCCCAAACATTCTGACGACGGCGACGCCTTTGCGCTAGTCCCGGAAAACTGAACCGGCCAAAGGGGAGGCGCCTTGACGGTTCCGATCTTCAGATTTTTTTTTTCTACGTGGGCTGTTCTAGTGCTGAATTTCTTTGCACTGTATTTTAAAACCAATTTTCTGTTGACTCAAACATCTTGAAAAAGGATCAGTTACTTTTCCCGCAGTGCAATGGAACAAAGTTTAGTACTTCCTCCGTACTAGAAAGGATGTCATTTTTTTGCCTAAATTTTAGTGACTAGATACATTCAGATTTAGAAAAAAAATGACATCCTTTTTAGGACAGAGGTAGTACCTTTTATTGGTCAATCTCGTCGAAGTTAAATGTGCATGAATCGCAACACTATCCCAACGTTTTCTCAACCATGCGAGTCTCGGAGGCACTAAATTCTTTGTTGGCTCGTCGTTCAGGCAGTTTTTAGCTATGTTATACTCCATTGGATGCGACACTGAGCTTGGATGATGTGCTTGCTTTATCGAAAAAAAGGACATTCAGACCGGCGCAGTAGTGTTATGTTACAAAAAAAAAAAACCAATTACGACGAGTCAAGACCAGATATAGGTGATAGTACTACATTGCCTCGAACGACTGGCAGCCTCAGGCGCCTCATCTCACCTCACAAAATTGCAGTAGAAAGCTTCAGCTTGAGATTTGAGAAGCCATGCACCACCTCCTCTCTGTCTCCCTGGTACTACACAGCGCATTCCAGCTCCAGCCATCGTTCCTCCTCTTAGATCTCCTCTCAGAATGAAAGCTACAATCCATTCATGTCAGAGCTAGCTATCTTCGCCGCTCATCTTTCCAGCTACTTTCCGCCGCGTCTGAGCCTCCACGGCGTACTGCTTTCGCAGCTCCTGGAGACTCTCCAGGAGTTCTTTGAAGGAAGGGCGACGTTGCGGGTCACTGCTCACAGGGGAAGGATAACCCTTTAGCGGCATTGGGAGTAAGTTATTTAGTAGTGTGCAAAACAGTAATGTACCTGTCCCAACAACTTTTGATGATCGATGCCCACTCAGGGTCCGTGTTGCTCGGTATTTCCAGTCTCTGATCCATAAAACCCACGGCTCCTATAACCTGCCACATAGGTATGTGAACGTTAGAGATTTCCTATGTTCTTATATGCTTACATAAGCAAGACAGTGGGTTTTCTTGAATTGCAATGGTGATGATTTCAGTGCTTGCAGAAGATTCACTAGTAGTAAGCTAGTATTTTCCAAGGGAATGTTGGCTCTAGGAGTAGGGAAACCACAAAAAAGAATATCACAACTTTTTCCTAAGTGTGGAAAGTGGACGTGACACCCTTTTAGGCTCTGGGAGAGTAGAACTTTTAAGGAGCTATCACTTAGCAGTTCTTCAACAGAAAACCAGGCCCTGACGATAAGCTCACCATGTTAATCTTGCCGCCAGACTAAAAGGAGAATGGAGGAAATAATGAAGCAAAGAAACGTTAAATTTCTTATTATTGCTAGTTGTATCTAAGTAGATGTTTAATTCAGAATTCAGATCAAGCTGGTACCCTTTACCGAACCGCTGTAGGAAACAATGGCTCTGAAGTCAAAATCACACAGTTTCCACCATATATTGATTTAAAGAATCAGATTACTACTACCTAACCAACTTATATTTACGTAGCAGAAACGCACCTGCATTGTATTGAGAGTATCCCAGGGTATCTTCTGCGCAACAAGCTCCCATAGGACTACTCCATAGCTGTATACATCAGATCTATATTTAACAAAGAGGAAGAAATGAGTCATCTGTAGGTAGCAAGAACATCTGTTGTCAGAAAAATGTTCATGTTGTGCTTACTTTTCATTTGAAGGTTCACTGCGTAACACCTCTGGAGCCATCCACTGCGGCTGGATGTGGAAGCTAAGTTATCAGATGTTTAGTACTTACATAGAAAATTGGTGGGAGGTCAAAGTTTAAGACACCTTTGTTAGTCTAGATATTCCATGTCAAAAGGTCAAGTTTGCTTGCACTTACTGTTCCTTTTCCAGTTTTTGTTGTCAGAAACGTTTCGAGTTTGAGACGTGAAAGACCAAAGTCTGCAACCTAATTGAACCAAGTGCAGGTTTAGCTCATGACATGTTTAGAAGTCCTCAGCCAAACGAGTAATGCCGGAGAGGAGAACAAAAAACATAAAGTACGAAGAAGTAGTTTCATTGGTACCTTTACTGTCCAGTTCTTATCAACCAACAGGTTTGATGATTTTAAATCACGGTGCACAACTGTGGGGATGGAACTGTGAAGATAATTCATGCCCCTTGCCTGGAAGGATATAATTATGTTTGTAAGAATCCATGTGGCAAAGGAAGGCCAAAATATGTACTTGTCGAACAAAATACTAGCATGTATCATAACTGAATTTTGGTGGTAGAATCTTCAGTTACGTCATAATAACATAAGTGTGACATAGAGATGGCAGGCAAAAAGTAATTTTATATGAAAGAGATTTCTCCCTGGTTTCATTAAGGAGATGGCAGGTAAGTGATATCACCTCTTTTCTTCTTTCAGTCTTCCATAACTGAAGCTATAGATATGGCTTAATTTACATGCAATTCAACTTCGCTTCCACACAGTTGCTAACAATAATTATGTGTACTAAAAATGTATCATGAGATATGCAAGTGAAGAGCGTTTATCTAATTTTTCTGCTACAATATGTTCATTTCTCACAAGCTTCGCACAATGCATTTCGCTTGCCTTCCTGAATCAGCTGTTAAGACAAAATACACTCACGATGTCCATAGCCATGCCAACTCTCCGTCTTGGATCCAGCTTGCCAGTGGTCTTTTGAAGCAATCGAAACAAATTCCCTCTGCATAATTGGACTCAGTAAAGTGTTACACAGAGGTACTAAAACAAATTGACCTCTTGAGAGATTCTAAAGTCTACACAGTTACAGAAGAATGACAAATCTCAATTTTCAGTAGCCAGAATGGTTCATAACCCAGACAAAACAAAGACTCGTGCACCTAGTACTAAATCAATGCATGCAAGTTAGCAATCAGGGGGAATTGTTTTTAGTATCAAACGAAAAGGACTGGGGGCACTAGCAGCCCAACTTTTTCGTTAAGAGGAAAATGAGTATAAAACCCAGTGGTTGGTTACACAACTATGTGTGCCTGCCAATTAGCCACGCCTCAATCCTTAGAACTGCTTTTAAGTATGGTTATCAAAGGTAAGAGTTTCAGGTGAACTTGCTGCATTAGTACAACAAAATGCAAGAAGACCAATGTGGTTAGTTCTAATTGGATTACTAAGATAACCCGTGCATCATGCATACAAATTCTCATTTACCACAAGTTACAGAATTAGGCTTGTATATTCTTATACTTCCCTTTGGCTATTAGGCACACAACCAACCTGGGGTGACACATCTTAGCAAGTTCATTCATGTGGAAAGACCAGCATAAATACAAGTGACATAGGTCCACAAGATATTTTTCTTTCTTAGTATATGTGAAGCCTTCGAAGAAAGTTTCTCTGGAAAGTAGAGGTCTGAATACAAACTTCACGGGCATTAAATAAGCACAACTCAAAAAGAGGGCAATAGAATTACGGGGATGGAATATAAGGCCAAGAAGCTCAAATTTTGCGTCACACTGGTATGATCAAAGTTTGGATGGTGTACTTCTGGAGAGAACAATTCTGATATACGAGTGAATGGACAAAAGAAAACTATGAGAGGGCAACCAGGTGGGGTTGAAGGAAGGTCAACAGAATCCTCGACTTTCATCCTTGATTAGCTACATCTACTACCTCCACTTACGAGCTCCTATAGGGACAAATCTGTACTGTAATTTCCATTATTTTCATGGATCTTCATGATTGAAATTCCTCACCATAACACATATTTTCCTATGAAACAGAATGCATCCTTTCAACCCCAAGATCGCTATGGAACAGGGACCAACAAGAACCAGATAGCTACTACTTACATTTCAAACCGGGGCATAGACTATCAACAACTCCTTGGTATGAATTCTGTTGGTGTTGAATATGTGTATAGGGCTACAGTTGGAGTTGGAATATGCGAAGGGTTAGATGTTGGAGTCGAACGCATGTAATTCGGGCATGTTATATAACGGCACCTCGAGGTAGCCAAAACAGACACAAGATCACAGAGGAGAGTCCAGGCACCTGTGGCAGGGGTGTCCGGACAGGCCATAGCGTGGTAGTTAAGATGAGTCTGATGGCCTTGGCGGGTTTGTCGTCTTTTGTACTATGTTGATGTAGCTCATGGGGAGTGTAGTACCCCAGCGTTTAGGTTTTAACGAGGGGTAGATTTAGGAGTTTGTGCATTTGCATGCATGCATATGTAAAACCTGAACCAATTTTTCGCAAATTAAAACTCTGGTCTAAGCTTCTACTCACCATCTTTTAAACTCCAAGTTTAATTAAAAGGGGGAGCTAATACTTCTTTAGTACCTATTTTACTTGTATTCCTTACTACCACCTCATAAATATTTGGGATTATTTTAATAATGATTATTTTCCAAGTCATTTAAATGACTTAAAGCATTGACTTAAAGCATTTACCAATTTTATTCGAAGTTAAATATCCCAAATTTATTTAAATAAAAATACAGGAGGTTTCCTCTTGTAAATATAAGTCTACTTGTATTTTTGTAGATTTTATAAAGTTATTTAAAAGCCTAAATTAAATAAAGAGAGCCTTTGTTTTGTTGAAAAGAGTGTTTAGGGAAAAGTCCAGGGTTTTTTTTGCAAATCTTCTTTTCTTTCCTCTTTCTTTCTTCTCTCTGCCGCGCCAGAAGGACGAGGCCGCGCCGCCGTGCCACCTCCTGCTTGCCGCTTCGGGCGCGAGGATAAGACCGTCGACGACGCCCTCTGCTCTCTCTCTCGCTCATTCGCCCCCCCTCACTCTCTCTCTTCTCTTCTCTCTAGCTCTATCTCGACCGAAACCCTAACCCTAACCCATACGGCCGCCGCCGTAATCTCAAATCGCCGGCGAACGGAGGAGTCCCCGGAGTCGAGACCGTGTCCATCCGCTCCGCCCCGACGTTCTCTACGTGCTGGTGCAAGCCGTTGGTGCTGGGAGCCGCTGGAGGAGAAGAACGCGCTCGGCGTCCCGAACGCCGCCGCCGGGTGTCGAGCTCGAGCTCGCCGCCGTTGACGCTTCATCACCGTCCCCGCTTTGTCCACGACACTCCTCGTGAGTTCCTCCGTCGTGTGCACCCTTTTAATCGGTGGATTTCGTTCGGATTGGAGGGATTCGTGTTCAACTGTCGTTCACCGCTGCGGTGACCCGTCGCCGGGATGGTTCCGGTGACCTTTTTGGGGCGGCGCCACCACCTTTTGGTCCGTCTCAGTTAGGCCTATCTTTCACACTCGTGTCCTTCGCCGGAGATGACCGGAGTTGGCCGGAATCTGGCCGGAGTGGCCGCTGTCCAGGGCCGATGACGTCAGCTGACGTCATTCCATGTTTATCGGTATAGAAAAAGAGAAATTCCTGACGGGTGGGTCCCCTTGTCAGATTTTTGGTCAATAATTCAAACTTCAGAAATAATAGAAACTTGTTTAATTCATAACTTTTGATTCTGAATTCAGAAAAATTCAAATAAAACATCAAATAAATCAGAAAAATAAAATCTATTCTTTTATGTTTTATAACTATTTATTTGACTAACTTTTCTTTGAGTTATTTAAAATCACTTAAATGCCATTTTAGTTTAAAAATTATTATAAAATCCTTTTCTTTAAACAAAATTTGGATAAAATTATTTTAAGTAATAAAAATTATAACCTTATTTATAAAAAGGTTTCAAATGCAAAATCTTTTATTATTTTAAAAGTCTTTAAAAATTAATTTATTGGAATAAAATTAATTTAATTTCGAAAATTAAATAAATAAAAATAATATCAAAAATTCAGATTTAAATCATAAATTCTTAATTGATCAATAAAATAAAAGCAAGCTAAGAGTTGCATATCATTTTATGCATAGTAGCATGTTGCTTCTTTAAACATTGTTCTTATCAGACAATGATGGATTTTGTAGAACCAGGAGGTCGAGAGCCCCGACCAGTTTCAGACTCCACTACTTATCAGTTTCAAGGCAAGTTCATCACTTGCTCATACCTCTTGAAATATTTGTTAGAAAACTATTTGCAAAACCTTATTATACTATCACCTTTATAAAAAAAAGCATAAAACCTATTTCTTTAATAACATGACTATTTGGCTATCTACCTGCTTGGTGGTAACCTATTATGGTTGGCAAATGGGACCATGGTAAGATGAATAGGTCCGGAGGTTCCATTTGCAAGGGAAAGTATTATCTAGGTTTAACAATAAATTCCGTCATAATGATTGCGCTGTAAAGACGCGTTAACCATAAGACCTGGAATGGGACGGGAAATCCCATCTGTACTTCTCCCGGATGCATGTCAACGGGCTGCCAGTGCTGTAGGCTGTAGGTCTTGCAGGACTACATGCATATGGGTGGGATCCCTTAATTCCCACGGCGACTGGGGTCTAGGATGGTCTGCAAGGAGAGCCTAGGTGTCTACCGGAAGGGGTAGAGCATCAGGGGTAAACTCGCTATGCATGAATTGGGTGGGCATGCGTTGTGCGGAGAAGCACAGTGAATGACTTGGATCAAAAACTGGGCCCCACACCAAAGAGAGTGTGGACAGGAAAGTACGCCTGGTTGGTAACAAAGTCTTGATCTCTTATGGGTAAAGTAACGCACCTCTACAGAGTGTAAAGAATTTTAACATGTTACTCCCTATTCCGGGAAGGAGCTGCGAACGCTGCAGGAAAAGAGCTCTATGAAGCTCTAGCCCTGTGAAGGATGACGGGCATAGTCTTCAGAAATAAAAGCAACCTCTTGAAGAAATGTTTTACAAAACCCTTGCATTAGCTTGTGACTCTTTTGAGTCTTAAGCAGTAGTTAGTGCATCAAACTTCCCACCGTACCTAATGAACTTGTTGAGTAACGCTGGTTACTCATTCCTTTCCTTTTGAATCTCCTGCTTAGGTTATGAGGACCTGGCCAGTGCCTCGCTTCATGCCATGGGAGGCCAGGAAGACGTCTACTATGAAGAGCCAGACCTTTCAGGAGGAGTTGAAGGCATGGACTACTTTATCAGATACGGCGCCGACAACGAGGAAGAAGAGTATGACTAGTCAACTCTAGGTTAATAGCCTTACTTAGCACGGTTGAATCGAGCAGCAAGAACTTTATATCAATAAGCTGTTGAGTTCCCGTGTGCGCACTTATTTGCCTCTTCATGGTTTGTAAACACTATGTATGAGACGACACCCTGAGGTGGTCATCTCTATGCACGACTTGGTTTGTAATATTTAGACGTTGTTTGTGGACCCGCAATGTTTCTGCTGTACCACCCTGCGGGATGTAATATTTGCGGAACGGTGTTCTGTGAGTGTTATGTCAATGACTTGCATACTACAACATGCAGTGGTATGCCGGGTCACCGCAGCTGGTATCAGAGCAATTGCTTCGACCTTAGGTTGGAAACCCAGTAAAGGGATAGAACCTGTCGGTAGTTAGCAACGATAAAGAGTGCGCTAGAAGTACGATGAGTATTCACTTGAGAATATCACCGTCATATTTTCAGTGTTAAAGTTCTTTATTATGATGCAATTCTTATTAATGCTTATCTTGTTATGTACAGTTACGATGGCATGGGAGAGTACCATTTGGCCGGAGCATGAGTGGCTGGATGACTACAACGGTACCTTGACTGACCAGTTGAGGTCGTTATTGAGAGCTTTTGGCTGCGACACCAACATTCCCGTCAACACCTACATCTACAAGTTTGGAGAGGAGGTAGTGAAGTATAGGGTGCTTATCCTTATTCCTCAGGAGTTGATGCCACATCTGACTAGGCCTCATGGCGAGGGTCGTAGTCACACTGCAGCTTATCAGGAGGCGTTGGTGCAGTCCATTGCGACTATTCGTGGGCATAAGTCCGTGGATCTGATAGGGACCAGCTTTGAGCCGATTCCTTGTGATGGTATGTCCACAGAGTATGCTTTGGACCATTTGGCGTTGGTTAAGACCAATACCTGGAAGGTCCTGAACGAGTCTGACGTCTAGAAGATCCCTCTTCAGGTGCACTATGAAATCCACCCACCTCCTGGATCTTTCCCTTCTCCGGAAACTTCGCCCAATCTGGTCCTGTGAGATCTCTCAGAAGTCCTCCCTTGTCCTCCATACTGACCTTGTGGGTCTTATAGAATGATCCAACCAACAGCCTGTAACGGTCCATCATCCGAGTGGCTAACTTTGGCTTGGTCTTAACCAACGCCAAATGGTCCAAAGCATACTCTGTGGACATACCATCACAAGGAATCGGCTCAAAGCTGGTCCCTATCAGATCCGCGGACTTATGCCCACGAATAGTCGCAATGGACTGCACCAACGCCTCCTGATAAGCTACAGTGTGACTACGACCCTCGCCATGAGGCCTAGTCAGATGTGGCGTCAACTCCTAAGGAATAAGGATAAGCACCCTATACTTCACTACCTCCTCTCCAAACTTGTAGATGTAGGTGTTGATGGGAATGTTGGTGTCGCAGCCAAAATCTCTCAATAACGACCTCAACTGGTCAGTCAAGGTACCGTTGTAGTCATCCAGCCACTCATGCTCCGGCCAAATGGTACTCTCCCGTGCCATCGTAACTGTACATAACAAGATAAGCACTAATAAGAATTGCATCATAATAAAGAACTTTAACACTAAAAATATGACGGTGATATTCTCAAGTGAATACTCATCATACTTCTAGCGCACTCTTTATCGTTGCTAACTACCGACAGGTTCTATCCCTTTACTAGGTTTCCAACCTAAGGTCGAAGCAATTGCTCTGATACCAGCTGCGGTGACCCGGCATACCACTGCATGTTGTAGTATGCAAGTCGTTGACATAACACTCACAGAACACCGTTCCGCAAATATTACATCCCTCAGGGTGGTACAGCGGAAACATTGCGGGTCCACAAACAACGTCTGAAATATTACAAACCAAGTCGTGCATAGAGATGACCACCTCAGGGTGTCGTCTCATACATAGTGTTTACAAACCATGAAGAGGCAAATAAGTGCGCACACGGGAACTCAACAGCTTATTGATATAAAGTTCTTGCTGCTCGATTCAACCGTGCTAAGTAAGGCTATTAACCTAGAGTTGACTAGTCATACTCTTCTTCCTCGTTGTCGGCGCCGTATCTGATAAAGTAGTCCATGCCTTCAACTCCTCCTGAAAGGTCTGGCTCTTCATAGTAGACGTCTTCCTGGCCTCCCATGGCATGAAGCGAGGCACTGGCCAGGTCCTCATAACCTAAGCAGGAGATTCAAAAGGAAAGGAATGAGTAACCAGCGTTACTCAACAAGTTCATTAGGTACGGTGGGAGGTTTGATGCACTAACTACTGCTTAAGACTCAAAAGAGTCACAAGCTAATGCAAGGGTTTTGTAAAACATTTCTTCAAGAGGTTGCTTTTATTTCTGAAGACTATGCCCGTCATCCTTCACAGGGCTAGAGCTTCATGGAGCTCCTTTCCTGCAGCGTTCGCAGCTCCTTCCCGGAACAGGGAGTAACATGTTAAAATTCTTTACACTCTGCAGAGGTGCGTTACTTTACCCATAAGAGATCAAGACTTTGTTACCAACCAGGCGTACTTTCCTGTCCACACTCTCTTTGGTGTGGGGCCCAGTTTTTGATCCAAGTCATTCACTATGCTTCTCCGCACAACGCATGCCCACCCAATTCATGCATAGCGAGTTTACCCCTGATGCTCTACCCCTTCCGGTAGACACCTAGGCTCTCCTTGCAGACCATCCTAGACCCCAGTCGCCGTGGGAATTAAGGGATCCCACCCATATGCATGTAGTCCCACAAGACCTACAGCCTACGGCACTGGCAGCCCGTTGACATGCATCCGGGAGAAGTACAGATGGCATTTCCCGTCCCATTCCAGGTCTTATGGTTAACGCGTCTTTACGACGCAATCATTATGACGGCATTTGTTGTTAAACCTAGATAATACTTTCCCTTGCAAATGGAACCTCCGGACCTATTCATCTTACCATGGTCCCATTTGCCAACCATAATAGGTTACCATCAAGCAGGTAGATAGCCAAATAGTCATGTTATTAAAGAAATAGGTTTTATGCTTTTTTTATAAAGGTGATAGTATAATAAGGTTTTGCAAATAGTTTTCTAACAAATATTTCAAGAGGTATGAGCAAGTGATGAACTTGCCTTGAAACTGATAAGTAGTGGAGTCTGAAACTGGTCGGGGCTCTCGACCTCCTGGTTCTACAAAATCCATCATTGCGTGATAAGAACAATGTTTAAAGAAGCAACATGCTACTATGCATAAAATGATATGCAACTCTTAGCTTGCTTTTATTTTATTGATCAATTAGAATTTATGATTTAAATCTGAATTTTTGATATTATTTTTATTTATTTAATTTTCGAAATTAAATTAATTTTATTCCAATAAATTAATTTTTAAAGCCTTTTAAAATAATAAAAGATTTTGCATTTTAAACCTTTTTATAAATAAGGTTATAATTTTTATTACTTAAAATAATTTTATCCAAATTTTGTTTAAAGAAAAGGATTTTATAATAATTTTTAAACTAAAATGGCATTTAAGTGATTTTAAATAACTCAAAGAAAAGTTAGTCAAATAAATAGTTATAAAACATAAAAGAATAGATTTTATTTTTCTGATTTATTTGATGTTTTATTTGAATTTTTCTGAATTCAGAATCAAAAGTTATGAATTAAACAAGTTTCTATTATTTCTGAAGTTTGAATTATTGACCAAAAATCTGACAAGGGGACCCACCCGTCGGGAATTTCTCTTTTTCTATACCGATAAACATGGAATGACATCAGCTGACGTCATCGGCCGTGGACAGCGGCCACTCCGCCCAGATTCCGGCCAACTTCGGTCATCTCCGGCGAAGGACACGAGTGTGAAAGATAGGCCTAACTGAGACGGAGCAAAAGGTGGTGGCGCCGCCCCGAAAAGGTCACCGGAACCATCCCGGCTGCGGTGATGGAGGTATGATTGGTACCCTGGTACCAATAGTCACCCTATTCCTTGTTACGACCCTGCTGATGACGAAGTTCAGTCTAGCCCTTCGGTGGGAATAGCCCCTGCTGTTCCTGTTGCTCCTATTCCTGTTGTTGGTGGCAACACTGTTGTCATCAACATATCTTCTGATGACGAGGATCCTGTAGAGGTTCAGTTTGCGGAGGAGACACCAGCTGAGCACTATCAGAGCGCCCTGACTACTGGCTATGGTGAGACTGGGCCATCCCAGTATACATGTGCTGAGGCATATGGCGCCAATATGGCTAGTTATCTTGGCTTTGATGGACTGTTCGTGACAGACACGTCGGACATCGACACTTCTGACCAGGAGTATGTCCCGTCTGGGAGACCTTTCATACCGGAGTCTGTGCGTAGGACCAATCGTCAGCACGGTTGGACCCCCGGTATGTACGCCGAGTAGTGAGGTTGCTGAGGTGGACTTTGTAGCTAGCGTCGAGTGTAGTATAGTTTGTGGTTGGAGTGTGTGAGTTGGGTTTGTAATATAAATAAGGGACAAAGTGTTTGTACGACCCAGTGATCTCCGTTGTACCTTGTGTGTAACTCACTCTAAGTGAGATGCTTGTAATAGCACTATAATAATTTGTATAATATATGTTCATTATGTAAATAACGCTGGTTCTTATTTGGATTTGGATTTTATTTCTCCTGTGTGACTAGTGCTGCACGTGAAGTGAGGCTCAGAAAGCATGAGCATGATGTAATTATGAGTTTATTCGCTTCATGTTGCAGGACTAGGGGAATATGAATACGGGTAACGATAGAGAATCCGAGGAGCAACGAGTGGAGCGTGAGGCTAAAGAGAAGGCTGACCATGACGCAGGAGAAGCCGCACCACCGTTACCACCATTCCGACCTCTCGGAGAGCAGAACTTCATGCAGTACATGCAGTTTATGCAGGAGACCCAAAACAAGTTTATGCAGGAGCTAATGGGTCAGATCGGGAATGGAAGGGGTCCCGAGAACAAGAATACCAGTTTATCAGACTTCCTCAACACCAAGCCTTTACCTTTTGCAACCGCACCGGAGCCAATGGATGCTGAAGATTGGCTAATGGATACAGAAAGGAAATTGAAGTCCCTCAATGCGAATGATGAAGAAAAAGTACGATATGCCGCGTATCTTCTAACTGGCCCAGCTGCATCTTGGTGGGAGAACGAGGTGATATTACAACCTCAAGGGAAGATATTCACTTGGGAGGAGTTCAAAGAGAGGTTTAGGGAGTATCACGTTCCTGAGAGTATTATGGAATTGAAGAGACGGGAATTCGAGGATCTTCAGCAAGGTACTCTAACAATGATGAAGTACATTCGAGAGTTTAATGTGCTCTCTCGTTATGCAGCTGACGAGGTAAGCACGGATGCAAAAAGGATCAAAAGATTCCTTAGGGGATTAGATCCATATGCTGCGATGCAGCTGAAAATGACCAAGCCCAGGAACTTCCAAGAGTTGATGAACTCTGCCATCACCTGGGAGAACGACTATAAGTTGGTTCAGTTGAGCCGACAGAAGAAAGCAAGAACAGAGGCCAAGAGATTCGAGCCCAATCGACCTCGACCGAATTTGAGCTTCAAGCCAAGAATGCAGCCGAGAGAAGCTCCGGTTGATCGTGGAGCATTCAACCCCAAGAGCAAGATAATATGTCACAACTGTGGACTTCCGGGACACGTGAAGAGTGAGTGTCGGAAACCCAAGATTATTTGCTTTGGGTGTGGACGGGAGGGACACCTCAAAACCCAATGTCCTAATCAGTCAGCATTCAACAAAGGTGGAGGTAATTACGGAAAAGGTGGAGGATCTGCAACTGGAGGTGGAGGCAATGGAAAGAACAGCAATGGCAAGAGGGGAAGGACCTTTGGAAAGTTGAACTGTACATCTGTGGAGGAGGCTGACAACTCGGAGACAGCAGTACTAGGTACGCTCAATATCCTTTCTCATCCTGGTAAAGTACTTTTTGATACGGGGGCTACCAACTCTTTCCTCTCTAGTGAGTTTGTGGAAAAATATGGGTTAAAGTGCGAGCCGTTAGAACGCCCCATTACCGTGTTAACGGCTGGGGGTACGCTCTTAGTAACCCAGGTGAAGCAAGAACAGGTCATTACGATCTGTAATTGTACTTACTACGCAAATCTCTTTGTACTACCACTTAAGGATTTGCATGTTGTCCTTGGTATGGATTGGATGACTGAACATGGAGCTCAAATTGACTGTGAAGAGAAAACAGTGTCCATTAGAAAACCAGGAGGAGGTAGAATTACTTATCAGGATGATAGGCATACTCATATGGAGATTGGTATCCAACTGAACACTTTGAAAGAGGCAAGGTTGGAGGATATTCCGGTAGTCAATGAGTTTCCGGATGTGTTTCCCAAGGAACTACCCGGAATGCCACCTGACAGAGAAATAGAGTTTACCATCGATTTGATACCAGGCACATCACCCATTGCACAAGCACCATACAAGATGGGTCCTAAGGAGTTGAAAGAACTCAAGGAGCATCTTGATGAATTAGAGAGTAAAGGATTCATTAGAGAAAGTGTGTCACCATGGGGTTCCCCTGTGATCTTTGTTGATAAGCGAGATGGTGGCAGAAGAATGTGTGGTGACTTCAGAAATTTGAACAACGTCACTATTAAGAACAAGTACCCTCTACCCAGAATCCAAGACTTGTTTGATCAAGTTCAAGGTGCAGGAGTGTTTTCCAAGATTGATCTCAGGTCAGGTTACCATCAAATTAAGATTAAGCCTGAAGATGTTCCAAAAACAGCCTTTGTCTCCAGGTATGGACATCATGAGTATTTGGTTGTTCCTTTTGGATTGACCAATGCACCTGCAATCTTTATGAACCTGATGAATAAGATCTTTATGCCATATCTGGACAAGTTTGTAATCGTCTTCATTGACGATATCCTTATATACTCCAAGAATAAAGAAGAGCATGCCAAGCATCTGAGGATTGCATTGCAAGTTCTAAGAGAACATCAGTTGTATGCCAAGTTCAGCAAGTGCGAGTTTTGTTGGACAAAGTGGAGTTCCTTGGACATGTCATCAGCAAGGATGGAAATTCGGCGGATCCCGCCAAGGTACAAGCCGTATTGGAATGGCAGTCACCGAAGAATGTCAGGGAGATTCGAGGTTTCTTGGGTATGGCAGGTTATTATCGGAGATTCATTGAGGGATTCTCCAGGATAGCAGGACCTATGACTAAGTTATTAAGGAAAAATGTTCCATTCGAGTGGACAGATAAATGTGAAGCAAGCTTCCAGGAGTTGAAAACTCGGTTAACTTCAGCACCGATTTTAGCAGTACCTGAATCAGGTAAAGATTACACAGTTTATTGTGACGCATCCAAGAATGGATTGGGATGTGTACTTATGCAAGATAAAAAGGTAATAGCTTATGCTTCAAGACAACTCAAACCTCATGAAGTAAATTACCCAACTCATGATTTGGAGTTGGCAGCAGTAGTGTTTGCTTTGAAGAAATGGAGGCAATTTTTGTATGGGGCCAAGTGTGAGTTATACACGGATCACAAAAGTCTCAAGTATTTCTTTACTCAGAAGGAGTTGAACATGAGACAAAGAAGATGGCTGGAGTTAATTAAGGATTATGATATTACAATCAACTATACTTAGGGAAAAGCTAATGTTGTGGCTGATGCTTTGAGTCGCAAGAGCACGGATGTTCAACCGATCCATCGTGAGTTACCAAAGGAGTTAAAGATGGATCTAGAAAGATCTGAGATCTTGTTGTTAGAAGTTCAAACCTTAGGTAGTTTGAACAATTTGGAGGTAATGGAAGAAAGGCAAAGTGACCTTCGGAATGAGATAATAAGACAACGAGAAGAAGATCCTTTCATCAAGGAGGAAATTCAAAGAATTGAGCAAGGAAAACCATCAGAATTCCGTCTGGGTGACTATGAATCACTATGGTTTCAGAACAGGATTTGTGTACCTGATATACCTGAAATAAAAGGGCTTATACTTCGGGAGGCACATGGGACACCATACTCCATACACCCAGGAGGTACGAAGATGTATATGGATCTCAAGGAGTTATTCTGGTGGAACAACTTGAAGGGAGACATTGCGAGGTATGTATCAGAATGTCATACATGCCGAAGAGTGAAGGCAGAACACCAAAGCCCAGCAGGACTTTTACAACCTTTAGAAATTCCGGAATGGAAATGGGAGGAGATTGGCATGGATTTCATCACTGGTCTACCAATGACCAAGAAACACAAGGATATGATTTGGGTGATCATAGATCGACTTACCAAGAGTGCACATTTTCTAGCTGTGAATCAAAGAGATACCGCCGAGAAGCTAGTAGATGTGTATGTAAAGGAGATTGTCAGCAAACATGGAGTTCCCAAGAGAATAGTTTCAGATCGAGGATCTGTGTTCACGTCCGTGTTTTGGAAGAAACTCCATGAAGCACTGGGATCACATCTGGACTTCAGTACGGCTTACCATCCGCAAACTGTAGGGCAAACTGAAAGAACCAATCAGATACTAGAGGATATGCTTAGGGCATGTGCCCTGGATTTCGGAGGATCATGGGATGAACATCTTCCTTTAGCAGAGTTCTCTTACAATAACAGTTACCAGAGTAGCTTGAAAGCAGCACCATTTGAAGTACTTTACGGACGAAAGTGCAGATCACCGATATGTTGGTATGAACCTGGAGCGAGTACGGAATTTGCGCCAGACTATGTCAAGGACAAGCAGAATATCATCGACATCATTCGAGATCGTTTGAAGATAGCTCAAAGCCGGCAGAAGAGTTATGCGGATCAGAAGAGACGGACATGGAGTCCTGAAGTGGGAGACTTAGTTTATCTCAAGGTTAGTCCAATGAAAGGTCTTAAGAGGTTTGGAGTGAAGGGGAAATTGAGCCCTCGATACATTGGACCTTTCAAGGTTCTTAAGCAAAATAGAAACGTGGCGTTCACACTAGAGCTACCAGAGCAGTTGAAGCAAGTCCATAATGTCTTCCATGTATCTCAGCTCCGAAAATGCTTGAAAGAACCTGAAGATGCAGTTACTCATGAAGAACTGGAATTACAAGCAGATCTGACATATGTGGAAGAACCAGCTCGAATCCTTGCAGAAAACTGGAAAAGACTCAGAAATAGGGCAATCAAGTTTTGCAAGGTGCAATGGAAACATCATCCTAAACGCGAAGCCACCTGGGAGAAGGAGGAAGACTTGAGACAAGCTTATCCCCATCTCTTCAGGTACACCTGCTGCAACTTCGGGACGAAGTTATTGTTAAGGGGGAAAGGCTGTAGTACCCCAGCGTTTAGGTTTTAACGAGGGGTAGATTTAGGAGTTTGTGCATTTGCATGCATGCATCTGTAAAACCTGAACCAATTTTTCGCAAATTAAAACTCTGGTCTAAGCTTCTACTCACCATCTTTTAAACTCCAAGTTTAATTAAAAGGGGGAGCTAATACTTCTTTAGTACCTATTTTACTTGTATTCCTTACTACCACCTCATAAATATTTGGGATTATTTTAATAATGATTATTTTCCAAGTCATTTAAATGACTTAAAGCATTTACCAATTTTATTCGAAGTTAAATATCCCAAATTTATTTAAATAAAAATACAAGAGGTTTCCTCTTGTAAATATAAGTCTACTTGTATTTTTGTAGATTTTATAAAGTTATTTAAAAGCCTAAATTAAATAAAGAGAGCCTTTGTTTTGTTGAAAAGAGTGTTTAGGGAAAAGTCCAGGGTTTTTTTTGCAAATCTTCTTTTCTTTCCTCTTTCTTTCTTCTCTCTGCCCGGCCAGAAGGACGAGGCCGTGCCGCCGTGCCACCTCCTGCTTGCCGCTTCGGGCGCGAGGATAAGACCGTCGACGACGCCCTCTGCTCTCTCTCTCGCTCATTCGCCCCCCTCACTCTCTCTCTCTCTTCTCTCTAGCTCTATATCGACCGAAACCCTAACCCTAACCCATACGGCCGCCGCCGTAATCTCAAATCGCCGGCGAACGGAGGAGTCCCCGAAGTCGAGACCGTGTCCATCCGCTCCGCCCCGACGTTCTCTACGTGCTGGTGCAAGCCGTTGGTGCTGGGAGCCGCTGGAGGAGAAGAACGCGCTCGGCGTCCCGAACGCCGCCGCCGGGTGTCGAGCTCGAGCTCGCCGCCGTTGACGCTTCATCACCGTCCCCGCTTTGTCCACGACACTCCTCGTGAGTTCCTCCGTCGTGTGCACCCTTTTAATCGGTGGATTTCGTTCGGATTGGAGGGATTCGTGTTCAACCGCCGTTCACCGCCGCGGTGCCTCGTCGCCGGGATGGTTCCGGTGACCTTTTCGGGGCGGCGCCACCACCTTTTGGTCCGTCTCAGTTAGGCCTATCTTTCACACTCGTGTCCTTCGCCGGAGATGACCGGAGTTGGCCGGAATCTGGCCGGAGTGGCCGCTGTCCAGGGCCGATGACGTCAGCTGACGTCATTCCATGTTTATCGGTATAGAAAAAGAGAAATTCCTGACGGGTGGGTCCCCTTGTCAGATTTTTGGTCAATAATTCAAACTTCAGAAATAATAGAAACTTGTTTAATTCATAACTTTTGATTCTGAATTCAGAAAAATTCAAATAAATATCAATAATCAAAAAATAAAATCTATTCTTTTATGTTTTATAACTATTTATTTGACTAACTTTTCTTTGAGTTATTTAAAATCACTTAAATGCCATTTAGTTTAAAAATTATTATAAAATCCTTTTCTTTAAACAAAATTTGGATAAAATTATTTTAAGTAATAAAAATTATAACCTTATTTATAAAAAGGTTTAAAATGCAAAATCTTTTATTATTTTAAAAGGCTTTAAAAATTAATTTATTGGAATAAAATTAATTTAATTCGAAAATTAAATAAATAAAAATAATATCAAAAATTCAGATTTAAATCATAAATTCTTAATTGATCAATAAAATAAAAGCAAGCTAAGAGTTGTATATCATTTTATGCATAGTAGCATGTTGCTTCTTTAAACATTGTTCTTATCAGATAATGATGGATTTTGTAGAACCAGGAGGTCGAGAGCCCCGACCAGTTTCAGACTCCACTACTTATCAGTTTCAAGGCAAGTTCATCACTTGCTCATACCTCTTGAAATATTTGTTAGAAAACTATTTGCAAAACCTTATTATACTATCACCTTTATAAAAAAAAGCATAAAACCTATTTCTTTAATAACATGACTATTTGGCTATCTACCTGCTTGGTGGTAACCTATTATGGTTGGCAAATGGGACCATGGTAAGATGAATAGGTCCGGAGGTTCCATTTGCAAGGGAAAGTATTATCTAGGTTTAACAACAAATGCCGTCATAATGATTGCGCCGTAAAGACGCGTTAACCATAAGACCTGGAATGGGACGGGAAATGCCATCTGTACTTCTCCCGGATGCATGTCAACGGGCTGCCAGTGCCGTAGGCTGTAGGTCTTGCGGGACTACATGCATATGGGTGGGATCCCTTAATTCCCACGGCGACTGGGGTCTAGGATGGTCTGCAAGGAGAGCCTAGGTGTCTACCGGAAGGGGTAGAGCATCAGGGGTAAACTCGCTATGCATGAATTGGGTGGGCATGCGTTGTGCGGAGAAGCACAGTGAATGACTTGGATCAAAAACTGGGCCCCACACCAAAGAGAGTGTGGACAGGAAAGTACGCCTGGTTGGTAACAAAGTCTTGATCTCTTATGGGTAAAGTAACGCACCTCTGCAGAGTGTAAAGAATTGTAACATGTTACTCCCTGTTCCGGGAAGGAGCTGCGAACGCTGCAGGAAAGGAGCTCCATGAAGCTCTAGCCCTGTGAAGGATGACGGGCATAGTCTTCAGAAATAAAAGCAACCTCTTGAAGAAATGTTTTACAAAACCCTTGCATTAGCTTGTGACTCTTTGAGTCTTAAGCAGTAGTTAGTGCATCAAACTTCCCACCGTACCTAATGAACTTGTTGAGTAACGCTGGTTACTCATTCCTTTCCTTTTGAATCTCCTGCTTAGGTTATGAGGACCTGGCCAGTGCCTCGCTTCATGCCATGGGAGGCCAGGAAGACGTCTACTATGAAGAGCCAGACCTTTCAGGAGGAGTTGAAGGCGTGGACTACTTTATCAGATACGGCGCCGACAACGAGGAAGAAGAGTATGACTAGTCAACTCTAGGTTAATAGCCTTACTTAGCACGGTTGAATCGAGCAGCAAGAACTTTATATCAATAAGCTGTTGAGTTCCCGTGTGCGCACTTATTTGCCTCTTCATGGTTTGTAAACACTATGTATGAGACGACACCCTGAGGTGGTCATCTCTATGCACGACTTGGTTTGTAATATTTCAGACGTTGTTTGTGGACCCGCAATATTTCTGCTGTACCACCCTGAGGGATGTAATATTTGCAGAACGGTGTTCTCTGAGTGTTATGTCAACGACTTGCATACTACAACATGCAGTGGTATGCCGGGTCACCGCAGGGAGGAGCGTCCGTAGTCATGCCCTTGGGATGTAGGCGTTGATCGCTGAACCTTATTAATAAATCGTCCTCGCGTCCACTTCTGCAACGGTCTAATCGCATACGTTCTAACAAATGTTCCTATTGTTTCTATGGGCCCAGATCATAAGTCATGTCAAAAACATAGATTGCATAGTCCTCGTCTTGCACAGTTGCACCAAGTAAGGAAAAAAGTAACGACCATATAAAAACCATGTGGGAGATATATATAGCATACCGTGGGAGAAATTCCGTAACAATACAAAGTCGTTGCTGTGACGTAACTGCGCCCATGAAAAGTATTATATTGGGATGTCGCAGTTTCGTCATCAATGATACCTACAAATTTGAGGGACACAAGTATGGTCATGACCACAATCTAAGGAAAAGGAATCACAAGAAGATAATTTAGAAAGCTATCAATGTATTGCTAATTGATATAGCCTACAAAAGAAAACAACAAAGTGTAGATTTCTCAACACTACGATTCTTCATATTTACTCACATGATTACAACAACATAGAATAACGAAAATAGCAGATACGGGTTCAGCGAACGTCAGAGTCCAACTGCTATATATTCAGATCTGGGATTAGTTTCTGTACTGGAGTATCTGGCTCAATCATATATTAGATATAATGCAGTTCCACTGACATAATACTCGAACTCATTAGCAGTTGACAGTCAGCAGAAATTGCATTTATATATAGATGCCCACCTCTTGTCTGAAGGTATGTATCATTTCTTCTGAATATTCCTGCTTCGAGAATAATTTAACGGCCACATCCTACAAAAGCATGTATAAGTATTGAGAATTTATTTTTAAGTGTACAGCTGCATACATAATCACGCAACTGAATGTACATACAGAGCCAAACCACAAAGCATGATACACTGTTCCGCAAGAACCTGCATGAATCAAACATGGAAATAGCACAGATGAGTGGTCTCTGTTTTACAGCAGTGAACAATGCCAGATTTCATACAACAGTTTAAGAATATACGTTTACTAATTATTTCTATTTGATCATCTACATGAACTTTCGGTAGTAAGCAAATAAGGGTATAACCATAAGCACGAAAATGACATCACCATTGTGACACGGAAGTGACACTTGCACCTTAAAAGCTCAGGGTAGACGCTCATGCCTCTAGGACTAAATAAAATCAGGGAAATAACTGAAGTAGTTTTGACTATTGAAGATAAGAAGAAATAGAACTGATTTCGATTATGCCAACAATGAACGCACAAGCAATTATTAAAGAGACATGCAGAATGAGGAATTACTGGCAAGGAACTGATTTGGATTATCCCAAAGATAACAGGAGCATAGTGAGGTATTATTAAGAAGAATTACTGAGAACAAACTGCTCAAGTAGTAGTTCTTAAAAGTGCAAGCTGTGACTATGGTTATGCCTAAATCGTGTGAAGAAAATGTTAACAAGCGATGTGAGCGTCTACATGTCCAGACAGACGGTGTAACTACAAAGGGAGAAGTACCTACCTTGACCTATTTGTTCTCCAATTACTAGGTCTTCCCACAGAATCTCATAATCCAAGCAGTCCTCTTCGTAATCTAATCTCTCGATAGGACTGCCACTTGAATTTGTGCTGCTCATACTACTCGGACTGTTATTGCTGAATGTCCACCAGGAACCTGAGACCTCATATTTGCTTGTCTGGGCGCATTCAGTATCTTGACATTCTGGAATCGTGATAGGCTCTGGAACTCTCTGATGACTATGGTCATTCTCTTGCTTATCATGCAAAGGTGTTGAGGCCATGTTATTCTTTCCAGAACCACCATCATTTTCACGTCCTTTCCAAGGCCACGATATCCCCTTCTTGGCCAGTAATGACTCAGTCTTTGAACTAAACATTTTACGAAACCCTACTTTTCCTTCTCCTGAATCATCACTAGTTTTGCTTGACTTCCCAGGGGATTTCTCTTTGGCAACAAAGACACCACGACGTACATCCCCATTTGGGGTACTTGCTTCACTCGATGTCAGCTCAGCCCTTACCTCATGATCAGAATCCTGGTCCTCGCATCCGCTACCATACTGTACGTTGTAATCCTGACATGTCCTTACCCGAGAACGAACTCTACTTGTAACCTTGCTGGCCTGTGTTGTTATTCCAAAATCAGAACGAGAATACACTAGGAAAGAAATCATGAATAAATATCAGAAAGAGAAACTTTCCATTGAAACTGAACACTGTAATCCTTTCTTCTGTTTGTTGCTCAGAAGCACGACTTACGAAAGTTGTTATATTGGAGGTGATAGCCGATTGAAGAGGTTGCTGGAAATCAAAATAACCTTTGTTTCGCGAACCACTTTTAGGCCGGTTGTTAACATGAAAATTGGGCTTTGCTGAGCTTTCAAAGGATTTCGCTGTAGCTGAAGGACTAAATACCTCCTCCAATGTCCGTACATCAAGCGAGAGACATATGAGCCCAATCAAGCTACCATCATCATCATATAAAGGAGTGTTATTGACAACGATAAAGAACCTCTCTCCTGACTTGTTTTTAACAGGAAACTTTCCTCTAAAACACTTCCCCATAAATATATTCTGGATAACAATATTTGCTGCATCAAAGTCAGTGGGATGAACAAGTAATTCAACAGCATCTCGGCCAATTGCTTCTGATGCAGAATAGCCATACATATGCTCGGCATACCGGTTCCTAGGTACAATACAAAGGTAAGAGTTTGGTAAAAAGATGTGTCCATAGGATCAAAGAGAGTCAGGTGTGTGAAGAAATGCAGATTACATAGAGAATTTGACATGCCACTTGAGCCAAATTCACCAGTTGAGAGCATGGGATCTACACTAATTACATGCACTAAAATATGCTATGTATTTGAGTAACAAAACCAACATTTCAAGGGGACAAGAAAAAGGGGTAACACTTTCACTATGTGTTCCTTCTTGACAGAAAATCAGCACTTCTCAAACATCTTGCAAGCAACTCCAAAATTGGAAACATATGGCAAACTGTATCAGAAACTACTAGTTATCCCCAAAACATGAAAAGTGCATGATAAATATCAACTGTTATAATTGAGGACCACCAAATGTGCAGCATGGACAGAGTGTCGACCCTTTTATTCTAACGAAGCTGAGACAACGTAGATCTTTAAAGCAGACAAGATGCTTAAACGTTTGCTCCATTTTTTAGGGTCAAGTTTGCTTAACAAAACCAGAATAACATATATTGCTGCAATCATGCAAGAAAAACTGTTGTGATACATAAAAGAACCATGTTCAGATTCTATCACTAGATCTTGAACTAACATGGTCTAAGTTACCTTACTTACGTACGCATGATGAATTGACTATAAGCTGGTCAATGCCATAAAACACCCAAGTGTGATCAACCGGACAAGCTAGAAACTGGACGTCCATTATTCTGGATTGAGCAACTGTTTTCCTCCCAATAAACCCATAGTTTCCTCTGCCACATAAAACTAATGCACACAGGACCAGTCGAATACAACCCCAAGGAAAAGCCATTGCGTTCTTCCAACATCATACGGGATTCGATGATCCAGCCAAACTAAGTTTAGAGCTAACGTTTTAGTCTGTATAGGTCCCAGCAGTATATGTTCACTCAGTACGTCAGTAGGCAAGATTACGCAACTCAATAACCAAAACCACCGCATCACTTTCAAGCTATGCATCACACTAGTTCAGTATTCCATCGAGCACTTGGTGAGCACTGATCATACACGACCGAACAAAAGATAAGCACGCAAGGAAGCTCACCAGTACAGGAGCTTCCCGTCGGGCGCGATGATGTGTACGGCCTGCCCCAGCGACTGCAGTATCCAGTGGCAGTGCCTGTCGGACAGCCTGGCGCGGTGCAGCAGCTGCGATGACGACGGGTGCGGGGACGCGGCGATGGCGCGCCGCGACGACGAGGGCGGGAACGCGGGGGGAGGGCGGCGGCGGCGGGCCGCGGGCCGCGCACCCCCGCGGCGCCTGCCTATCTCCCGCTCGATCTCCGCCTGCCCCTCCTCCAGCGCCCGTATCTTCTTCAGGAGCTCCTCCGCTTCCATCGCCGCCGGCCAAGATGTCACTGTCAGTGTGGCACTGTTCCAGAGCTTAGTTTCTTGAGAGGGCAATGAAACAGGCCGCGGGAAGAAGATCCTGGCAGAGGCCGACAGCGGCTTTGCTCATGCCTGAGATATATAATCGTCGCGGATGAGCCGAGCTGTGCTCTGCCCATCCCTTCACTGTCTGCTTTCTCCGCTAGCTGCCTCCTCTTCTCTGGGAAGCTCAAACTGAATTCTCCTCCTCTTCTGATCTGCTTCGCGTGAGCAAATCAACTTGTGCAGCCAGCGGTTGATGCCACTTCCCGATGAAATGTCTTTTTGTTCTACTCCTATTACTCAAGCTCAACCGGGTCAGCTCAGATAATGCGGCTAATTCAGACCATGCCTAGTAGCATCTCCACCGGCGCTCCGGGCTACTGGGGGGCTGGGGCCGCCGGACACGAAATCGTCGCCTAGGCCCTGGTGCCGATAGCGCCAAAGTTGCTGCACAAACTCAATAGAATGTCTCTCATTTCCATCCTCACCCTGAACTATGGGGAGCGACATGGGAGTGTTGGAAGAGCTGACAAACGCGTCCACGTCGGAAACAGACACGCGGATACCACACGTCAGCGATCCAGACATTCTTTACGGTCCACCTCATCTCTTCCGTGTCTCGAACCCCTACCGAATCACCGCCGCCTTCGCTGAACTTCTCCTCCGTTTGGCCCGCGGTTCTCCTTCGACCGCCGTTGCTCCTCGACACGCCGGGCACACAACTCCGGCCGAGACCACCTCGCGCATGCCTCGCACACAAGGTGTTCGATCGTTTGCCAAGATAGGGGTCATCGTTTTTTGCGAGTTGAATTAGATAGGGTATTTGGTTGTTTGATTGCTTCATAGATCATAGATACCAACGACGAGATGATGATTCTTGAATTGTTGGAAGAGGAAGCCGCCGCCTCTGCCAAGATTAATGAGCGCTTAATGATTCTCACGTGTCTTCTTGGTTTACAAGCGGAGCTGAACTTCCCTCCTACACGTGGAGGTTCGAAGATTGGGAGGAGGAAGAAGAAGGATGGGCATACGATGAAGGGTCATTTGATGTTTGAGGATTATTATTTTACCAATGAGCCAACACATGGGCCGAGAGATTTTCAACGGCACATTAGGATAAAGATTGAGGTGTTCATGGGTATTGTGTATGGTGTGAGGGAGTATGCTGACTACTTCATGTGCAAGAAAGGCTACACCGAAATGGTTGGTTTCTCATATATTCAGAAATACACTCTTGCGTTGAGGTGTCTTGCATATGGAGTTGTACGATCGCATGGCTGAGTCCATGTGCATTACGACCATGTATAGGTTTTGCAAGGAGGTGGTTGCAGTGTTTGGACCAACCTATTTGATAGTACCAAATGAAGCAGACACAACTCGAATCCTAGCACAAAACACAGCGAGAGGATTTACAGTAAAGAAAAAAATAGCGTGCTATCAAACATAGCGCGGCCCTTCTCCAGAAGCTACAAAAGATATAGCGTGATATAGCGAAGTTATATGTAAAATAGCCAGATGAAAAAAATGGCAAGAAATAACCCAAATATTAAGGATTTCAGCACTAAAAATTGGTCTAGAAGCAATACATGCATAACCAGGTAACCATATTCAAATGTCAAGGCCAAATCCATGGCACAAATACAAATATGAGGCTTAAGTCCATGAACAACAAAGTAATAAACTCTAAACGACAAATTGGTTTAAACTTTTAATCAGAATCATTGGCATCATCTTCAGATTCACTAGTAGAAACACCAAATTGCCCATCATCATCATCACCTAAAACAGGAAGCATCCTCTTCCTACGATGAGAAACTCTATGTCCTTGTGATGTTGCTTCAGGTTCATCGTCTTCAATTGGCACAACTGGGAACAGGCACAACACCTGTGATCCACTCATTTTTTCCATCTTCTACAACATCTGCATATGTGGTGTCCTTAAGTGGGTCCTTGTTTCTCATTTCTCTCATTTGGGCGAGTTTGGAGTTGAACTTGATAAACACAAGGTCTTATTTAGTAGCATGTTGCGTCTCTTTGTGTGAATCTGTAGGTGAGGTGTTGAAAATTATGAGTACAAGAAGTAAACATTCATACAGTGTTTAAAATTTAAACCTACAGTCCTACACATGGCAAGAAACATACATGAGGCAAGAAACATGCATACACTGCCCAAAACAAATTACATGAAATAAATACCAATGTTCTTTTCAAGATATGCATATTTTTGGACTGCTGCATGCTGATCATAATTTGCAAATTTCCAACACACGCATACTCATTTGGACGGCTGATCATAATTTGCAAGAAACATGCATACACAAATTTAGCCGCTGATCATAATTTGCAAGAAACAGCAAGTTTACCTGCTGAAAAACACTAAAATTCCTCTCGCAAGGCGAGGAGCTGCATGTCAAACTCAAGATTCGCATCGCCAGTACCCTGAGATTTGGCGCACTTGTCCCATGAATGGACCGCCATTTAGCTTCATTGCAAAGAAAGAAAACAAGAGTTAACTCAGTTAAGAAACCGTTTGACAATTGAGAAGTGAGAACACTAGAAAGCAAATATTCACCTGGATAAAAACTTTTGTTTCTCCGTTGCCTTTTAGCGCTCTCTCTTCCAAATGTCCCTCTTCATTCTGATATTCCTCGATTTCATTCAAGATTTTGTCTTGTGTGACACTATCTACAACCATCTTTTTCCATACAACTGACAAGTCCAGCTTGGAACTGTCCATCTAACTCAATTCCTAGCTTGTTTTGATAATAGTAGTATGGATTTAGGAAGTATCCAACCCTATGTAGTGGCCTCTTCAACTTGCTATCCCATCTTTTATCCACAATGTCCAACACTTCTTGAAAAGAAGTTTCCTCATGTTCAAACTTGGCTGTGATTTCTTGCTTTGTATCCAAAAATGCGCAGATAAATCCCATAGCTGGTACATCGATGTCCATTCTCCTTAGCAAAATAGCCAATGGCTCAAAGAACTTGACAGCAACATCTACTCATTTCCAAAAGTTTTCAGACCGCACTGTTTTATTGGCTGCACTTCCTTTCACCTTTTCAAACCGCATTGCTTTATTGGCTGCACTTCCTTTCACCTATTATGTCTGTCCATGCATCTGTCATCGTTGTACATCCAGTAAGCTCCCAGCATTACCTGTGTGCCTTGAAGGATTCCTCCACTTTCTTCTTCCTCTTCTGCAAGAATGGGCCACCCATTTCATAAGCACTAGGACCTTGCAGGTTTTCACCGCATTGCCCAATTGACTGAAGCATAAGATCAAAGCTTGGAAGTGTGACAACATTGAATGGAATGCATGCTTCATAGAAGAACTGGCAGATGTAATCACAAGCACGGTTCCTTTTTTGTTCTCTCTTCATAGTTGTCAACTTTGATTGTATTTTCTCAGCAAACTTGCCCTTCCTTTCAGCTACAACCTCTTCGGGTGTTAATTCGCAGAACTTGTCCATAGGACCACTTGTTGATTTAGATCTTGCGCCTCTGAATGACTTCAGCACAACATCAGAATTGTTTGTGGCATCATCTTCACTTGAACATTCCCCTTCCGAGTGGCTCACATTCACTTCACTTCTTTTCCTCTTCTGCTCATTAAGCTTTGCTGCCTTCTTATCACCCTTCTTTAGCAAATACTGAAGGATTTCATCTTTTACATCAGCTGGAACTTTTTCACAGGGATTACAACCAGAATTTGGAATGTGTGCAAGGTGGAACTTGATCCTTGTAATTCCATTGGTGTACAAATTATGACAGTAAATGCACCTCAACGAATTCCTCTTGTTGGCGTCAGGACAAATGCAATATTTCCATCCTGGGTCTTTTGATTTAACAACAACAGTTTCTCCTTGTACCGTAGATGCTGTGCTTGACACGCCAACGCCTACAATCGTACAGCAAGACAGCAAGAAACTTCAGTATTCAGTTACAAGTTTACAAGTAGATCAGTAGTCTAAAGTCTGAACAAGCAGTGCAAGCAAAGTATCAAACGAGCAGTACAAGTTTACAAGTAGATCAGTCCAAGCAACAAACATCGCTAGCCTAAAACTGAAGCTGAACAAGCTGTAGCTACTAGCTACTGAATCAAAGTATCAAACTCACATTTTTCATAGCCCGAACAACCATCATTTGCACGGTTGCACCTAGGAATCAAACTGGGATTTTTCATAGATTACCCGGTGGTGGCTGACTTGCCGCCGGCGTGGAGGACATCATGGCCTTGACTCCTCTTGTAACTTGAGGAAGCATGGGAGCCGCCATCTCTTCAACTCGCCGTGGAGACAAAGCTCGAGGAGCACGGAGGCCGCCGCCGCTGCAACTCGTCATGGAGCACAGCTCGAGGAAGCACAGAGGCACGCCACCACTTCCAACTCGACATGGAGAAACCGAGGAAGGGCTCGACTGTTGGGAATATGCCCTAGAGGCAATAATAAAATGGTTTATTAAGCATATTCAAGTTTATGATAATAGTTTATTATCCATGCTATAATTGTATTAAATGGAAACATAATACATGTGTGGAATATAAACACCCGGAGTCCCTAGTGAGCCTCTACAGGACTAGTTCGTTGATCAAGAGATAGTTAGAGTTTCCTAACTATGGACTTGTTATAGTCACTTGATAACGGAGTCATATCATTAGGAGTAATGGTGTGATGGACATGACCCAAATAAAGAGTTGCAATTAATCGTGTCACAAAAGTTTTGTTGTCAACACTTTTAATATGCCAAATATAGTTTCCTTAGACCATGAGATTATATCACTCCCGTTCACCGGAGGAATACTTTGTGGACATCAAACGTCACTTCGTAACTGGGTGATTATAAAGGTGGCTTTCAGGTATCTCCGATGGTGGGTTGTTGGGTGATATGAATCAAGAGTGGAATTTGTCCCTCCATGTGACGGAGAAGATATCTCCAGGCCTTCTCGGTAATATAGCATCAAGAGTCTGCAGACATGTGATTAAGTTGTAATCACCGGGATCCTATATTATGGACGAGTAAAGAGAACTTGCCGGTAACGAGATTAAACTAGACATGGGGATGTCAACGATTATATCTCGGGCAAGTAAAATATCGTGAGACAAAGGGAATCGTATATGAGATTAATTGAATCTCCGGCATTGTGGTTCAATCGAGAAAAGGTTTTCGTTGAGTGTATAGGAATTGATATGGACATCCCGGTCCCGCTATTAATTATTGATATGATCATGTCTATGCATTCTCGAACCCGTAGGGTCACACACTTAACGTTCCGATGAAATTAGGTTTTGCGATGAATTAAATGATGAAGTGAACGAATGGTGATTCGGAGTCTCGGATGGGATCCCGGACATCACGAGGAGTTCCGGAGGAGTCCGGAGAATAAGATTCATATATGGAAAGTGGTTTCCGGAGGTTTCGGAAAAGTTCCGGAAATTATTTAAAGGGTACCGGAAGGTTCCGGAGTGTTCTAGAAGGGTCTAGAAGTGGGACCATATTTTGTATGGGGCCCACATGGTGCAAAGGGGTGCTGCCACCACCTAAGCCCACATGGGCTGGTGCGGCACAAGGAGGGGGAGTCCCACTCCTAGTTGGACTAGGAGGTGGGCTCTCCACCCCTTTAGGAAAGGGGCCCAAGGAGGAGTCCTTGTTGGACTCCAACTTGGGGGGCAAGCAAGGAGGGGCCGGCCGGCCCCCTCCCCTTGACCTAGCCGCCACCTATATAAGGAGGGGAGGGGGGGAGGCGCACCACACCCCTTGGAGGCAGCCGCACCCCCCTCTCTCTCTCTCCCTCTAAACCCTAGCCGCACCCCTTCTCCCCGAAGGGCTGCCGCCGCCTCACCACCACACCTAGCCGCACCACCCCTTGCCCTAGGGCTGCTGCGCCGCCTTGCTCCTCTCCCTCTCCTCTTGCTTGGCTTGGCGAAGCCCTGCTCACGGAGATCGTCATCGTCACCGGCACTACCGTCGTGCTGCTGAGATCATCAAGGCCACGTCGTCTCGCTTGCGGGATCAAGGAGTCGACGTCTTCATCGAGCTGTACGTGTGGACGCCGCGGAGGTGCTGCCCGTTGCTGCACTTCACCGGATTGGATCTCGAGGATAATACATCTCCTCGCGACTAGACGAGTCTAGTTGCGGGGATCGACTAGCCAACCCCTGCACCGACAAAACGCGTTTGTTGATCTTCGAGGGTAAGAGATTGGATCTCATCTTCGCTATCTTCATCTCGTAGATCTAGATCCTTGGGGTTTATTCCGCTTTGCCGTGTAGAAAATTTTTGTTTTCCATGCTGCGACCCCTTCATCGACGACTCGACGTGGAGGCAGAGCTTGAGGAAGCACGGAAGCCGCCGCCGTCGCTGCAACTCTACCAGACGTGCCGCCTCCGCTGCAACTCTACCAGACGCCGCCGCCGCCGCCGCTCCAGCTAGGTTAGGTTTGTGAGGAGTGAGGAGGCTGAGTGCACTTTGGGGCCTTGGGGGTGCACGTTGGGGCCTTGGGGCTGGCCGGCTGGGGCCTTTGGGCCGATGGGCTCGCCGGGATATTTCTAGTTTTTTTAGCGCGCTATACGCTAAAGTCTTTTAGCGCGGTTTAACGCGTTTAAAACGCCATTAGCGTCGTAGCTTCAACTTTAGGCTGAATATAGCGTATGCCCTCCCAATAAGCTATCGCGCGCTATACGCTAAAGTCTTTTAGCGCGGTTTAACGCGTTTAAAACGCCATTAGCGTCGTAGCTTCAACTTTAGGCTGAATATAGCGTATGCCCTCCCAATAAGCTATCGCGCGCTATTAACCGCGAAATAGCCCGCTATTTTTTTTCGTTGATTTACATAGATGGTTGGAAGCATCGATTGAATGCATTATGTGTGAAAGAATTATCCATTCACTTGGAAAAGGTTGTACAAAGATCATATTAGTGAGTGCAGTGTCGTGCTCAAAGTTGTGACAAATTCTGACATGTTGATCTCGCACACTTTCTTTGGCATAGCAGGATCTCACATTGACAACAACATTATGCAATGCTCTCCAATGTTTGCAGGACTAGATGAAGGCCATATACCAGAGTGCAACTATGAGATCAATGGTCACCAGTACACCAAAGAGTAGTATCTAGTTGATGTCAGCTATCACAAATTGTCGACATTTGTGAACACAATTTACAACCCTTTAGGTAACAGAAATTCTTGGTTTGCTTAGTTCTAAGAGAGTGCACAATGCACCTAAGTGTAACAAGTTTCTCAAACTTCGCTTTCACGAATTACCGTGGTTCTCCTCTCTCGATAGGGGATGGATATTTGGCCAGATATATCCGACCCCCATAATTTTTGGTCTAAAGTCCAGAACTTCTGCC
The DNA here is from genome assembly GCA_012064385.1 of Puccinellia tenuiflora. Taxonomy (NCBI): domain Eukaryota; kingdom Viridiplantae; phylum Streptophyta; class Magnoliopsida; order Poales; family Poaceae; genus Puccinellia; species Puccinellia tenuiflora. The sequence goes on from QRDG01001063.1 coordinate 51,699, forward strand.
CCCTGAAAACTGCTAGAACACCAAAACCAAAACAACCATATCTTGAACATCTAAACTCCATTTTCGATGCACTTGGATTGTTTTCAAGCTAACAACAAGATTTAGTTGTTCCTATAGATAAACATAGGTTATCAACAAATTAAAGGAGGATAAAAACATAAGGAGAGATATTATACCTCTCTAAAAAGGAAGAACCGGTAAACTCTCCAATATAAAAAATGCAACAAGTTTTCATATGAAATCCATTTTTGATGAACTTGATTTTGTCTTCAAGAACACAACAAGCTCAAAAACCTCACACAGAGAAAATGTAAATCATAACCAAGAAATATGATGCAAAAATGCAAGCGTTTGAGCTCTCTACAAAATACTATCAAGTTACTCGCTCGAGAGCCCCTCTTAATTGTACGGTTGTCTATCATGTAACCCGGTATCTCAACTAACATCACGAGAGCGGTCAAATATAAAACCTATCAAGATCCTGGTGAAAACTGACCATAGACTACCGAACCAACCAAGATAAGCACGGAATGAAGCTCACCAGTACTGGATCTTCCTGTCGGGCGTGATGATGTGAACGGCCTGCCCCAGCGACTATAGTATCCAGTTGCCCGTCGAGCAGCCTAGCGCGGTGTAGTAGCCGCGATGACGACGGGGGCGGGGACGCGACAATGAGGCGTTGTGACGACGAGGGCGGGAGCGCGACGACAGCGGGCCGTGGGTCTTGTCATTTTCAAGCTTGGCGTGCATTGGGGAAGTTAAGGTCGAGTATACTTGCTGCCTTGCTCCGGCCGTGATGATCCATGAAGTGTTGTTCACCAACGGCGCTGGTGTCTACCTGATGTTCCCCGTGGAGCATGCAACAACGATGTCGCGTCGAGTCGTGATACGTGTCAAACGTATCTATAATTTTTTATCATGCCATGCTTGATTCCTAGCATTATTACAAGTTTATGCTACATTATTATATCATTTCAAGGCATTTTATTGGACTAACCTATTGACAAGATGTCCAGTGTCAGTTCCCTGTTTTTGTGTTGTTTTTCTTGTAGAAAGTTACTTCTGGAAATATTCTCGGAATTGGACGAAAATTTATGATGATTTTTTATTGATGAAAATTTATGACGATTTTTATTTAAGAAAATTTATGAGGATTTGTGTGGGAGAGAGACACGCTCCGCTTTTTCATTTGAACTCCTTTGCTTCGCTTATATCTTGTTGAGTATTCTGAACTACTGTTTGTTTGATAGTAAGCTCTCACTTTTAGCTTTTATATTGTTTAGAGCTGCTAGTTGTTGATATTAAACTCTCTTGTGCTTCACTTATATTTGTTAGAGAGTTGAATTGGTTGCTTGGTTAATATGTTAGAACGGTAGAATGCCGAATATGAGTAATGGTTTGATGAAAAACCTGCGTAGTCTTGTAAATCACTAGTTGGATAATTTGATACTTGTCAATTGTTTTGAGATATTAAGATGAATGCTTAAACTTGATGGTTATTTGAGTGGAAATTGATTAGTAAAAAAATACAGTTAAAAGCTTGAAACTGTATGGTGTTTCGTAGTTGTTAATTTATAAAGCTAATCTTTCCAGCAAAATAACTGTTTGGTCAACAAGGGAGACAGTGTGGAGCTTTTATGGTTATGATTGACTAATGTCTTATGTTATTCTGTTACCGGTTAATGTTAGATATTTGCTTCAAATACCTTCTTTGCTAAGCCCAAAAATTCGTACTGAGTGTAGAGTTCACTCGTGCATCCAAATCTCAAAGCCAAACTATCTTGCCAGCTGAGTCCACCATATCTACCTATGCATGGTATTTCTTGCCATTCCAAATAAATTTTTCATGTGCTATCTTTAAAAAATTCAAATACTCCTTTTTTGTGACTCTGTTTTTAAGCTCATGAGGGAGCAGTGGAGAGCTAGATATAACCTGTGACGAGCAAGGTCATTTCCCCCCTTTTTCACCCGGTGTCGATGGCTTACGTCTTCACTTGAATCAACCCGAGAGCAGCGTAAGCAAAATATATATAACTCACTATTCTCCTCCGAGCAATGAAAATCTGAGAAATCAGCTCAAAACATTGGACAATGGTGAAACCAAGGAGAAAGAGGAGCGTACTCGCTCCTCTAAAAACCAGCTGCTCTCACAAGTCTAAAAGCCTTGCATGTTATGGGGGAATAGATAGCTTCTCTGTTGTGAAGTCGTTGACTAAAGCATGCATGTCTCAAAATTGTTTTACTTATGTTTCATAAAAATAAAAAGGTCTAGCACATGACTAATCCCTGCTTCCCTCTGCGAAGGCCCTTTCTTTTACTTTTAATGTTGAGTCAGTTTTCCTTCTCCTTCTATCTCCACCAAAGCAAACATCTAGCATTGACCCTGGGTATCATTGATCATATTGCATCGTCAGATTAAACATGAATCTTTATATTGACTTTACCGTTGGAAGTTGAACCTTTTTGCTAAAACTTACATCTTCTTTGTTTTGATTCTCAAACACTTTTGTCATGGAACTATTAACTTTGAGAATTAATCAGTATGTGGATCACATTGCTTTCATGTCTTTAACGTACTATTTATGAAAGGTTTTGCTTAAATGATTCAACTTGGTTATTCATTTCTTTCTTTCTATCAACTATAGACAATTGTTTTGGATCACTTCATCTCATCGCATGTGCTTTTACATTACTATCTTGATCAAGATTATGTTTGTGGCATGTCAAGCTCAAAAATTATTTTGATTATCATTTACCTACTCGAGGACGAGCAGGAATTAAGCTTGGGGATGCTGATACGTGTCAAACGTATCTATAATTTTTGATCATGTCATGTTTGATTCCTATCATTATTACATGTTTATGCTACATTATTATATCATTTCAAGGCATTTTATTGGACTAACCTATTGACAAGATACCTAGTGACAGTTCCCTGTTTTTCTGCTGTTTTTGTTGCAGAAGTTAATTATGGAAATATTCTCGAAATTGGACGAAAATTTAGGAAGATTTTTTATTGAAAAAATAAGGACCGGAGCCAGAAGGGCAACCCCGTGAGGGACCCACAGCCCAGGGGCGGGTCCCACCTGCGGGTGAGAGGGGGGTCGCGGCCGCCGCCCGTCTGTGCCCCTCGGAGACCCCCTCGCGACGCCCTTTGGCCTATAAATCACCCCCGATGAAAAAACCCTAACCCCCGAAGGGTTTTACCAAATACGATACAGAGCTCCGCCGCTATCGCCGACAAGTTTCGGGGGTCAGATTGCTCCTGTTCCGGCACCCTGCTGGGACGGGGATCGGCCCCCGGAGCCATCTTCATCGCCATCGTTGCCTCGGGATGTGTTGTGAGTAGTTCCCCCATGGACTACGGGTCATGACGGTAGCTAGTTGGTAGTCTCTCTCCCTTGTGCATCCATGTTTATGATCTTGTGAGCTGCCTATCATGATCAAGATCGACTATTGTAATGCTATATGATGTGTTTGTTGGGATCTGATGGATTATGAAGTTATGATCATATTGTGCATTGTTCTTATATGTTAATTTATGTTCTTGCATGCTCTCCGATCTAATGGTTAATGGAAGCCCATATTAGGGTTTGTTGTATGTTGATAGATCTAATGGTTGGATTTGCCGGAGTGACAGAAACCTAAAACCCCGAGTTAGATCTTGAGATGTATGGGATGAAGGAGGACCTTTTATGTTTGTTAATGCTATGGTTGGGTTTTGCCTTAATGAATGTTTAGTAGTTGCGGATGCTTGCTAACGTTCCAATCATATAGACGTGTAATCACTAGTTGTGAGAGCGCGTGTGCTGTGGCCTCTCCCACTTATTTAAAGTTGCAATCCTTTTATGCATTAACTGTTTAGATCTCCAAGAGTGTAATGTCCCGGAGTTTCCCCAAATTAGTTTTTTGTTTGTTTTTCTTTTTGCATCATCATGATATCAGCACCATCGCATCACATATTTTTGGCAAAAAAATTATTTTTATTAAACCCTATCTCATTTTACTAAATTTGCCGGAAAAGTTTTATCGAGACAGTCGTCTCCATTTTCTAAAATTAATTGCCAAATTTGTTTTGCAAAAGAAAATATTTTGAGAATTGCGAGAGAGTAGCCCAACCCTGGCCCAAAGCCCACCTAACCTCCAAACCCTAATCCTGCCCTGGTCTTTTTCTATTCCCACCCCCCTGCACCTTGCAGCCACCCTCCTCTGTTTTTGTTGTTTCGCAAATCCGCCCCTCCACCTCCCTTTTTCTTTCCTTCTCCTCCCTCCTCTCTCTCTCTTTTCTTTTTCCTCCCCTTTTTCTTTTCTTTTCCTCCTTTTTTCTTTTCTCTCACCCGTGGCCTCTTCTTCCTCCTTCCTTCCCCGCATGGACGCCCTCCCCTGCCACCCGACCTCCACCTTGCTCCTCCACGACGCCGCGTCCTCCGGCTTCCTCCCCTCCGGCCCGGCCGCCGGCCAGCCTCCCCACGCCGCTCCTCTTCCTCCTCCGAGCCCGGCTCGATCCTGCGCTCCTCCTCGCTCGCCTCCATCTTCCTCACCCGCCGCTGGTCCCCGCTCCGGCCGGCCAGCCTTCGCCCGCCGCCGACCACCTCCTCCTCTCCTCGTCGCGCCCCGAGCCGTCCTCCCTCCTCTGCGCCATGGTCGCCTCCATCTCTGCAGCTCTGCTCGTCCCCGACCGGCGCCGCGCCAGCCGCGGCCAGCTCCTCCGCCCGGCCTCCCTCCACCTCGACGCCGGCCTCCCGTCCTCCTCCGACCACCGTGCCTCTGCCCCAGGCCGGCCGCCTCTGGCCTCCTCCTCCCGTCGAGCTCCTCCTCCCTTCTCCTCGGCTTCGGCCAGCTCGAGCCGTGGATGCCTGGTGCCGCTGCAGTCCTCGGTGTCCCCTGTGCCGTGGTGTTGCTCCGTGTCCTCCTGCCAGATGTGTGCCCGTGTTGCTGCCTCCGTGATGGTTCCCCGACGTGCTGCCCGACCGTGTGCTCGTCTCCGCGTCCCCGATGCGCGCTGCTGCCCGGTGCATGTTTCCGCCGTGAAGCCCGAAGGCTGAGTTTTCCGTTTCCGTCTCAGGTGCGATCTCCGTGTTCCCGATCCAGACGCGTTTCCCGTTCCTGACGACAAGTTCCCCGATGTTTCCCGACGTGAAGCCGTCCCTGACGCAAGATCTCCATTCCCCTCCTGACGCCATGAACCCGACGATCGGATGACGATGTGACAAGTTCTTCCACGACTCCGTGCAACGACAAGATCTTCCCCGACGCCGGAACCCGCCAAGTTCTCCGCTTCGAGTCCGTTTGTGCCGGCCGCCTTCGTGCGCGTCCGTGAAGACCGAAGCCCGGTGCCCGAACCCCGACGTCACGATCCCCGTCGACCCCGAAGCCCAGAACGCCAAGGTCCACCACGACGACGACCCTACTTCGACTACTTCCACGACGTCGACTACCTCGACTACTTCGACTCCGGACGAACGACTACTTCGACTACTTCCTCTCCGATCCGAAGACGGTGGCTTCCGAATCTGAAGTTTCCCCGAATCCGATGTGTGACCCCAACCCTAGCCCTATCTACCTATATTCGTATCTTATAAAATCATGCATGCTTAATTAACATCGCACCTTTATCCATTTAGTCGAATTAAATCAATTTAATTATGGGGTTTGTCCGGTGCACCTATAATTGTTTTGCCATGTGTTAGGGAAGAAAATTGGATCACCTTTAATTTGTCATGCATCATGTCATCAACATGTCGCTTCTTTTGCCGTAGTAGTAAAATGCATCTTTTGCGCCTTCCAGTGTTCGTTGCTTCTTCTCGGATAGGCCGTTGAGTTGATGTGAGCAACGACAGGTTCTGCTACCTCTACCAGATTGCAGGAAAGTTATACTACCTTGCTATCTTTACTTATTTTCTGTCTCTTACTCGTCCTATCTTTTGTTCCTTGCTAGCCTTATGTCACGATGCTTGTGTCATGATCCTATTTGCATGTTTACCTGGCAGCCATGATATAGCCACACCTCCACATCCTATTAACTTGTTGCTTGTTTACCTTGTTAGCCTTGTGAGTCGTAGTGCATGCTTAGGTGCTTTGCTTGAGTCCTGTTATCTCTTTATCTAGTCTTGTTGATAATATGATAGCTAGGCTCAACTAAAATGGTAATCGTTAATTTTTCTGTTGCGATGGGAATAATTAATAAAGATAAGACACCGGCGGAAGGCCAATCGTGGTGTTTTGTTCTGCTAGTGTCGCCTAGGACCCGAGTTCTTTTCCGCTGATCCAAGACTGAGCGCACTAACCACATGTGGGAGTTCTATGGGCCTCCCCGCAATCTATTACCGGATCTTCAGGCCTGTCCAGGAGCCACAACTTAGTTCGGGTGTTTCCATTTGCGCGCGTATGACGATGTTGATGTGAAGGTAAGATGATGATGGATACGTGCTTACTTACGGTAGGGTTGCGGACCGTGCGTTAATCGCATGTGGACAGAGGACAATCGTATGAGTGTTCCTCCCGAAGCCGTTCTCGCACCGGTTAGGCCCACCTCGAAGCTTCGGCCGGACTCTCAAGATGGATCAGACCTAGCTAGGTGGCTCCCTGGACTTGTTTGTAGAGAAGGGAAGTATTGCGTCGAACGCTCCACCGGTACACCTCTAAGCAAGTGTTTCAATACGTGTGGGTTCATTGGTGCATCCCTGCAGGGTGAAATCTTTTCAAAAAGCCGTGTCCGCGATTATGGACGACTTGGTGAAATGCGCTGGCTAAAAAGATCATAGACAACTTGCACCTAATGATTTTAACTTGACTAGTAAGATAGATCACTTGAATAATAATCCATAAAACTTGTCCACCGTGTGAGTTGCCCTGATTGCTTTCTCGCGGGTGGTTGATCGAGGGAGTAATACTTGGGCGGGTTTTTGATGTGGTGAGTAGTATAGTTGGTTCCTTATGCGCTCTCTTACCTTCTCTCTATCAGACGAAAGTTGTAGCGTGTAGTGCTGCTTGCCGCCGCCTCAATCGCTAACCCTCTTCCCCCAGAATTCCAGCTTTGATATCTTGTGAGTATTACTTGCCAGTACTGTTTATAGTACTGACCCCTTCGGGGCTGCTATTCCAATGTAGCCGACAGGTTTGAAGTCTGACGACGTTAGCTTGGGAATCCCTCCGGCTTGGCCTGGGCAGGGATACGGTGCCTTCGTTTATCTTCAGGACTCTTAGTCCACATTTGTATTCTTATCAGTAGCCGGATACTAATTCGCTTCCGTTGTTATTTGGATCTTTGTATTGTATCTTTGTTCTTGACTCGGTGAGTCGTTGTTGTATATATGTTCTTTTATGGGTTCCATCGAGAACTGTTGTAATGATTATCACAAATTCCACCCGCATAACGTGTGTGTTGCGACGTGCACGTTATGCCTAGTGGGCGTCCATCGTTATTATGCGGATTTGGCGGGAATCGCTCAAATCTGCATAGTACCGATCTTGGGGCCTTACAAAGAGGAAGTACTTATGCTAGATGGTGGGTTCATGCCCCTTTTGTTCCTGGGCACGAGTTACAGAAACGTCTAAGTACGAGGGTGTGCTGTTGCTACTAAGGGTAAAATAGCGGTGTTAAAGTCTATTTTGATATTTAATATTGCTTACTTCATGCGCTTTACTTAATGCAAATGTCTGTTGCTTGCAACTTAATACCGATGGGTGATAGGCTGGATAGCGATCCCACGGTGGACTTTTTAGACAAAGATGCAGTTGAATTCAGCGGTCTTTGTTCTTTGTCGTGATGCCTACATGAATATTACCATGAACACTTTGTTATAACTAGATTAAATTTGTGTCATAATCTTGTCAATTGCCTAACTGTAATTTGTTTACCCATCATATGCATTTTTTATATTATGGAGAGACGCCACTAGTGAACCCTTCGGCCCTGGTCCATCTTTCACCATCATTGCTTCCGTGTTACTTTTACTACTGCTTTCAAATCACTGCTACTTTCACCCCTCTTGTGTTACTTGTGCTTCTCCAGGTGTGGCTGAATTGACAACTCAGCTGCGAAGACCTTTAGCTATTCTTTGGCTCCCTTGTGTCGAATCAATAAATTGGGTTACACTACCCGCGAAGACTACTGCGATCCCCTATACTTGTGGGATATCAAGTCGCCGTGAGCTTGCCCATCACGATGGATTGTGGGGATGCAGGAGTAAGGTGCCTAGCCATGGTCCTCCATGTAGTGGTGCTTCATAGGAGTGCGGAGAGATACTCCGTGAAGGCGTATAAACGGTAGCCGAGATGAAGGAGAGGCACATCGAGTTGGGTCCGAGGAAGAAGGCTCTGGATGAAACACGCCAAGCGCCAAAGAGGGGCAGCCGCCATGAGTTCATTCGCATGGTCGTTCATCGCAATATGGCATCCTATGTCTCGACAGTCTATTCTTGCTAGCATGGTCTGGTCGCGTGGTAAATCTCATGTCAGGAGCATTAAATCTCACGTCAGGACATGAGCACGATCATGTCTCGAGTTATTGCCGTAGCGTTTGGGAGCTAGCATGGCCATATCATCCCAGTCCCTTGGCTTGGCAAACAGACGTATGATTCGACCTTGTCAGGGCTGTGCGGTATAGTGGTTTGGCTCAATCGGTAAGTTGGTAGTGGCGGCACAAGGCAACAAGATTTGTGGTGCTCTACGAGTACCGGGTTCTGAGTTCCGGGATGAAAGTTTTAGGTCTGACCTTGATTGGTTGTACCTGCCAATGACGGTTTTATGCATCTTATCCTTCTTGAAGGCGTTGTTTGGAGATTGCTCGGAATCCCTCTACAGGGTGAAAACCTATGATCCAGCTTCAGTTGGATCTGGCGACGGCGACGCTTGTGCTTCGTATCCTTCTTGAAGGCGTCGTTTTGGAAGCTTTTCTTGTTGTTCGGATACTACCAATTGTAATGGTTGATGTTGATGTATTCTACTGCATGCTTTGCGGTTATGTCATTTTTTTTGTAATAATTTACCTGTGTGCATCCTCAATATCTAGAATAGTTCTTAATATCGTGTTGTTGCAGAGGCTCGATGCACTTGATATCATCTTAAATTAATATATTAGCCTTTATAAAAAAAAACTCAAGAGTATTTCTACTGCAGAGGCTGGACAACCTCTCGATCCTAATTCGGTCACGGACCTCGACTTAGTCTGCGCACCAAGTCGCAGCAAGGATCACAAAATATTAGTGGAATTCAGCACGCATCCCCAGTGGATGACTAAGTATTTCTATATTAATGCAAACGCAAATGCGAATTCAAATTCGAATCCCGCCGTCCCGATTCCCGAACGCACGCCTCGTGTGACCTACGCAGCGGCGCCTATCGGCGGGCCCCTCGTGCGGACCACGTGAAACCCAGCACCTTCCATAAAACTCGGTTCACCGACAGGTGGGTCCAACCAGCCGTGCCCCACTTCACACAGCGAGTCGCCGGGGGCTTCCGGTAACGCCTTTCCAAATCTGAGCTAGCCGTTGCGCGCAGCGCCTCTCAGTAACCCCCACCCCGCTCCGTTCGTCCTCTTCCTCTTCCTCCATTCGCCACGGCATCCTCGAGCCGAGCGAACCCTCTCTCTCCGGTCTCCGCCGAGCGAGCCTCCAGATCCCCTTCCGCCTCGAAGGAGTCCCGCCCGTGGCCGCCGCCGTCCTCCTCCTCCTCCGCTGCACTGGGCTGGGACTGTCGTCGGAGGCGGCGATCCGCCCGTGCTTGGGTCGATTTGTTTGCCGGTGAGGAACCCTAGCTCGGTTGGACTGCTCGTAGAGCTTCGTTTCGGTCGTATTAGTTGCTCTAATACAGATCCTTCATCCTCTCCAGCTTGGTGCGGATTTGTTTGCTGCCTTCGCGGGGTGCTTATTTTCCGGGGGAATCCGGGGCTTCAACTGAACCCACCTGAGCTCCTGCTGGAATTTGGTAAGCGGATGCATTGGGATGTCGAGGGATCTACTTACTAGCATTTGACGTGTCTTCCCTTTGGCTTATGTGCTCAGCGTCGCTGATTCCCTTTATTTTTGTTGGGAGAAATGTGTGTGCCTTACGCTAGTTTGGAATAGGAAACTGTGGCATCCGATCGGGAAATTAGTTTGTTCGTCACAGTGCTATTATTATTAAGGCACTTCTCTCTCTCGTTGTCATTACGGCTGAAAACATTCGGATCTGTGCTTGTATTGATCAGTGGAAATTGGGCTAGAAGGTCATGTTATTCAGTTAGGGGGAATGCAGAGATTTATGAATTATGATTGGCAGGGATACTTTTTTGAACTTCGGAATTGTTGCTGGCTAGATCCGATCTATGTCTTTCTGCTGTTGCAGACTAAACGAATGCTTTTTAACTGGTCAGCAGCTGGATTGCCTCACTTTGCAGATTAGAGTAGCAACATTTCCTGCATTAAGATAGATAGTCTTTGAAATTGTTCTGTACTTTGTCGGTGTTCCTGTTTTTATGGCTGGTGGCGAGTTCTTACTTCCATATTATTCTTTAAGATTTTGAACTTGTCAATTGCAGATGTGCCTTTCCGTAAGAATTAACGCTGAATTCTTTTGCTTTTCCCAGCCTTCTAGCTGCAGTTCGGGTTGAAGGACTTTGTACACCAACAAGGATTAAAATCATGGTTGCATCAAGGCCACCTGGCACCCCAAAGATTGAGCGCACACCAACCCATACCCCTGGTGGCAGCTCCAGGTCCAAGGAAGAGAAAATATTTGTCACAGTTAGGGTGCGACCATTGAGCAAGAAGGAGCTGGCCGTCAAGGATCAGGCTGGGTGGGAATGTACTGATAGTCAGACAATAATATACAAGGGCCCCTCACAGGACCGGGCTGCACCCACCTCTTACACTTTTGGTACACTGTCCAGTGATCAGCTCAAGCAACTGTGTTTGTTGTGACAGAAGTGACCTTCTAATCAAATAATGAAATGCCTATGTAACACTTGCAGATAAGGTGTTTGGGCCGAGTTGTGAGACAGATTTGGTTTATGAAGGCGGAGCTAAGGATGTTGCCATGTCTGCGTTGACAGGCATCAATGGTAGATTAATGCTCACTTTCTTGCTTAGTGCTAGTGGAATGATGATCTGTAAGTGACCTTTTTCTTGTCTTTGTTTTGCAGCCACCATTTTTGCGTATGGTCAGACTAGCAGCGGCAAGACATATACCATGAGAGGCGTGACAGAGAGTGCTGTTAGTGATATTTACAGGCACATGGAAAATGTGAGTTTTTTGTATCTGCTGTTCATGATATTTACAGACTTGCAATCATGAAAGATTGCTAACATGGTCATAAGACATAACCGTTTTCTTCCTTTCTGGTTTTGTCTATTGCTTAGACCCTGAGAGGCAATTTGTTATCAAGATATCTGCTATGGAAATCTACAACGAGATTGTGAAGGATCTTCTACAACCTGACTCTGGTTCCCTTCGGTTGTTAGATGATCCCGAGGTTTGTTGACTCAATCAGAACACTTTCCTTACGAAATTCTTGTTCATGTTGTAATGATCTGTAGAAATATATTTTGGTTTGACAGAAAGGACCCATCGTGGAGAAGTTGGACGAACAATTGTCAGGGACAGAGAACATCTGAGGCATCTAATCAGCAATTTGTGAAGGTACTACTACTTGCAGAGTGTACCTCTCAAGAAAGAAGAAATGTGTATGGGTAATTGGTTGACATTTGTTAATGATGTCCCAAATAACTGCAGAACAAAGACAGGTTGGGGAGACTGCACTAAATGACACCAGTTCACGTTCGCACCAAATCATTAGGCTGGTATGTGAGAAAAATATTTCCTGTTTACATTCAACCTTTCCAAGAAAAACGTATTGAGCAAACAATTAATCTTTATTTTGTGTATATATCTCTATGCAGACAAGTGGAGAGTAGGCTACGTGAGATGTCAGGCTGTGTTAAATCTTTTGTGGCTACTCTAGTAAGAATGCTGTCCAGCTTTTGGCATGTGGTATGCTGATTTTAGTTGTCCATGTTCTGAATGATTTCGTTTCTGCTTTTTCGCAGAATTTTGTTGACCTTGCTGGAAGTGAAAGAGCTGCACAAACACATGCGATTGGTGCAAGACTGAAAGAAGGCTGCCATATAAATCGCAGTTTATTGACTTTGACTAAAGTCATCCGCAAACTAAGGTTTGAGTTCTTTAATAGAGTCTTCTATATAAGAAATTTGGATCAGATGTCTTTAGTAGCCTTTTCTCTGCATTCATTTGGAAACTAGTTCTAATTTCTAATATAGCAACTCAGCTTCTAATGAATTTCATAAAGAAGTACACAAATAAAGTGCAAATGAAAGGCATCATATGAACATATTCTTACTAAGGCACTTCATTAAGTGAATGGCATCGATTCATGGTCCAATTAGACAATTTTGAATTTCATATGTCATTAGTAACCTTTTCTCTGCATTCATTTGGAAACCAGTTCTAATTTCTAATATAGCAACTCAGGTTCTAATGAATTTCATATAGAAGTACACAAATAAAGTGCAAATGAAAGGCATCATATGAACATATTCTTACTAAGGCACTTCATTGAGTGAATGGCATAGATTCATAGTCCAATTCGACAATTTTGAGTGGCTCATTTTGTGTATGTGAAACAACTTCTGCTTTGTTAACATCTCATAGTAGTAAATTCTTGGGTCTGTTGGCTAAATGACTGGAAGTTCAAACTTGAGGATGTGATTTTCTGGTATACGAGTGGTATTTTGGCATGTGATGACTAATGAACAGTAATTTTTCATATTCCAGGGTGATCATAACAAATTAAATTGTAGATTGTTCTTCATTTAATCCAACTCATTTTTTTCATCTTCAACTTTTGGTTTTCATTCGCATTTAATAATTTATAAGAGAGTAGACACATTCTAAATTAGAGTACTTGGAAGGTTACCAACATGTACCATGGTAGATACTTAAATAACCACTAAAATGATATGGTTACTGGACTGCACTACATTCAGTGTGCTCTTGATGTATTTTTCTAACAAACCTATCAAATATCTACAAAGATGTTGCAAATGGCATAAACTATCATTGATGTCTAGATAAATAATTCAAATAACTGTACGTTGCAAACTTTGCTACCCGATTTTTAGAAACAACACCTGTTCACTTTAGCAATGCTTACAATTACTCGAAGGTTATCTGGATTAGCAGTTAGCATTAAGATTCCATTACTAAGGTGTTGCATGGGCATTTCTTTTTTCTTGATTTTGCAGCAAAACATAAGGAAAGAAAGTTTATCCTTATTGGAACTTCAAACAAACTAATTATAAATTTGCACTGCAGCTCAGAGAAAAAAAGTGGACACATACCATATCGTGATTCAAAGCTCACGCGTATTTTGCAACTTTCTTTGGGTGGGAATGCAAGAACAGCCATCATTTGTACCATGAGCCCAGCCCTGACACACGTAGAGCAATCTAGAAATACTTTATTCTTTGCAACATGTGCCAAGGAGGTGACAAATACTGCAAAAGTTAATATGGTAAGAGCTGTGACTCCAAGGTTCTTTGTCACACCATTGGTTGTTGAAATAAACTTACCATTCATTGTCCATACAGGTTATTTCTGATAAGCAACTTGTGAAGCACCTTCAAACGGAAGTTGCTAGGCTAGAAGCAGTACTAAGAACCCCTGATCGCGCCGCCTCTTCTGAGATCGTTGTAATGGAGAAGGACATGAAAATCAGACAGGTAAGGTTTCTTGTCAAGGATGAAATGCTTACTTTTAGCTTTTTCAGCTTCTTGTAATTGATCTGATAGAGCGAACCTTGCAGATGGAAATAGAAATGGAGGAACTCAAGAAAGAACGAGACAATGCATGTTCACAACTTGAAGAACTACGTAAGAAGATGGGTGACAACAAGCAAGTATGATTTCGTCTTTCATCGAAGACATGTTCTTTTGCTGTTAGCTAAATCATCTCGATTCCTGCAAAAAAAACTAAATCTTCTCCATACCTGTCATTTCGTTTAGGGGTGGAATTCATTTGACTCATCGCAAAAGGCCCGAAAGTGTCTCTCATTTTCTGGGTCACTACAGCCTAGTAGAATGACCAAGATAAGGAGCTCAATTAGACAATCGTCCACTGCTCCGTTAATGCTAAAGCAGGAAATTCGCAAGCTCGAGCAGCTACAACAACAGCTTGAGGTTGAAGCGAACCGAGCTATAGAAGTGTTGCACAAGGAGGTTGAATGCCACAAGCATGGCAACCAAGATGTAGCAGAAACTATCGCTAAACTTCAGGCAGAAATCAGGGAGATGCAATCTGTTAGACCTGAGAACAGAGATGTCGAGATGATTACAGATGAAGGAAATGGGTCTGATTTGAAAGATGAATCAGTAGACTTCATATGCAAGACAGTGATATCGCCAAACTTGAGGCGAAACTGGAAAATGTACAGAGGTCTATTGATAAATTGGTGATGTCTCTTCCAAATGTTGGCACACAGTGTAATGAATCTTCCGCAAAGTCCAGTGTGTCAAAAAAGAAGAGGAGGATGTTTCTTCCGCTGGGTGTGAGCAACATAAACAGACCAATAAGAGCACCTTGCTCTCCACACTCTTCTAGTAGACCTTCGGAGTCAGAAGTTGAGAACAGAGCTCCAGATGGTCACACAGTGTATCATGAGGATTCAGAAAAAGCTACTCCCACCAAGAGTGAAGAGACTGGAGATATATCATCACGTGATGGAACACCACGGAATAGGCGATCCAGCTCGGTGAACATGAAGAAGATGCAGAGGATGTTCCAAAATGCTGCTGAAGAAAATGTGAGGAACATCAGGGATTATGTGACTGAGCTGAAGGAGAGAGTGGCGAAACTTCAGTACCAAAAGCAGCTGCTTGTCTGCCAGGTCCAGGCCCCTAACTTGATCTTGCGCACACATACACTTTTCTGGTCATCTTGAAAGTATTTTGTTTTTCTGCTAAAATATGCTTTCTCAAAATGTTCCTGCAGGTCCTGGAATTGGAATCTAATGAAGGAAAACCAAATGACATGGAAGAAGAACCAGAGGAAAATACAGGATGTCTGCAAGACGATCCTGAGTCGTGGGACAGATTATTTAAGGAGCAGATGCGGCACATTATCCAGTTGTGGGATATCTGTCATGTATCGGTCATACACAGGACCCAGTTCTACCTGCTATTCAGGGGTGATACGGCTGATCAGATATACATCGAAGTTGAAGTCCGAAGATTGCTATGGTTGCAGCAGCATTTGGCTGAAGTCGGTGATGCAAGCCCAGCCGCACCTGGCGATGACCTTCCAGTTTCTCTAGCCTCAAGGTAAAAATATGATAACAAGACATGCTTCCATATCGTACTTCTGTTTACAGATTGTGTTGATTAATTCTGGCAGCAAGAAAGTTTGTTGAGAAGTGTACTAGAAAAAGAGAGGTGTTGATGCCCTACTCTAATTACTTGTCTCGAAATGGCTCTACTAAGCAACTTTCGTTCATCTGTACATTGCAGCATCAAGGCATTGAGGAACGAACGGGAGTTTCTGGCAAGGCGGATGGGCTCAAGGCTGACGGAAGAACAGCGGGAGCGCCTGTTCGTCAAATGGCAGGTCCCCCTCGAGGCGAAGCAGCGGAAGCTGCAGCTGGTGAACAAGCTCTGGACAGACACCGAGGACGAAGCGCACATCGAGGAGAGCGCCGATATAGTGGCCCGGCTGGTCGGTTTCTGCGAGGGTGGCAACGTCAGCAAGGAGATGTTTGAGCTCAACTTCGCGGTCCCGACGTGTAGGAAGCCGTGGCTGATGGGCTGGCAGCCAATCTCGAACATGATCAGGGAGAGGGCTCAACTTTGGTAACTCGCTCCATGCTCTCCATCGGACCATCACAGTGGCCAATGAGGAGAAATGGCCGTACATTTCGTCATGTTCTGATGAGCTGCTTCTTGTTCGAAAAGGGAGGGGTAGTGTAGGTATGGAAGTTTCGGAAAGATTATGAAGCTCTGTCAAAAGTAAATTGGATGTTGGGTTCGGGTTTTAATTGTTGTACATGGCCCAAATCGTTGGTCTACTTCATGTCTTTGCATCTCTGTCATGTAGTGCCGAATCAGTTTTGCCAATGGAGCATTGGAGAGAACTTTTTTGCCAATGGAAATGTGGCCCTGGCAGTATTCCAGGTTGCCTGAAATAATTCTGGTTGTTTGGTGAATGAGATTCAGGCGCTTGAGATTTGCTATACAGTCGAACTGTCGAATAGCCAGAGTCACCATTTTCTCCTTTGTCGCCTCCTTCGGATCTGCTGCTCCTTTGCTTTCCTCTCCAACATGCGATTCTCGGCATGTAAAAAAAAAAACGATTCTCTGAGGAAAGCAAGCACAATCTCAATATTTCACATCCACTCTTCACCAGTGTCGATCTATCTACAAGATATACTGCTTCTGTTTTTACCTGCCAAAATGTGATTCGGAGTTTGTCTCCCTGCACGTTAGCTGTTATGATTGAACGCGTAAAAAATGAACACCAATTTAAAGGTGGTGGACTCTCTAGCTACAAGACGGGGACTCTCTAGCTACAAGACGGGGACTCTCTAGCTGTCAACATTCGAACATCTTGGTGGATGCTAGCGATACGAAATTTTTTTTATGGAGCATGATCATAAAAAGGATAAGAACGTGAAATTGATTTTATCGGTGTTTGAACATCTCGGGACTTCAAATAAGTTTTCATAGGGGAGAATTGTTCTGTTTCGGGATGCCCAAGACGAGGCTGCTCTATTATTTTTTTGTGTGTGTGTGAGCAAGCTCAATGTCCCATCAGATATTTGAATATATTCCCATTAATTGTGGGAGACTCACAATAGCTGAATGGAACCACGTCGAGAACCGACTACAACAAACGGGAAATAGTTCGAAAGGAAAATTATTATCTCTTGGTGGAATATTAGTTCTCATTAACTTAGTACTAAGTAATATGGTATTGCATATGATTTTCTTCTTCCAGCTACCGAAAGGGGTCTTACCTAGATTGGATTAATATTTATTAAGATTTTTTTTAGCAAGGGGATCGTGAAAAAAGTCGACTGTGTAGATGAAATGTGGTATGTCAACCCAAATATCAAAGGGGGCTAGGTATTCATGACCTTTAGGTTAAAATACAACACTCCATGACAAATGACTTTTCAAGCTACCCATCGAAGATGAGGTGTGGCAGACCATCCTAAAAGAATATATATAGTCTCAAAAACATTGTCCTGGGTTTATTGGAAACCATGTGACTCTCATTTTTTTGCTGGCCTAATAGCGGCAGAAAATTATTTCTTTTATTTTGGATCATTTAATATTATGGACGGGTCGGAGAGTCTGAAAAGATAAGTGGTTAGGTAATACCATACTCCGAAAATAATATCTAGCTTTATAAATTATTGTACGTCATAAGAGTTATACTATCGCTGCAGTTTTGAAGATATTTAATCGGAACCATACTACTGGCACGGAATGCTCTTTTAGCTAGAGCGATTGGTGTTGGTTCAACTGTCTCGAGGGGCTGATGAATTTCAATGCAATCTATTTGATAATGGTGGACTCTATGTGTAGAGCGTTAGTCAAATCAGAAATCCGAGTCAATGATAATAAAAAATATGGAAAATTAAGATACCACTCAAAACTTTCAGAATGACATGGTATTTAATGAAAAGACAGTATGGTCGACTAGATGGGGAGGGAGTGATAGGTGACTATCAATTTTTATCATTTTCTTTTTAATTAGGGGTACAAGGAAACATATTGTCTAAATATGCAACTAGATGAGCAACCTATGTGATACGATTCAAAGCACAATACACAACGGAAAGCGAGTAGTAAAAAAAAGAGATACTCGCAATGGTGGAGCCGAGAATGTAATTCCCTAAGTTGCTTCCAAGGGAAGTACACCTTTGTTGGAGGGGTGTGTGGAGCCAAGAAGTCACTCCAACACACGGTTGTGCTTACCCTATTCTCCTTGAGCCTCTCGCGTGATGTAAACGCTCAATCCACTAATGAGGTCGATTTGAAAGCGTTGACCAAATCTTTACACAAGGTTGGGACAATCTTCACAACTTAGTTGGAGGCTCTCAACAAGTACTCAAAGCTTGCATCTATAACAAAGCTCCAAGTACAAACTTTCATCTAGGGTTCCAGAAAACCCAAGAGGTAACAAGATCTGCTAGGATTGATGGATAGATTCGTGATTCCTTTGGTGAAGTGTAGATATAGATCTCCACCCTCACCCTCAAAGAATCAAGATATTTGGCTCAATAGGGTGGGAGATCAAGGCAATTAGACCTTGTATTAATGGAGGAGAGAGAGGGCAAAGTGGTGATGTCTCTCTAGAGAAAAAAAATGTTTGAAACAATTACTTCTGTGCCCCACTTCACTTAGTTTGCTCGTTTTTTCCCCGTCCGCTTAGCTTTCCTCATTTTTGCCCCACTTCGCTCTATCCACTCTCGCAGGCGGCCAAACGGGGCGTTTCCGTCTGGTCAAGCTCGTTGACTGCTAGGGCGACCGTCAGTGCGCTGATAGGTGGGACCCCCGCGGCGGTTTCTGTCCCCCGCTCTCCCCCGCCGCCTCTAAATAAAATGGGGCCTACGCTACGCTCGAAGAACACAACTCATTCCTTCTTTCTTTCTCTCTTCTCCTTCCAAAATGTGAAGCCCGCCCAGCCCGGAGAGCCCGTTCTCGCCGCTGTCGGACTCCGATATGTACTCGCCTTATACCATGCACGCCATGTTGGAGGAGGAGCAGGCGGAGATAGAGGAGGAGAAGCGGTTCCACGAGGAGCACGGGTTCTCCGCCCTGCCCGGCGAGATTGCGGCGGAGAAGCGGTTGCGCAAGAAGGCGGAGAAGAAAGACGGCCACCGCGAGGCGACACATGAAGATCTTCCGCCGCAATCGCCGGTCTACGACTACGGGGCATCGGAATCCTCGGACGAGCCCTACTCGGACGAGGAGTGTGGGCCTTCTGTCGTCGACCAACCACCCGTGGCCGTCGACATCGAGATGGCCGAGTCCAATGTCATCAACGAGGACAACTCCGGTGACCAGGACGACTCTGACTCCGACGACGCGGACGACGCCGATTCCGACTCCGACGACTCCGATGAGGACTCCGAGGGCTCCGACGCCTCCGAAGTCACGTCCTGAAGGCGCCGTGAAGAAGAAGTAGTTTTAGTTAATGTTTTCTAGGGTTTGTATCTTTTTTCTTTTGAACAATTGTAGGGTTTGTATCGAGTTAATCGAATTAATCGTACCGTTGCTATGTAAATTGTTTCTACGATCGTTTGTTGTACATTTAATACGGTGATTGGAAGTGACGGATAGGCTAGGCTAGGCTAGCGGTGAGGCAAAAGTTCAGCGACGCGTTCAATGGCCATGTCCATCCGTGCACGCCACATAGACGTAGGATGGACTACCATCAGCATCCCACGCATACATTCAATGTGCATGCAGCGTCATGCACGCGCTGGAAGGCTCTCAGGTTTGTCTTGTCTGGTCATAAAGAGAAATATATCTCAAATTGATCAGAATCGACGATATGGTTCGGATTCTGAACGTACTTTCCTGATAGAAATGAATGTATAGGTGTCGCTCGTTCTGCCATATGGTCAATCCACATAAATGAAACCACAAGTTATGCGGACTGGCGCAAGCGATCGAGCTGTACTGCAGCTACGCGCTTGGAACGCGACGGACATGCAGCAGAGCGCTCTGCTCTGGTGTGCGTACGAAAAAAATTAAAATACATTGGATTGATTCTGATCTTAGTTCATAATAACAACAGAACATAGTTAAAATACGGCAGTTCATACATATTTTTAGGGCTTACATATAAAACCCTGCCTAATCTAACCCATAAACCCATCTGCCTCGGCGGCGCCGCTACTCACTATCTGACGAGGGGTGGTTGAGGCGCTGGCGGCGCCGCACCTCGTCTCACTCCCGCTCGCGAGCAGTGTGCTCGGCACCCTGCCGGAAGCCCTGCCTCAGCCGCACCTCGTTCATCACCTCCTGAAACTCGGCATCAGCACGACGCCGCTTCTCCGCGTGACGCTCGGATCACACGGATTTGGCGAGAACGCGCGCCTCCAGCTCGTCGGGGTCGATGATCTTGACGAGCTCATCGTCGTCGTCGGTGGAGTCGGAATAGACGCTTGAGAAGGACTCGTCGTCGCTGGGCTCGGTTGAGGGTGCCGGCAGCGGTGGCGCACGCACGGCGGCCCGCGAGGACCCAGCCTCCCCATCGGGGCGTCACGGCGGTGGGGTTGGAGAATTGGGCCTGGGGGTGCACAAACCGTCCCAGTTAGTTAAGCGACGGCGACCGCGCCTGCATCCCAATTCTGAGAGGCGGCGCTTATCCGCGCCGTCGTCGCCGCCCGCAGGATCACGTCCACCGCCGCTCCCGCGAAGGCCACCACGGCGGCGCCCGGATGACATGGAGCGAGAGGAGAGGGGTTTGGAGAAACTGCACGGAGGAGGCCAGAAGGTCACGGAGGAGAGTGGTTTGGAGAAACTGTAGGGAGGCGGCGAGAACTTAAAGGACGAGTGGGGTGAATGGTCAAACTTGGTATTTTTATATTTTTCGGAAACTTCGTTCGTGGTAGCTCATTTGTGTGAAGGTTCTTTTATGACAATGTGTGCAGGTTTTGTATTTTTTCGATTTTTTTAATTAGTTATGCTCATTTGACCTCGATCGTGGCTCCTCATCCGTGCTATGGCTTTTTCGTGAATCCTTTTTCGTGCAAATGTATGTAAACCATATTTATATTTTTTATCGTTACTATATGACATAAGATGACTATGTGCGAAGGTTTCATATTTTTTGATTTTTTTGAATTAGTTATGCTCATTTCAAAGTGTTCGAGGTCTCTCACTTGATTTAAAGATTTTTCGTAAAAATGTATATAAACCATATTTATATATTTTTTGTTGTTAATCCTCTTTTTCAACTTATAAAATAATTGAAAATCATTTTATTTTTTCAACCTTGATATCTCGTGCAAAAAAATTTAGAACCCGAGTCGAGCTCTGATTAATCCTCTTTTTCAACTTATAAAAAATAGAAAATCATTTTAATAGCTTTTTAAGATCAAAGCAAAAAAAGCTATTTACTGTTAAACCAATTTTCGTGTCAGTTTGAGTCCAACATGGTATACATGGATCACATTGTTTTTTTGGTGATTTCGAGAAGGCCGAAAAAAACTTGCTTAGGAATGGGTGATGGCCCTTGACGTAGTTACCTGCGTTAAAAGAATATGGGTTAGGTTGAGACTCCAAGTGCAGGGTATATAGTATAGGAAAGACAGTTTTCCCCACGAGGGGTGACTCGAGGGTTTAATATCGAACTCTCGGGAAATCAGTAGTGAAAGATTTATCTTCTTATCCTTCTCTTGAGAACCTACAAACAAAGTAAATTGTTTTGTGCCCTCAACCTCACCAAGTGGTTGTCAAGCACAAGGTGTGAGAATGATATCAAAATAAAACAAATGCAAAACAAGAAATAAATATGCAATGATGATAAATAAATATGCAAGGATGGTGGAAACAATGTTGGATGATATTTTGGTTTGTATTTTGAATGCAAGATATAAAAGTATTTTTGTATTTTCGGATTTTTAAATGGCAGAAAATGGAAAATGGATAAAAGTTGTTGGAACGGTGTTTCTTATGATTAAAAATGGACCGGGGTTCATGGTTTCACAAATGCACTCTCTCTTTAATAAAGTGGTAGACAATGGAACACTAGAATTAACATATGAGATTGCAACAAAAAGGTTTCATGACAAGTTACTAATTATAAATGCATCACGTCCTAACATAGAGATCTTTTGTTTATTAATCTCTCTTACACTCCACCAAGATGTGAATTAAATCTTAGCACCTCGGTAATTAAGATAAATCAGAGCATAGCTTTAAGTCTTATGACATGAAGTTAAAATAAGAATATGCTAGATCTAGTCATGGAGAAGTGGCAATGGTCACACCCACACCTCCGGTAGCATGGTATTTTTCTTTATCCCTAGTGAGGCAACAAAGTAAGGTAAAAATACCCAAGTGCATCGCGGAACTTCTCTCACTTTCACCGCACTAGCCACCCCCTCATTACTCCAACTAATGCACACGTTCCCACACACAAGCTCTCATAAACATGCTTGATCAAAACAAGTAGACAAGAACGGGGTACATAATATGCATCTACTTTCATAACTAAAACAAAACAAATGCAATCTCAAACATATATTAAGTTATAAAGAGATCCACCACAAAGGAATTACATAGATGACCGTAATCATGTTCGGCAGCTCATACGGTGGTAATTAGTGAAGCTCAAAGAGAGGAGAGATACATAGGTTACTTTCACAAACCCATAGTCCAGGGGTGGACTACTCCCTCTTCATCATGGAGACGGTGGAGATGACGTTGGGGGAGATGGAGACCACACCGGCAGCGCCCCGCCGGAGTTTTCCCCCTCCAATCTGCAGCTCCAGGTCTCTGTTTCTCTGTTTCTGTGTTTCGACAGTGCTCCCCTCTATAAAACGTCGGGGGACTATTTTTATAGTCGGTTTTAGGTCAAGACGAAGCTTCTGGAAGAAAGATCGACGGCAATGGAGCCACGAGGGCCAAGTTGGTGGGCCCCACGCGGCCAAGGAATCTGGTCGTGTGGGCCCCCCTCTTTTGGCCTTCGGGCTTCCACTTTTTCGCTTCCTTCGCCCCTACGATTTGTTCCTTCCAAAAACTGATGCTCGTAAATTTTCTGGTCATTTGGACGTCGTTTGGGTCCCTGAAACATCAAAATATAGAAAATAGGGTTTTCTGCCAGTGCAGGGTTAATTCCAGAAAAATAGGAAAACTGTGAAATCTTCCCAAAATCATTATAAAACAATGATATAACCCTTATAGGATGGAAATATGATTGAAATATAAGTAATTCAATGCAAAGTTCATGTATGCATTTTACATGCATCAACATCCCCAAGCTTAACCTATACTCGTCCTCGAGTATGAAGGTGATAAAACTAACATGGACTTTGCATTTAATTATTATCAAAGGATATAAAAGATGATTATTATTGCTACATAGAGTAAAATGATTCATTCTTTAAAGGAATAGCAATATGCAAGATAGATTATAAAGTGATATCAGATATTCAATGCAAGGATGTTCAATGATAATTCACAAAGTGTAACATAGAAGAAAGTACTATGGACCAAATGTATGCATAATAAAAAGTAAAAAATCCTATAATGGTCATAGAGTACTCTTATAAAACTGAATATAAAAGGTGGACACTTTGGATAGATAGATATATATGAGTAGAGGTAAAAACATGAACAAGTTTCATCTAACTTCCAAATACTTCTACTTAAGTTAATGTTTGCAATGTGGTATTGGTGTCAAGCTCTCATTACCCCTTATTATAGCATGTTTAATGATTAATTTTAAAGTGAAAGCAATTATGAGTAGTGTGCTTGACAAAGCAATGGTTGAAAGTTTCATGCCCCTTGAATATGAGTACCTACACCATGGTGTTACTCAACTTGGGATACAAAGCAAGTTCAAGTAAAAGCATTGTATAATAGCGTCATTAAGAGGGTCAACTAGGGTACCTCTTGTCCCAGGACATGTAACAAGCCCATGTCAAAATGAAAAGACAAACAAACATAAGGAACAATCTCAACACCCTTTTTATTTACTATTGATACAGCCTTTTATTATGAGGTGTATCACTGAAGGTTCACATAGCATGTAAGTAAATTTCCACCATGACAGCATGGCTTAGATTGGCGGCCCAGGTATCTCTCTAGCCATTTATACAACTACTTAAACCTACTAAATTTCCACATTTATTTGGCACCATGATAAGCATCCATAAACAAAAGTACATGATATCGACTAGATATAATTTAGTGCAATGTTGAAAGCTTGCCATGTGACAGCACATTTGGGTTAACTAGCAACCAAGACTCTTGTCAAATTCACAACTTCATAATTTTAATCACAATGGTTCATGTTTATTGAGTGCAATAGTAAGATGTGAGAGCTATTTAACCAAAATTTTCCCATAACGATCAATAACATAAGCATTTTAATTCAGAGGCATAGATAATACAAAGTAACATGACAAACATACTCTGAATAGCATAAAGCTAATAGGTAGATATGGTGGACTCACTGGAAAAACTTTGGTTGAAGGTGTTGGAAAACAAGTTTTTACTTGTTGGAATTTTTGGGCTAGCAAAAGGGAGAAAGTTGACCATCTAAATGCATGCACAAGTGTCCATAGAACTAACCAATCCATGTTAAAAAAAAGTAAAGTAACATTCAGCATCAAAACATGAATAAGAGATAGCTCTTGATAAAACACTTGCAAATTAATACTCATTAAAAAGCACATGAATTATGCAACTATATGTATCTTTTTAAATCAACTCAAACATCCCTTTCCCAATCTTATTATAGCATCCAACTTAATTCAACCCAAACTTCCAGTAGCTCTCTCATATAAAAATGATAGTGGTGGTCTCAAAACAAAAATCAAACCAAAATAAAAAGCAAATAAAAGACGCTCCAAGTTTATGCGATAAAGTGCATTGATCGAAAAACAGAAGTTAGACGTGTGCAAACCGAGAGTGTGTTGGTCTAGTGGGGTTGTCTTCACATCCCCAAGCTTATCGCTTATGGTCTTCACCATCCTTGGATAGCTCTTGGTGCATCTCCTCTAATCCCTGTGGAAAAAACTTCAAAACACTGTTTCTCCCATTTCTTTTCTGTGGGGTGACATTAGTAGTGATAGACAAATGAATTACTTGCTGCATAGAATCCTTAGACAAAAATTCATATTAATGTCCAGAGAGTGTATAATGTTGTATGCCTACTTATAAACTCAATTGGATAAAAAAGATTCAAGTTAAAAGTTCAAAGAATGCATCAAACAAAATGGGACAGAATCTGTCCAGAAAATTAGCAGCAGCGAAACGCATTTTTCTACCCGACTTAAACATGTCTAAAAATTCTGAAAAATTCAGGCATACAGAGGATGAAAAGTTGCAGTTACAGTAATTTTTTTAGCTCATTCGGAGTTACAGAAAAGGAATGAAAAATCAAACCATGCACAGATTCGTGCTGGAATAAAATCTCCAAATGCAAATAGCAACTTTTTCATACCAAAATAGGTAAAACTTGGCACTTTATTAAAAATTCCAGAAACAAAACTAAAAACTAAGTCGCTTGTTACAGCAAGAGGACACAAATAAAATCAAAAATAAAAACAACCGGGTTGCCTCCCGTAAAGCGCTTTCTTTATAGCCATATAGCTAGGCTTCTTACTTGATACTTATTGTGGACGAAGCTCATGAGGGAACTTGAACTTTGGTGTGTCCCTCTTCCTTGGGAAATGTTCCATACACTTCTTGTGTGGAAACTGAAACTTCACATTCCCTTCTTTTGAATCAATGATAGCACCTGTGGTACGAAGAAAAGGTCTTCCAAGAATAATTGGACTAGATGTTTTATTCCCCATATCCATGATTAGAAAATCAACAGGTACAAATGTCATATGCAACTTTACCATAACATCACTTACTTTTCCTAAAGCATGTTTAATGGAATCATCAGCAAGTGCAAGTTCAATAGAGCATTTTTCAAGATTCTTTAATTCAAGAACTTCATATAATTTTTTAGATAAAACAGAGACACTAGATCCTAGATCTAATATAGCATGGTGTGTCTCTTTTCCAATGGTTACTTGTACTTTGGGAATCCATACATCCCCAAGCTTAGGTGGTATCATAGCTTCTTGGTTGTACCTAGCAATCTTTTCTTTTAAAACATGATTAGCAATATAAGAACCAAAACCTGCTTGGTTAGAGTTGATGTAAGGATCGCTTGCAACTTTTTGTAAGATAGATATTAATTCATGCAAGCTACAATTATCTAAGTCAAGTAATTGTTCTTTGACTTCACTAAGAATTTTAACTTCCTCAACTTTTCTTCCCCTATTATATAGATCAAATATTTCACAACGGTCATCAAAAACATATTCAGGTACTTGGGCTTTTTCTAAACTTTCTTTAATTTTTACTTCCAAAAGCAAGCCATCAAGTAGAATATGAGTATTAGCAGCAGTAGTATTCATGAAAGAACCCTCACATTCATTATCCAAAAAGACTCTAGAGTTTTCAGACAATCCTCTATAAAATATATGCATGAGCATCCAATCTCTAAGACCATGTTCCATTCCAAAAGCTATACCTCTAAACCTTTCCCATGTTTTTACCAAAGGTTCATCCTCTTCTTGTTTAAAGGTGATAACTATTTGTCTTAGGTTACAAACAGTTTCAGTGGAACAAAATCTTTCAATGAATGAAGCTTTTAAATTGAACCAAGTGCTAAAGTTTCCAGGTGGCCATCTTAATATCTAGTCTAAGGCTTTTCCAGCTAGGGAGTAGGGAAAAAGCTTAACTTTAATCATGTTAACATTGGCATGGTTCAAATTTAATTCTTTGCATCTATCATTAAACTTCTTAAGATGAAGTATAGGATCCTCTTTTGGTTTCCCATAAAAACGGTGTTCATAAATCATTTTAGTGATATTATGATCTACTTCAAATTTCTCAACAGGGATATTCATATCTTGAGAAAAGTTTTTAACACTAAATGGCCAAAAGGTTCTCTTTTCCATTATGCAAGTTTTTATGTGTTTTTAATTTTTAAATGCAAAACTGAAAGTAAAATGACACTAAACAATGCAAACTGAAATAACAAATGCAACACAAAATGCAAAAATGAAAATAAAATATGCAAACCAAAATATAAAGATGATATGCAAGACAAAAACAAAACAAAAAATGATTTGAAGTTAAAGATGGATAAGATGATGCTCACTTAGGTGCAACCTCCCCAAGCTTAGGTGTTAGCACAAGTTGGTGATGAAGTTGACTTTGTTGTGAGATACTCCTTGGACAAATCTTTTCAGCAATGATTCCCCGGCAACGGCGCCAGAAAATTGTCTTGATGGCCCTTGACGTAGTTACCTGTGTCAAAAGAATATGGGTTAGGTTGAGACTCCAAGTGCAGAGTGTATAGTATAGGAAAGACAGTTTTTCCCATGAGGGGTGACTCGAGGGTTTAATATCGAACTCTTGGGGAATCAGTAGTGAAAGATTTATCTTATTATCCTTCTCTTGAGAACCTACAAACAAAGTAAATTGTTTTGTGCCCTCAACCTCACCAAGTGGTTGTCAAGCACAAGGTGTGAGAATGATATCAAAATAAAACAAATGCAAAACAAGAAATAAATATGCAATGATGATAAATAAATATGCAAGGATGGTGGAAACAATGATGGATTATATTTTTGGGTTTTGTATTGTGAATGCAAGATATAAAAGTATTTTTGTATTTTCGAATTTTTAAATGGCAAAAAATGGAAAATGGATAAAAGTTGTTGGAAAGGTGTTTCTTATGATTAAAAATGGACCGGGGTTCATGGTTTCACAAATGCACTCTCTCTTTAATAAAGTGGTAGACAATGGAACACTAGAATTAACATATGAGATTGCAACGAAAAGGTTTCATGACAAGTTACTAATTATATGGGCATCACGTCCTAACATAGAGATCTTTTGTTTATTAATCTCTCTTACACTCCACCAAGATGTGAATTAAATCTTGGGTAAATTATCCGTTTGCCATCAGTTCTGTCCATGTACTCAGTTTTGCCCCTAGCTTGGAATCGTCCTCAGTTTTGCCCCTAGTATGTGCGCAAGGACTCGTTCCGTCAATTTGCGCCATCTCCGTCAGGTCAGCGTGTTTGACTCGGCCCTTACAGGTGGGACCAGGCGGAGGCCATCTCCGTCAGGTCAGCGTGTTTGACTCGGCCCTTACAGGTGGGACCAGACGCGTTACACAATCAGACCGTTGCTGGCCGATGCTTGTGGGACCCAGTAGATAACCGTTGCTTGTGGGACCCAGCAGTAAGTCGCCGTTGCTGGCCGCGGGTGTGCGATAAAATCCCGGCGGAAGGCTCCACCGGATGTCGCAGCGGTGAGCAGCAATCAGCCGAGCGTGCGACGGGGTTGGAGGCGGACACGCGCAGAGGTAGGCGGCGACCCCTGTTGGTAACTAGGAGCCGGGAGCGGGCGGCCGAGAGGGCGGCGTCGAGATCCCCTTCATCACCGGCGGCGGGAAGATTTCTGTGGAGGGCGCGGCCGTCTGCTGCAGCTAGAGGGGACGTGTGCGGAGGCGTTGAGATCCCGATTGGCTGCGGGCGGCCGCCAATCGAGCTCCATGTCTTCTTCGATCTCCCGCGCCATCTCGCGGATCGAGATTCCGGCGGGCATGGAGATGCCGGTGTTGCTCTGTCCGCGGTGCAGGGGGGAGGTTGATCGGAAGATTTCGGGGACACTGAAGAACCCAAATCGACCGTTCTATGTGTGCAAGAACAAGGGGGTAAGAATCGGGGCAATTTGACTCTTTTCGTGGTCGGGATCATTGAGCAATACGGTTGATCTGTTTGGCTTTCATGCAGGTAAAGCATTTCTTCCTTTGGGTCGATGTTCTGGCCGAGAGACTGATGAATGAACTGCTAGAGGAGCACGAGGAATGGCTTCCCATCCTGCCACAGACGGCAGCGGCCGCAGCGCGAGCTCCGGAAGAGGAGATGCAGGGCGGAGCACACATTGAATCAATAGAGGTAGCTGTTGAGCTTAGGAGGTTGAACCAGAAGGTTAGGATGCTCGAACAGCGAGCACAAAAACCCATTTGCAATTGGTTTTGCAATTACATTTGGGCATTTGTGGGTATAGTGATCGCACTCGGTGTTTTTATGAAATTGTATGGAAAGGAATGAATTTGGGAGGGATTTGTATGCTTGAAATTGTGTGAAAAATGTAGAAGAAATGGGAAATTCAGAAACTTTGCAAATTAGAAGGGTGGGTTGTGCCGGAAAAAAAAGGTGTAAAATGAACAAAAATGGGGTTTGGCTGGGAATCGAACCCAAGACCCCGTGGTTTTGGGGAGTATAGTGCTGCGCTAGTGACCGTTAGGGCTGATGGAAAGACTTTGACATGGCAAAGTAAGGAGACTATACATAGTGATTTCTTTACTTGGTTTAGGGTTTAAAAACGCATTTTGTACTGAATGTTTTGGACACACGTGAGAGTGGTTTTCCTTTGGGTTTTGTACTTAATTTTTGGACACGCATGTTTGCATGCACACAGTTAGATTATAGTTTACTCATAGTTAGATTTTCAACACATTGTTTTCCCTAGAAATTGTTGTACACATACCCTTTTATAATAACTCTTTATATTATATTAGCACGGACAAGAACATATACATGTATATTAAACATTGGCCCCTTTTACATATAGATAGAGGGGCCGACGCGGATTACATATATTAAACAAAAAAAAAGCATTAGGGCCCTAAATATAGAGGGCCCTAACCTAACCGCCGCCTAGCCGCCGGCGGTTGGCCTACTTCTTCCACCAGTTCCACGCCGCCGCCCTGGCCGCCATCTCCTGCTTCTGCAAGGCCCGACGATTGGCCTCGCGCATCCTGTCGTCTTCCCTGTCACGGCTCTTCTTGATGCGCCGCCAGAGAGCCTTCTCCTCCGCCTTCTCCCTCGCCTCCTCCCACCTCGCCAACTCCTTCTCCTCCGCCTTCTCCTCGTCGGAAAGGTTCATCTCCTCGTCGGAGCGGTTGTCGACGCGGTCGGGGTCGGGGCGGTGGAAGAAGTAGGCTGGCTCGTGCAGCACCTTGGCCTTGCGCTTCCGCTTGGCCTTGCGCTTCCGCTTGGCAGAGGGATCGATGCCCAGCGCCTCCGGCTCCCACTCCGGCTCCCACCAGGGCCGAGCCTTCGGCTGGTTGTCTTCGTCGCTGACGGACTCGGGGCTGGAAGGGAGAGAGAGCTTCGACATTGTAGAGGCAAAGGGGCTGGAGAGGGATGAGAAGAGGGAAGAGGAGGCGAAGGCGGTATTTAAAGACCCGACGACGTGTGAATTAATCGGGGTAGATGAAAGCCACTGTGTGAAAACTTAAGAAGATAGATGAAGAAGCAACGTGGAGAATCGATGCATTAGGCGTAGGACAGGTAGCAGTACGTGCGCGCATTAGGCGGTCAAAGCGGTGCCCTGCGTAAATATATGATGCGACGGTGCCCTGCGTGCATTTAAACCCTGATGAAATCCAAAGTCTCACGCCAAAGTCTGCGTAGCTGCGTGCATTTAAACCAGCCCATAGTTCCACGCCAAAGCCTGCATGGTGCGACGCGACATGGTGTCATCTTGAAAAACTAGGCGTGGTGCAGGCCAGCTGCGTCGCTGCAAATAGCGCTGGTGAACGTCGAGGTCTACGTCGAGGTCTACTCTGGAAAAACTAGGCATGCAGGTCTACGTCGAGTTCTGCATGCATCGGGCTGGTGAACGGGGCCCAGTAGTCAGTGGCCGTTATTGCATGCACAGCGTCATTTTCAATCGTTTGATCGTAAGGAACGGTGCAGATCGAGTACATGGATGCAAACCTCGATCAGATGCTACGGTTTTATCAGATGCTACGATGGTTTTTGTAATATGGGAATCTGTTATTTGAATTCAGAATGTAAATTTCCTATTCTTCGGTGAGTTTTTGACTTTTTTCATTTTCAAAGTTTTAAAACCACCTCATCTCCACCTTGCCTAAATAAGAAATTGACGCGAAGAAACTTGTAATTTGAATTTGAACGTACTTTGAATTTCTTCAAAAGTTTGAAACTTGTGTGACATCCAAGTCATTTCTAAGTTGTTATGCTCGTGTTGGAAACAATCCTAGCCCTTTTGGTAGGGTAACATCTCCAACAACCAATCGGCTCTACAAAATGAGCTAGAAAAGCGCCCGAAAGGTAGCCCAAACAGCCCCATTTCTAATCCGACCAATTTTTCGACCTTCTCTAAATGACCTCAAACTCTAGGATTAACATCTAGTGCACTAATATAGTGTTCTTGACCAATATAAAGTCATTTTATTAATCTATAAATGTACAACATCTCTTCACCCTTTGACTTATACGGCAGAAGTGAGAAATCACCACCATGTAAATGAATTGTTTGGTTGAATGTACTTATACTTTCTTTATCAACTGAAATGGTTAGTATATGACATCAGAAGACTACGTGTGCAGATTTTGCATTTTTCTGATGTTTTTTGAATATCCTATGAATATTTGAATTTGGGTCAAACCGTAGGGTTGACCAACATTTAAACAAGTTTAAAACATGAAAATGAAAAACTAAGCCTGGATCCTTCTTATTCACTACAAAATGAAGCTTTGGGGAGGTTTCCCAAGATTTCATGTTGGAAAACTTGGACTTCATTTGGCAGAAGTGAGAAATCACCACCATGTACATGAATTGTTTGGTTGAATGTACTTGTACTTTCTTTATCAACTGAAATGGTTAGTATATGACATCAGAAGACTACGTGTGCAGATTTTGCATTTTTCTGATGTTTTTTGAATATCCTATGAATATTTGAATTTGGGTCAAACCGTAGGGTTGACCAACATTTAAACAAGTTTAAAACATGAAAATGAAAAACTAAGCCTGGATCCTTCTTATTCACTACAAAATGAAGCTTTGGGGAGGTTTCCCAAGATTTCATGTTGGAAAACTTGGATTTCATTTGGCAGAAGTGAGAAATCACCACCATGTACATGAATTGTTTGGTTGAATGTACTTATACTTTCTTTATCAACTGAAATGGTTAGTATATGACATTAGAAGACTATGTGTGCAGAGTTTGCATTTTTCTGATGCTTTTTGAATATCCTATGAATATTTGAATTTGGGTCAAACCGTAGGGTTGACCAACATTTAAACAAGTTTAAAACATGAAAATGAAAAACTAAGCCTGGATCCTTCTTATTTACTACAAAATGAAGCTTTGGAGATTTTTATGATTTTTTTGAATTATTTTGATTGTTTTCAAACCCTAAACCCTCTCTCCCTATTCTACGAACTCTGAACATGTTCATAGGTGATAGCTCATTTGTGTGAAGCCTTTTTTCATGAAAATGACCTACACCAAGTTTATATTTTTTTCTCATAACCTTGTCACATATGACGGCTATGTGCGCAAGAATTTCAACATTTTGATTTTTTTTTAATTTTTAAAAACATTTGAACTTGATTTTGACAGATCACTTCAAAAAGTGATTTTTCAAAAAAACGCCCCTATACCGAGTTTATATTTTTTTATGGTAACTAGGTCTCCTAAATGGACGAACCCGTTGAGTTTGTATTTTTTCGATTTTTTGTAATTTAGTTATGATTTTTGAAATCTTGGACTTCATTTGACAAAAGTGAGAAATCACCACCATGTACATGAATTGTTTGGTTGAATGTACTTGTACTTTCTTTATCAACTGAAATGGTTAGTATATGACATTAGAAGACTATGTGTGCAGAGTTTGCATTTTTCTGATGCTTTTTGAATATCCTATGAATATTTGAATTTGGGTCAAACCGTAGGGTTGACCAACATTTAAACAAGTTTAAAACATGAAAATGAAAAACTAAGCCTGGATCCTTCTTATTTACTACAAAATGAAGCTTTGGAGATTTTTCTGATTTTTTTTGAATTATTTTGATTGTTTTCAAACCCTAAACCCTCTCTCCCTATTCTACGAACTCTGAACATGTTCATAGGTGATAACTCATTTGTGTGAAGCCTTTTTTCATGAAAATGACCTACACCAAGTTTATATTTTTTTCTCATAACCTTGTCACATATGACGGCTATGTGCGCAAGAATTTCAACATTTTGATTTTTTTTGAATTTTTTAAAAACATTTGAACTTGATTTCGACAGATCACTTCAAAAAGTGATTTTTCAAAAAAACGCCCCTATACCGAGTTTATAATTTTTTATGGTAACTAGGTCTCCTAAATGGACGAACCCCGTTGAGTTTGTATTTTTTCGATTTTTTGTAATTTAGTTATGATTTTTTGAAATCTGGTCAAACCCTAATAACCCCGTTGACTGGCTCAAAACCCCGCAGGAATGCTCCAAACCCTAGCGTCGAACGTCCTCCGTCAGATCCTACCAAGCGCCAGACACCACCCGTCAGATGTGGGGGCAGGCATGCGCGATCCGCGCGACGCTGGTTCTGCTTCCTGATTGGCTACTCTTTGCGTCGGACGGGTGCGCTCGGGTCAGCCACAGCGATCCGCGAGACGCTCGTTCTGCGCTCTGATTGGTTGGTCCGCGAGACAACCAATCAGAACAGCGATGGTTTCTGCGCTCGGATAGGTTGGTCTGCGAGACATGGTTCAACCATATGACAGAAGGAAACATATGATTTTCTATTAAAATCATCCAAACATCAGTTCAAAAAAAAATCATCCAAACATAGTTGTACCATTGGTCATTCAACATAATACAACATCATTCATAATGTTTCATAAATTATTCTTGGTTCCAACTCAATCTACACCGCGTCGAGGCTTCTTTGCCGCTATGCTCCTTGTGATTCTTATGCTTCTTGCCACTATGCTCCTTGTGATCCTTGTGGTCATTGCTTCTTCTCTTCTTCTTTTGGCAATCTTCTTTGAAGCAACCACAGAGCTGTACAAGACAAAAAGGGCAGTGAGAAAATTTTCAAGTGATAAATGTACTAGTGTTGGCAAGATTGACATACCTGGCAGAACTCACAATCACACAATGTTGTGAACCATCAGTTGGAGCCTCATTTTGAGCCACATTGTCACCATCAGTTGGAGCCTCATTGTCATCATCATTTGGAGCCACAATGTCACCATCAGTTGGAGCCACATTGTCAACATAAGTTGGAGCCTCATTTTGATGATCATGGTCCATTTGATCAAAAGGGAAATCATTTGAACCTTCATATGGAGCCTCATAAGCAAAATCAGATGGACCATTTTGATCACCATCAGTTGGAGCCACATTGTCATCATCATTTGGAGCCACATTGTCATCATCATTTGGAGCCACATTGTCATGCTCTGTTCCAACCGGCTGCTCATCATCATCATCATCATCATCATCATGCTCATGCTCTTGCTCTGTTCCAACCTGCTGCTCATCATCATCAGTTTCATCCAAACGCTCTCCGAACGCTGGATCTACTGCGTGATCACAATACCTACCGAAATGACCAGACCCACCACACCTGTTGCACTTACGCTTCCTCGCTCCAAGTCCAGCTCCTTCGCTGCGAGCTCTTATTCGACTCTTCCTCGGTCTACCTTTTGCTCACTTCAGAACTGGAGCACGGAGCTTGAATCCAGGGTTCACTACATCCCATTGATGTTTTCCCTCCAAAGTAGGTAAAGGAACTTCATATGTGTCTTTGAACCTTGCAACAGAGTAGTACTCATGCACATATTGCTGTATGTTCCCTGCTGGACCTGACAGAGTGGTGATGAAAAACAATGCATGAATGCATGGCAACCCAGTTATCTGCCATTGCCTACAACTGCAAGTTCTAGATTCTAAATCCACTGGATATTTCCATTCCCTCTTCTCTTTATCCATAAATGCTACCTCTGCTTTGGTAGCCGAGCAAAGTTTCATGCTCATGTCCAAGCCTTCAGTTTTTTGCTTCAATTCATTCAACACGGCAGGGATGACAATGTGGCCCATGAATTTTGCCGCGGCTATATTTGCACGGAAATGAAACTTTTCCATGTACTCTATTCTTATCTTGTCCAGCAAATCCACCATATAGAGACCCTTTAGTTTTCGGATGGTTGAGTTGAAAGACTCTGCAAGATTATTGTGCACATAGTCAACTTTGCTCAGTTCACTGAATTGGCTTCTGGCCCATAACTTGGAGTGGTGTGTTTCCAAGTATTCCTTCACTTTCTCATTCTTGTATAACTGCCTCATGTGATAGTTGTGCTTCTTGACACTGCAAGTCAAAGCTGCTGGCCATAAATTGTCGCTATACACTTTTCCTTTGAATTTCTTCGCAAAATTTGCAGCAAGATGACGCATGCACTCCCTATGCTCTACTCCAGGGAACACATTGTCCACGGCCACTTCTAAACCCTTGCAAGCATCTCTATGAATTACCAACCCATTGGGATGTCCAATAGCCAGGTGCAGATTCTGGAAAAACCAAGTCCAGCTCTCCTCAGACTCTGTCTCCAGCACACCATACGCAACTGGAAATACAAAATTATGTGCATCAACTGCACAAGCTGCCACTAACTGTCCTTTAAACCTCCCTGTCAGAAAAGTAGCATCAACAGCCAAATACGGCCTGCAGCCTACCAAAAAACCCTGGCGACAAGCCTCAAAGCAGACAAAAACCCTCCTAAAGCATTCCTTGGTCCTTGTCACTCCCTTTATTTTGTACTCCACCGTGTGGTGGTCAATTTCTACAATACTACCTGGGCTGGTCCTCTCCACTTCAGCTTTGAATGAATACAATAATTCAAAACTTTCCTGCCAGTCACCGTAAATAGAATCCAAAGCTTGATTTCTACCATTGAACACCCTCTTGTATGGTAAATCAATCTTGAACTTCTCTTTGATTTTCTTCATCAATTCCTTTGTACCAATTTGATTGTCTTCTGTCACCCACTTCTTTACTTCTTCAGCCACCCATCTTGACTTGGCTCTACTGATTGTTTCCTTCCTAAGTGTTGATTCCTTGCACGTGTGGCTAAATGGGTTCACCTTCACCTGAATATTTGTGCTCTTTCGCATTTTAGATGCATGCATCCTCCATTGACAACCCTCAGTCGGACAATGCACTCTATAACGAACTTTATCGCTCTTGTCAACTTTGAAATAGCGTTCTGCCTTGATGCAGTACGTCACAAGTGCATTTCTACACTCATTCATTGATGAATAAATGGAACCTTGTTCCATCAATGGGTTCTCACGGTCCCATTCAACAGGTGGAACATCGTCTTCGACATCACTCAAAGCTTCGTTGTCTTCGTCTACAACCACCGCGTCAGCCTCATTATTTCCAGCCCGAGATGCTCGTCGTAAATTCCGAAGAACATCAGGATATAGCCTCTCTTCTTCATCCGCATAACTGGAAGGCTCCTCCACTTCAACGGGGACCCTTCTTCTGCTGCTGCTGCCCACGCCGCTCGAGGCACCACGTCCTCGTGCACTGCCTGAACTTCTCTGGCTAGAACTGCGAGCACCACGACATGATGCAGCCCGAGAAGATGCATCCGCCATACTAGGTCCAATTGCCGGCACAACCACATCATTTTGCAGTCTCACATGAAATTTCTCCTTCTCCTTATGCTTAGCAAACATGGTAGCGAGTTCTTCATCATTTGTAACTGCCGCCCATCTGTTTCCCCCATCGTAGTATTTGAATTCCACTTCATCATGCAAACCCCAAGGATATGGACTGCAAATTACCTCCCCAAATTGTCTAAAACTCCAATTGCAATCCACTGGCAAAGGATAATCGAAACCTCCCGTGAATTTCTTGTTATTCTCTGCATCGACGACGTACCGGTCCCTTCTAATATTCAGCAAGAAAGCAAACCGCAATTCCATCCTAACCAGAAAAATAGAGACGAATTCAGCACACCACGAAATGCGAATTCAGCACGCCAATTGCAAAATCAACATAAACCGAGTGCGTCTCATGTCTAATCGAATGTTCAAATGCAGAGGTGAGCTCCAACTTACCCCTCGGGAACCCAGTCGTGGATGCGGCGGGTGTCCGGCCCGACGATTGCCTCGCCAGCTACTCCACGGTCGCATCCACTCGCCATTTCGCCCTGGAGTTCACCCTCTTACTTCCTCTGCCTCGCCAACCCCATCGCTCCCGCCGGGCGCACGGAAGGAGCCTCGCCGCGGGTCGAGCAGCTGGTGGGCGCAGCGGGACAAGCTGGTGGCGGTGGAGCAGGTGACGGCGGAGCACGGCACGCTGGAGCATGTTGCGGTGGAGGTGTTGGCTCTATACGCAGGACGGACGCGGCAGCGCAGGTGGCGGCCGCGGAGGTGGCGGCGGCGGCGCAGGTGGTGGCGGCGGCGCAGGTGGCCGTTCGAGAGCAGGTGTCGTGCACGGTTAGGTCAGGTGGTGGCCGTTATTTCGCGCCGTCGCCGGTCCCACCTGTAAAATGCGGACCAAGTCCACTAGCGCCTTGCCCGGTGTAACAAACCGATTTTTTGGAGATTTCAAAAAAAAACTTTTAACTGAAAATGAGGATTGGAAAATTTCGTTTGATTGATTAAACTCTAACTAGAATTTTCATACACAATATGCTTTAACATGAATTAATACCAACCTGAATTTAAATTTTCATTTTTGTTTTAAGAATTCATTTGGTTTTGTTACAAAGCTTTATACAATTTTCTGGTTTCCCTAAAGGAAAAGTTATTTCTTTTCTTTCTTAGGTTTTGGAATTAACTTGATATTTGAGAGAAGAGATTGGGTTTGCATTTTTGTTTGATTTGGATTTGCCATCTGATTTCATATTTGTTTCTATCCAAATTCTCCCATTGAGTCTTGGCCTAGAGACACACACGCACATGCATTGGCCGTAGCCATGCATGGCACATGCACATACACATACACCTCACTGAGTCTTGCTCATGTACGTAACCAGTACATTGTACTGCACCGATCGATTCAGTTTCTTCTTTCATCTTTTCTTTTCTTTTCTTTTCCATACCGCTCCAACTTGATCAGTCCAGACTCCAAAGATCAGACGCACTAGACCAAAGGTCCAGCCGCACCAATCCCAGCCAGCCGAGCGGCGTCGCGCTCGCGCTGCTTCTCTTCGTCTTCCTGCACGCAGTCAACAGAAACGCCAGCTCCTACCGGAAACTGCCTCTGCCATTGCCTCGCCCCGGCCTACATAAAGCACCGAATCGTCTCCTCCTACTCTCCTTTCCCACCTTGAGCCGCTAGCACAAGCCCCAGCTCGCCCCATGATCCAATCTCGCAAAGTTGTGCCAAGACCGTCGACGGACACCACCCGCGCTGCAGGTGACTCCGGCCACACCAGGCTGAACTGCTGCGCCTTCAGGACCGCGAGGACGAGGAAGACCGACCCAGGAAACCAGAAGATCAAACCTTCGATCAGATCGGACGATTTTAGCCACTCCATCTACTCTGTTCATCGACTTCATCGGACGAGTTCGTCGCGTACGGTGAGAACCAGATCAATTACTTTTATCCCTGTACTCATTGCATCTATGCCTACATCCTAGACATGTCTTTGTAGCCTATCTATTCCTTTGTCCGCGCCAACTCTTAACCATGGCATCCGCTGTCGACATGGTTATGCCATCTTGACTTTCAGCACAAATTCATGAGATCCTTTCGCGTCACTTTGTGCAACTCATCTCCAAAAGTCCACAGAAGAAGACGGATCTCCAATCTGACCACCGGAGGAGAAACGCCGTTGATGCCAATTCGTCGAAGATCGACATGAGCATGGAACACCATGTTATGTTGATCTTTATATCTCAAGCCCAGCATGTTTAAGTATCTAGATGACCATAGAAACCATTTGGTGGGGTTGGATTTTAAATCCTTGTGGTAGATTCTAAACTAGATTAAGCATATCAAAATATAGGGTCAAATTCAAATGTATTTGAACTATATGCTTGAGTTCGTGTGTGATTTATTTTTCCTAGTTAAATCACATGTGTAGGAGTTCTCTATAATTTATATATCGTTGTGTGATATGTTAAGATGGTCGTTTGTACTTAAGTAGTAGTTTATGTTTTATTCTAATATAGAATTGCTTGTGCTATTTTGTAAGTTATTTATAGCTTGATATTGATTAGTAGTATATACTCTTATGTTATTAGTTTGTCTTGTTAATTCCTGTTAATCTATGGGTTTGCTTAGTAGTCTATTACTTGTTTAATACTTTAGTGGAGTGAGTTCGCACTTTACAAGACGATACCATTCATCAATGCCTATTATTCGCTTATTAGCTCATGCTTAGATTTAGTTGTTATAATCATGCTATATATCATATCATGTTATTGCACGTGTGTTGTTTCTCTAGTGTATCATTCATGATTAGCTATCTTCGTTTCTTGTCTACCATGTGTTATATGATGCTTAGTTATATCTACTCTAGTAGCATATATTTCCCGAATACGTGTCTTCATGTCGTGGTCGCATGAATAGTTATTTATGTTGTTACTTATGTGATATACCATTGGTTTGTTCCTTTGTGTTATTTATATAGGTGTTTGACTTATTATTATGTTTGTATTCCATGTTATATATAGTTCTTTGTCTTCGTGTATGCTAGCATGGATTTACCCGTTGACTAGATGTTGATATGTTTTCAGTGGTTGTTTGGTTCTAGATGCATATAGTGTCTCATACATGTACTACCTTATTACTGTTGTGTTACTTGTTGTAGTAGATCGTCACATGCTTACGGTGTTTGCATTTCATGGTATTACGGTGTATGGCTTGATATCGTATGCTTAGTATGTACATCATGCTTTATTACCTTATACATTGTCATAGCATTCTTGTTATGAAGTGTATCTATAAGTTGTCCATGCATAATTATCTTAGTTGGATATCTTGTTATGACATGCTTTGCATATTTTTTTGTATTGTTACATCATGTTTAGTCCTTGGCTTATTATCGCTGAAGTATAGCTATGGTAGCCTTTATTTATTGTTTATGTTACCCTTACGTGTTGTTGGTCTAGCTATACGGCTCACTAGTTTAATGCTTGTTTTCGTAGTACCAAATTTAGCTTGAAAGCGTCATGTTGTTGTTCTATGATGATGATGTTTAGCTTTTATATTATTACTTATAAGCATATCTTGCATGCTAGATAATCCTATCTATTGTTTATATTACTAGTATGGTAGGTAAAGTCTGATGATTGCAAACTAGTATGATATTGTTCATTGCTATGTCGTGTTTACATGCTTGCTAGTTATGTAGCTATGCTATAGTATGTTATGTAAGTTTGCTGGGTTATATCGGTATGACCAATTACTATGTTGTAACCCCAATCTCGGGTTTGTATCCAGTTAGATATCGTAAGATCTATTCATATATCTTAACACCACATTCTATTCTTATAATCTATCCTAGCATCCTATACATGCTATTTGATTCTTAATCGAGTTGTTACAACTCACTTTTCGCGATCCTAACCAACTTGTCCTATCCTTTCCTACACCAACACATCCCTTCTTTTCAATTTGTATGTCATTTGATTCATATCTGAGTTGCCACAACTCACCTTCACAATTCTATCAAGTTGTCCTATCCTATTGTACAACTACTACTCCATTCACTCTCATTTGTATTTCATTTGGTACTTCTTGCCTTGGTATTTATTTGGTTGTCTTTTGCTATCGTTATAACGAGTAGGGAGTGACGTGGTTGGACGTGGAAATAATCAGCTTATGGAAGAAGAAGAATTCATCAACGAAGGCATGCCCCCTCTCATGTTTTATCCTATGTTTTTTTTAAAAAGAGCATTATTTATTGTTTTGCAATTATGCGTGCTATTTTATTCAACTTACTGGCGTGTCACCTGACACACCAGCCTGATCCACTTGTCGCCTTATACTTGATACCCTGAGTAGAAATTATATAGTAATACTGTAGAGTAGAAATGCTTAGCCATGCTCAATAATCATTAGGACATCCTTACCTTGCCTCTTTGGAGGAATTGGTTGACCCTTGGGTCACAAGCACCCTTTTGAACTTGTTGAGCTCGTTGAGCTAGGCTGATTAGCCATTGTTACTTCCTCTACCCTCTCTTCTACTCTGGGTGAAACTTACCATCTAAACATGGCGCGGGCGACTGCTGGATCAACTATTGAAGGAGCGATTGGCTGCCCTTCACAAGTTGAAGGGGGCAATCCGTCGTCCGTGCCGCATAAGGGCCTAATAAGTCTTGGATTTGAAGATTGTGACTACCGGTACGACCACATGCTATATGGGCTCTGGCTTGGTTAAGTAAGTTAGTCAGCCTTTGGTGTCGATGTCGCCGTACCGCAGATGAGGTGTCTGCCTATGGGAGAACCTTCGGCACAGATGGGGGGACCGGTTTGGGGACATACTCTCAGTTCCGGCGCC
Source organism: Puccinellia tenuiflora (assembly GCA_012064385.1). Lineage (NCBI taxonomy): Eukaryota > Viridiplantae > Streptophyta > Magnoliopsida > Poales > Poaceae > Puccinellia > Puccinellia tenuiflora. The sequence goes on from QRDG01001063.1 coordinate 92,780, forward strand.
AGACCCGGTGGGCATGTCACATCTTTGGGGGATCTAGCTGAAAAACCTCGTCACAAATTCCCTATTGCTATGCTAGCGACGGCTGGTTGTAATTAGGCGAGTTTGTGTCATGTGGGGAAAGTGTACCACCTCTGCAGAGTGTAGAACTATTCGAATAGCCGTGTCCACGGTCATGGACGACACATGAATCTTTCTTGACATACGGGAACCTGTTTGCTACTTCCCTCTTTGCCTCTATCCTGAAATCCTTTGGAGAACGTGAGGTGTCGAGGACACTCACTTTGATGAAACACTACATTGAACACAAAACATCGTTTTCGTCTAAAATGTGTTTTATCAAAAACTATTGTATTATTGCAAATAAAATTGGCTTTTATGCAAAAGAACCATACAGCCCTTTGAAGCCACATGTAGCTATTATAGGTCTTGCATGGGGGGCATGTTGAGTACGTTATGTACTCATGGCATTACTTTGTTGATTATTCAGAGTACTATGAAGAAGGAGACAACTACGACTACTACGACGACGCGGAGGAGTGAGGCCTCGTGGACTACATCGACTGCCTGTGGCTGAGATGGAGTCACTTCGCTTTTATATTTCCGCTGAGCTCTCTGGTTGTAATAAAATGTCACAAGACAGTGTACTTTGTGGCTATTAAACTTTGTAATAAATTACTTTTGAACGTTCTACAATGATATTCATTTCGCTGTGTTGTCAACATTGATCTTGGGATTGACATGATTACATAGGGGGTCTGGAAGTAAAATTCCGGTCCTCACACCCGGTCCCACCTGTAAGAAGTAAACTGGTCCCACCTGTAAGACGCGGACCAAGTCCACTAACGCCTAACAGACGGAATCCGCTTCAGACTGGCCGTTTGGCCTCGCCATAGCAGCTGCAACTGAAGTAGTGGTAAAACTGTAAGCCATTTGAAACTAGTGGTAAAACTGAGTACTACCAAGCCTCTAGTGGCAATCTGTTAAATGACCCTTAAATCTTAGCACCTCGGTAATTAAGATAAATCAGAGCATAGCTTTAAGTCTTATGAAATGAAGTTAAAATAAGAACATGCTAGATCTAGTCATGGAGAAGTGGAAATGGTCACACCCACACCTCCGGTAGCATGGTATTTTTCTTTATCCCTAGTGAGGCAACAAAGTAAGGTAAAAATACCCAAGTGGATCGCGGAACTTCTCTTACTTTCACCGCACTAGCCACCCCCTCATTACTCCAACTAATGCACACGTTCCCCCACACAAGCTCTCATAAACATGCTTGATCAAAACAAGTAGACAAGAACGGGGTACATAATATGCATCTACTTTCATAACTGAAACAAAACAATTGCAATCTCAAACATATATTTGTTAGCACTAAGCCTCGACGGCGTGGTGGCAACCGGTGTCCGTGCGCCAGGTCGCAGTCCATGCCGTGCACGTGGCTGGTGTGTGCCAGTGTGTGTGCGTGTTCTGGTTCAGGTCGGAGGTCGGTATGTTGCCGCGTCCGAGTCGTTGGCGAGAGTAGCGGCAGGATGCAGCAGGCGCAATAGAAGCATGCATGACGAGGCCCAGGCCTAGCGGATGAGCAGCGGCTCACGATTCAAGGAGACCGGGTCATGCGCATGGTGAGCATGGCGTGCGTCCAGGTCGTGCGTGCGTGGGTGCGTGGGTGCTGTACCCAGGGCTATAAAGCCAGCTTGTAATCAGTTCGTGGTGGCATTAGTGTGTCCAGCTAACAGGAAAAGACTTGGGCGTCTGTGCGCCCACGGTGGCGTTCGTGTGCCGGCCGGGAAATCTTTGTGTCTTGTGTTCTTCTTCTTCTTCCTCCGTCTGTGAACTGAGAGGAGAGGTAGCTAGGGCTTGTCTGACAACGACATTTGGTATCAGAGCCTGCGTGCGCGTCGCTATTAGGCGTGTGGCGATCTGCATCGCCCCGCGAAGGGGGATGGGATGTCAGCGTACGAACGGACGGCACGTCTGTGCGACGAACCGGTGCGACGCGCCAAGATTTAGTCCCACCTCGCCAGTTGAGGAGAGCCGACACCACCTTATAAGGGTGGGCAAACCTCCTCCACCAGCCTGGGCTTTTGGGGTGAGAGAGGCCTTGGGCCTCCAATACGCTGGTTGAGCGTGGGCTGACCTGTGGGTCGCTAACACTTGGTATCAGAGCCGCAAGGTTCGGGGTCGTGGCGCGCGGTGAGTCCGCGGCAAGCAGCGGCGGACACGGAGGCGGCATGCTGTGACGTCGTGCGAGCGCGGAGGCTGCGGCGGCGCTGCGTGGTGGCGCAGCGGCCGCGGCGGCGCGGCGAGGAGGCCGCGGAGGCTCGGCACAGCGGCGTGGAGGTGATGTGCGGCCACGGAGGCTGCAGCGGCGCGGTGCGTCGTCCATGGAAGCGGCGACCGGCGTGAGCACGGTGGCGACCGGCGTGTGTGTGCGCTCCGGTTGTTCCGTGTGTCACCGGCGGAGAAGAAGCTCGGCGTGTGTCGCCGAGGAAGAAGATTGGATCACCGCGTACGTGCGCGGGACGATCGAGGAGGGATAAGACCGCGTCCTGGGCACGCAGGGCCGGCCGTGTTGATCGCGTCAGCGCGCGATCATGGCCACGAGCTGGGGCGTGTGGATCGCGGGATGATCGAGGAGGCCGCGGATGCACAGTGGCGACCGGCGTGAGCGTGCCAAGTCGAGTGAGTCCGGTACGGCGACGACAACTCCGACGGCGGCGACAATACCGGCGTGTGTGTGCGCTCCGGTCGTGACTTAGTGGGAGATTGTTAGCACTAAGCCTCGACGGCGTGGTGGCAACCGGTGTCCGTGCGCCAGGTCGCAGTCCATGCCGTGCACGTGGCTGGTGTGTGCCAGTGTGTGTGCGTGTTCTGGTTCAGGTCGGAGGTCGGTATGTTGCCGCGTCCGAGTCGTTGGCGAGAGTAGCGGCAGGATGCAGCAGGCGCAACAGAAGCATGCATAACGAGGCCCAGGTCTAGCGGATGAGCAGCGGCTCACGATTCAAGGAGACCGGGTCATGCGCATGGTGAGCATGGCGTGCGTCCAGGTCGTGCGTGCGTGGGTGCGTGGGTGCTGTACCGAGGGCTATAAAGCCAGCTTGTAATCAGTTCGTGGTGGCATTGGTGTGTCCAGCTAACAGGAAAAGACTAGGGCGTCTGTGCGCCCACGGCGGCGTTCGTGCGCCGGCCGGGAAATCTTTGTGTCTTGTGTTCTTCTTATTCTTCCTCCGTCTGTGAGCTGAGAGGAGAGGTAGCTAGGGCTTGTCTGGCAACGACAATATTAACTTATAAAGAGATCCATCACAAAGGAATTACATAGAAGACCGTAATCATGTTCGGCAGCTCATACGGTGCTAATTAGTGAAGCTCAAAGAGAGGAGAGATACATAAGTTACTTCCACAAACCCATAGTCCAGGGGTGGACTACTCCCTCTTCATCATGGAGACGGTGGAGATGACGTTGGGGGAGATGGAGACCACACCGGCAGCGCCCAGCCGGAGTTTTCCCCCTCCAATCTGCAGCTCCAGGTCTCCGTTTCTCTCTTTCTGTGTTTCGACGGCGCTCCTCTCTGGAAAACGTCGAGGGACTATTTTTATAGTCGGTTTTAGGTCAAGACGAAGCTTCTGGAAGAAAGATCGACGGCAACGGAGCCACGAGGGCCAAGTTGGTGGGCCCCACGCGGCCAAGAAATCTGGCCGTGTGGGCCCCCTCTTTTGGCCTTCGGGCTTCCACTTTTTCGCTTCCTTCGCCCCTACGCTTTGTTCCTTCCAAAAACTGATGCTCGTAAATTTTCTGGTCATTTGGACGTCGTTTGGGTCCCTGAAACATCAAAATATAGAAAATAGGGTTTTCTGCCAGTGCAGGGTTAATTCCAGAAAAATAGAAAAACTGTGAAATCTTCCCAAAATCATTATAAAACAATGATATAACCCTTATATGATGCAAATATGATTGAAATATAAGTAATTCAATGCAAAGTTCATGTATGCATTTTACATGCATCAATGGGCCGTTTATCCTAGCTTTGGAGCTCATTTGGAGCACACTTTTCACGACTAGGCAAAAACAAATATACCACAAAGAACATGTTTGTTTAGGACTGTGCTGTTTACCCTTGCAACATATCAATACCCCAAAGATCCCGTTGACAAAAAAAAACAATGTTCAAAACGGTCAAGATAGTCAACATGCTTCTATTGTCATGTCTTGTCAACCGCAGGCGGATTGATATCTCCCGTCGATTCTACTTCTGCATGTGATTTAATGCTCTCTTCGATCAACTCGAGGCACTCGATTGTTCCAACTTCCAAGTGGTTTCCATTGTAGTTCTTACCGATAAAAACACCAATTCGGTTCCTGTACAACAGTTCTCCTCCCACCGCCCAAAAAAACCCTAATCCTTCTCCCAGCGAGCAATGGAGGACTGGCAAAAGGACCTCCCGAGCGACGACGCCTCCGCCGAAGACAAGGAGGGGTACAAATGCTTGTGGGAGGGGCCGCCATGACTGCCCCCAGACCCCGACGACTCCTCCTCCCACTCGTCGGAGGAGGAGGCCGATGAGGAGGAGGAGGCTGACGAGGAGGAGGACGAGGATGAGGATGTCGATCACGACGCCCACGAGGAGGAGGAGGACGAGGAGGTGGAGGAGCCTCCCGTCGACTACGACGCCGACGAGGAGGACGGTGACGACGACGAGGATGAGGAGGAAGGCGGCGACGACGACGACGCACCGCCGGCGAAGAGGAGGAAGCCCTAGGATTAGGGTTTTGTATAGTACTAGTATTAGCAGTAGTATTAGTATTAGTATTAGTACTGGTATTAGTTTAGTAGTAGTATTAGTACTAGTAATATTATTAGTTTAGTAGTTGAATATGAAAAAAAGAACATCTTTTGTGCTAATGAAATATTAATATTTCCTAATCGTCAAATTAAAGAAGGTCAAACGATTAGGATTAGTATTAATAGTACCACGGCCTTTTATTTGGGGGGCAGCGGGCGAGAGGAAATATTAATATTTCCTAATCGTCAAATTAAAGAAGGCCAAACGATTAGGATTAGTATTAGTACTACCACGGCCTTTTATTTGGGGGCGGCGAGCGAGAGGAAATATTAATATTTCGTAATCATAAAATTAAAGAAGGCCAAACAAGGTTTAATTAGGATTAGTATTAGTACTACCACGGCCTTTTATTTGGGGGGAGGCCAGGACAGTGTGGGTCCCCTGTTCGGCCCTACCCCGGCCCCACTCGTGATGAACAGGAGAGAAAGACCACGTGGGACCCATCGGCGGTATCCCTTGATTAAACAAGTGGGACAGTTCGGCCCCACTAGTGCCCCACTAGTCAGGCCAAGTAACGGTCAAACGAGCTTGACCAGACGGAAACGGCCGCTTGGCCGCCTACGAGAGTGGGTAGAGCAAAGTGGGGCAAAAATGAGAAAAGCTAAGCGAGTGGGGCAAAAACGAGGAAAGCTAAGCGAAGTGGGACACGAAAGTAAAATGACCCAAGAAGATTCCTCTTTTTATAGGATGGACACGAGGATGTAATTACTGAAGTTGCTTCCAAGGGAGGTACACCTTTGTTGGAGGGGTGTGGAGCCACCGAGGCACTCCAACACACAGTTGTGCTCACCCTATTCTCCTTGAGCCTCTCGCGTGAGGGAAACACTCAATCCACTAACGAGGTCGATTTGAAAGCGTTGACGAAACCTTTACACAAGGTTGGGGGCTATCTCCACAACTTAATTGAAGGTTGTCAACAAGTACTCGAAGCTTGCATCAAGAACAATGCTCCAAGTATGAACTTCTATCTAGGGTTCCAAGAAACCCAAGAGGTAACAAATCTGCTAGGATTGATGGATAGATTGGTGTTTCCTTTGGTGATGTGTAGATATAGATCTCCTCCCTCACCCTCAAAGAATCAATATATTTGGCTCAATAGGGTGGGAGATCAAGGCAATTAGACCATGTATTAATGGAGGAGAGAGAGGGCAAAGTCGTGTTGTCTCTATGGGTAACGAAAAATCCTCTTATTATAAGTGCCCTTGAAATGTGTAATGCCCCGGGGTTTTCCCCAAATTAGATTTTGTTTGTTTTTTTATTTTTGCATCATCATGATATCATCATCTATCACCTTGCATTTTTTTTCCGGCAAAAAAAAAAATAAAAATATTATTTTAGCTAAACTATTTCGATTTGCAAATTAATTCTAGGGTTTCATAAACTCATTCCACCCTATTTTCCTAATTTTCAAATAAATCTCAAAACAATATTGGGAATATTTGACAACCTATTTCAAAACAAATTAAAGACTTTAAATTATTTTGGCAAACCTTTTATTTTTGCAAAACCCTCCTCTCTCTTCCTTTCCCTCTTTTCTTTCCTCTCTTAATCTTTTCTCTCCTTTTCCTTTTCTCCAATTGAGGAAGAATTCTTGAAAGGGGCAGCCGCACTTCTGGCCCATCTCTCTCCCTCCCTCTCTGTTTTGGCCCAACTCCAGCCCACCTTCCTCACCTGCTTCCTCCTGTACGGCACGCATCAGAGCGGTGCCACGTCCTCGATCAGGTGATGGGACGGCCGCTGCTGCGCCTCCCCCTCCTATAAACCACCACCCCCACTCCCTCATGCTACCCTAGCCGCCCCTCCCTTTCTTCCCCTTCCTCTCGTGCCGCCACCAGCCCCATTCCTCTCTTCCGCCTCTCTCACTCCCTCCTCCCGAGAGCCTCCATGGCTGAAGCCCAATCCTCCACCAAGCCGACGCAAGGGTCACCGTGAGGGATGTCCGAGGCCGGGAATTGAACCGGGACGCCGTGCACCTCAAGTTTCCCAAAGGAACCGGAGCCGAAGCTGCCCAGGATCAACGACAAGAGCGGCCTCCTCGACGTCGACTGCGTATGCTCCTTCGCCTACGGCCTTCCCCGAGCATGTCCGACTACGGCGAGCACATCTACGTGAGCCCCCCCTCTTCTCCCCCTCCTATCGCGCCCGATCTACTCCTGTGATCGACCTTCCGCTCGAGGCCGAAGCCGTCAGCCATGGATGCTTGGAGCTTGAGCTCGCAGGTTTTCGTACGTCCATGCAGGCCACCAGAATCCAAGCCTACACACGTATGCACCTACACCCGCAGCACAGCACCCACACACCAGTCACCTCCAGCAACTTCCCTGCACCCCTACTTGCACCGTGCTCCGCCCAGTTATGGCAGTCGCCGGTCTTGTTCGTCCTCTGTAGGTTCTGCTCTGAAAGCCTGAAGCTTTGTGTGTCAAATTCAGTTAGCAGCGACATGTCGGTTCATGTTTGGTCAGCTCCAGTTTCTAACACCAGCACGCACGCAGCCCAGTGGCTTTGCTCCCAGCTCCCTTACCCAGCAGCCCCTAGTTCGAGCCCCGCCACTCCCTTTTCCACCCCTTTTTCTGTTTTTTTTTCTTCTTTTCTTGCAATTATGCTTATATCTATATCTTTTAATTGGTAAGTCCAATTGCAAAACTTATTATATGAATTTTGATCAGAAAAATGCAAAGAATATTAATTTGCCATCTATGCTCATGTTTGCATCATGTAGCTTGCATTTTTGTTGTGTTTTGTTTATCACCTAAATAATTAAATATGGAATATATGGGTTTTAATTTAATTGTTGACCCGGTTCCATTTAATTTTGAGTAGCTCACCTATGCATTGTTTAGACTTCCTAATAACATTTAATTTTGATGGTTAGAAAAATAACTTGAACCATATATTTAAATGTTGGAATCTCGGTTCCATTTAAATTCATTATAGTTGCATCTCCTCATGTCTTGCCATGTCATGCATGCATTGCATCAACATGCCGCTTCTTTTGTCGTAGAAGTAAAATGCATCTTTTCCGATGTCCAGTGTTTGTTGCTTCTTCGGGAATAGGACGATGAGTTGATGTGAGCAACGACAGGTTCTGCTACCTCTACCGGAATGCAGGCAAGTAATACTCACTTGCTATCTTCGCTTGTTTTCTGCCTCTCACTCGTCCTATCTTTTGTTCCTTGCTAGCCTTATATTGCGATGCTTGTGTCCCGATCCTATTTGCATGTTTCCCTTGCAGCCCTGATATGCCACCACCCCCACACCCTACTACCATGTTGCTTGTTTATCTTGTTGGCCTTGCGAGTCGTAGTGCATGCTTAGGTTGTTTTGCTCGAGTCTTGTTCTAGTCATGCTTTAATTTGATAGTTGGGTTAAATTCACATGATAATCTTAATGTTTGGCGATGGGAAATAATTAATAAAGATAAGGCACCGGCGGAAGGCCAATCGTGGTGTTTTGTTCTGCTAGTGTCGCCTAGGACCCGAGTTCTTGTCCTCTGATCCAAGAATGAGCGCACTACCCACATGTGGGAGGAAATGGGACTCCCCTCGACCTAGTACCGGATCTGCAGCCTTGTCCAGGGCGCCACAAGTAGTTCGGGTGTTTCCATTTGCGCGGCGCTATATTATATTGTTGCAGGTACACGGATGGGACGCCTCCGATACGATGATGGTTACTTACGGTAGGGCTTGCGGTATGATGCGAAGTGACCAGCTCATGGTAGTCTGTGTCACCTAGCCATAGGCGCAAACGGTTAAGTCCACCTCGGAGCTTCGGCCGGACTTTCAAGGTGGGTCAGACTTAGCTAGGTGGTTCCCTGGACTTGTGCGGTAGTGAAGGAAAGTGTAGCGTCGGATACCCTGCCGGCACACCTTAGGAAGTGTGCTAATAGCTGGCAACAAGGGTTGAAGTGCGTGTGGTTACATTTGTGCACCCCTGCAGGGTTAAATCTTTTCGAAAAGCCGTGTCCGCGGTTATGGACGACTTGGTGATGATGCTGGCTAACAAGATCATAGACAACTTACACCTAAGGATAATAAGATGATTAGTAAGATAGAACTACTTCAATAATAAATTATAAAATTGCCAACTGTGTGAGTGCCTTTGGGCTTGCTGCTCGTAGGATAAACGGGCTGGTAAGGAATCGGCTGGGTTTGTTTGGTGTGTAGCATAGTTGGCTCCTTATGCGCTCTCTTACCTTGTCTCTGTTAGACGAAAGTTGTAGCGTGTCTCTATTAGTTGTTAGAGCTGCTTGCCGCCGACTCAATCGCTAACCCTCTTCCTTCGGAATTCCAGCTTTGATATCTTGTGAGTATTACTTGCCAGTACTGTTTTATAGTACTGACCCCTTCGGGGCTGCTATTCCAATGCAGCCAACAGGTTTGAAGTGTGACGACGTTAGCTTGGGAATCCCTCCGGCTAGGCTTGGCCTGGGCAGGGATATGGTGCCTTTGCTTATCTTCAGGACTCTTAGTCCAATTTGTATCTTGTCCGTAGCCGGACGCTACCCGCTTCCGTTGTTATTTGGATCTTCGTATTGTATCTTGTTCTTGACTCGGTGAGTCGTTGTTGTATATATGTTCTTTTGTGGGTTCCATCGAGAACTGTTGTAATGTTATCACTATTCCACCCGCATAACGTGTGTGTTGCGACGTGCACGTTATGCCTGGTGGGCGTCCTTTAGGATCGTTATTATGCGGATTTGGCGGTAGCGCTCAAATCTGCATAGTACCGATCTTGGGGCGTTACAAAGTGGTATCAGAGCTCTGGTTTTTCGATACCCCGCTGGTCCAGTCAGCCTGTAGGATACCCTAGCTAATGGTCGTTGTTGTAGAGTGTCAAAACTATTTTACTTAAATTTATTTGGAAAGATCTCAATAGGAACTCTTGTTTATTCCTTACCTCTATTCTATTTCCCTCTTACCTTATATGATTTAAATCTTCTCTCTTATCTACCCTCCGGTCATAGCATTTTCGTGGGTGGACGATCTCTGCCTTCTGTCCTAATAGGTTCGATCTTCGGAAAGGTCTCGACAGACGAACATCACCATCGACGTGAGCAAGAACCTCTTGTTAGTGGTGTCGAGAAGATCAACGTGGTGTAAGAAGATTCAATAGAATAACCTCCTCTTCTTCTCCCTGACGGTAGCGTGGATCTCGGGGCGAGATCCCTTGTTAGTGGTGTCGGTTGTAATGCCCCGGGGTTTTCCCCAAATTAGATTTTGTTTGTTTTTTTTATTTTTGCATCATCATGATATCATCATCTATCACCTTGCATTTTTTTTTCCGGCAAAAAAAAAATAAAAATATTATTTTAGCTAAACTATTTCGATTTGCAAATTAATTCTAGGGTTTCATAAACTCATTCCACCCTATTTTCCTAATTTTCAAATAAATCTCAAAACAATATTGGGAATATTTGACAACCTATTTCAAAACAAATTAAAGACTTTAAATTATTTTGGCAAACCTTTTATTTTTGCAAAACCCTCCTCTCTCTTCCTTTCCCTCTTTTCTTTCCTCTCTTAATCTTTTCTCTCCTTTTCCTTTTCTCCAATTGAGGAAGAATTCTTGAAAGGGGCAGCCGCACTTCTGGCCCATCTCTCTCCCTCCCTCTCTGTTTTGGCCCAACTCCAGCCCACCTTCCTCACCTGCTTCCTCCTGTACGGCACGCATCAGAGCGGTGCCACGTCCTCGATCAGGTGATGGGACGGCCGCTGCTGCGCCTCCCCCTCCTATAAACCACCACCCCCACTCCCTCATGCTACCCTAGCCGCCCCTCCCTTTCTTCCCCTTCCTCTCGTGCCGCCACCAGCCCCATTCCTCTCTTCCGCCTCTCTCACTCCCTCCTCCCGAGAGCCTCCATGGCTGAAGCCCAATCCTCCACCAAGCCGACGCAAGGGTCACCGTGAGGGATGTCCGAGGCCGGGAATTGAACCGGGACGCCGTGCACCTCAAGTTTCCCAAAGGAACCGGAGCCGAAGCTGCCCAGGATCAACGACAAGAGCGGCCTCCTCGACGTCGACTGCGTATGCTCCTTCGCCTACGGCCTTCCCCGAGCATGTCCGACTACGGCGAGCACATCTACGTGAGCCCCCCCTCTTCTCCCCCTCCTATCGCGCCCGATCTACTCCTGTGATCGACCTTCCGCTCGAGGCCGAAGCCGTCAGCCATGGATGCTTGGAGCTTGAGCTCGCAGGTTTTCGTACGTCCATGCAGGCCACCAGAATCCAAGCCTACACACGTATGCACCTACACCCGCAGCACAGCACCCACACACCAGTCACCTCCAGCAACTTCCCTGCACCCCTACTTGCACCGTGCTCCGCCCAGTTATGGCAGTCGCCGGTCTTGTTCGTCCTCTATAGGTTCTGCTCTGAAAGCCTGAAGCTTTGTGTGTCAAATTCAGTTAGCAGCGACATGTCGGTTCATGTTTGGTCAGCTCCAGTTTCTAACACCAGCACGCACGCAGCCCAGTGGCTTTGCTCCCAGCTCCCTTACCCAGCAGCCCCTAGTTCGAGCCCCGCCACTCCCTTTTCCACCCCTTTTTCTGTTTTTTTTTCTTCTTTTCTTGCAATTATGCTTATATCTATATCTTTTAATTGGTAAGTCCAATTGCAAAACTTATTATATGAATTTTGATCAGAAAAATGCAAAGAATATTAATTTGCCATCTATGCTCATGTTTGCATCATGTAGCTTGCATTTTTGTTGTGTTTTGTTTATCACCTAAATAATTAAATATGGAATATATGGGTTTTAATTTAATTGTTGACCCGGTTCCATTTAATTTTGAGTAGCTCACCTATGCATTGTTTAGACTTCCTAATAACATTTAATTTTGATGGTTAGAAAAATAACTTGAACCATATATTTAAATGTTGGAATCTCGGTTCCATTTAAATTCATTATAGTTGCATCTCCTCATGTCTTGCCATGTCATGCATGCATTGCATCAACATGCCGCTTCTTTTGCCGTAGAAGTAAAATGCATCTTTTCCGCTGTCCAGTGTTCGTTGCTTCTTCGGGATAGGACGATGAGTTGATGTGAGCAACGACAGGTTCTGCTACCTCTACCGGAATGCAGGCAAGTAATACTCACTTGCTATCTTCGCTTGTTTTCTGCCTCTCACTCGTCCTATCTTTTGTTCCTTGCTAGCCTTATATTGCGATGCTTGTGTCCCGATCCTATTTGCATGTTTCCCTTGCAGCCCTGATATGCCACCACCCCCACACCCTACTACCATGTTGCTTGTTTATCTTGTTGGCCTTGCGAGTCGTAGTGCATGCTTAGGTTGTTTTGCTCGAGTCTTGTTCTAGTCATGCTTTAATTTGATAGTTGGGTTAAATTCACATGATAATCTTAATGTTTGGCGATGGGAAATAATTAATAAAGATAAGGCACCGGCGGAAGGCCAATCGTGGTGTTTTGTTCTGCTAGTGTCGCCTAGGACCCGAGTTCTTGTCCTCTGATCCAAGAATGAGCGCACTACCCACATGTGGGAGGAAATGGGACTCCCCTCGACCTAGTACCGGATCTGCAGCCTTGTCCAGGGCGCCACAAGTAGTTCGGGTGTTTCCATTTGCGCGGCGCTATATTATATTGTTGCAGGTACACGGATGGGACGCCTCCGATACGATGATGGTTACTTACGGTAGGGCTTGCGGTATGATGCGAAGTGACCAGCTCATGGTAGTCTGTGTCACCTAGCCATAGGCGCAAACGGTTAAGTCCACCTCGAAGCTTCGGCCGGACTTTCAAGGTGGGTCAGACTTAGCTAGGTGGTTCCCTGGACTTGTGCGGTAGTGAAGGAAAGTGTAGCGTCGGATACCCTGCCGGCACACCTTAGGAAGTGTGCTAATAGCTGGCAACAAGGGTTGAAGTGCGTGTGGTTACATTTGTGCACCCCTGCAGGGTTAAATCTTTTCGAAAAGCCGTGTCCGCGGTTATGGACGACTTGGTGATGATGCTGGCTAACAAGATCATAGACAACTTACACCTAAGGATAATAAGATGATTAGTAAGATAGAACTACTTCAATAATAAATTATAAAATTGCCAACTGTGTGAGTGCCTTTGGGCTTGCTGCTCGTAGGATAAACGGGCTGGTAAGGAATCGGCTGGGTTTGTTTGGTGTGTAGCATAGTTGGCTCCTTATGCGCTCTCTTACCTTGTCTCTGTTAGACGAAAGTTGTAGCGTGTCTCTATTAGTTGTTAGAGCTGCTTGCCGCCGACTCAATCGCTAACCCTCTTCCTTCGGAATTCCAGCTTTGATATCTTGTGAGTATTACTTGCCAGTACTGTTTTATAGTACTGACCCCTTCGGGGCTGCTATTCCAATGCAGCCAACAGGTTTGAAGTGTGACGACGTTAGCTTGGGAATCCCTCCGGCTAGGCTTGGCCTGGGCAGGGATATGGTGCCTTTGCTTATCTTCAGGACTCTTAGTCCAATTTGTATCTTGTCCGTAGTCGGACGCTACCCGCTTCCGTTGTTATTTGGATCTTCGTATTGTATCTTGTTCTTGACTCGGTGAGTCGTTGTTGTATATATGTTCTTTTGTGGGTTCCATCGAGAACTGTTGAAATGTTATCACTATTCCACCCGCATAACGTGTGTGTTGCGACGTGCACGTTATGCCTGGTGGGCGTCCTTTAGGATCGTTATTACGCGGATTTGGCGGTAGCGCTCAAATCTGCATAGTACCGATCTTGGGGCGTTACAAAATGTAGTCGCTATGTGCAGTTTTCTACACATCAATACTACCGCTAAGAGGAGCGGTACTACCGCCCGCTGTCAAACTTTCGGTGCCAGACGCCCTGCTCACACTGACACCTAGAAGTACTGCCACCGTGGTATTGCAGACTTATAGGAGTGGTACTCTTGTTAACCATCACCAATACTACCGTTGGATTAAATTCCGATTTAATTCGGAGATCCCTGAGGTAGTACTATAGAGGTACCACTCTAGTACTGGAAACTATCTAGCATCGAAAACGAGCTCACCACGAGCTGGCACGGTACAAACCGCGGTAGTATTGCTTTTGTATCATGATGAAAGAATGAAATACGTATTCCTTCATTACAAGTTCTATATGGAAAATCATCCTAATAGATTCTAATTTGTATCCGTCTCGTAGTGTTGCAAGTGTTTTTGATAACTAGCCCTGGTCGAAATTAATGACATATCTAAGGCCCCGACAAAACTAATTGTAAATCCGACCCCTCGGTTCGACGTTAGTACGACCGGTGCCAAAATTTTGTAGGTCTGCGTCAACCCAGTCTAGAGCCAAACCTAGGTCGGTGTTGAGCCCCTTGGCGCCCAATATTTGAAGGGTGAAATGACTTGGCGCCAACTTGCACAACCTTATAGCCGATCGGGCTAGCGATGAACCGAGGGGTTAAATTTGAAACTAGTATCCTAGAGGGGTTAGATGTAACATTAGTTTGCCAAAAGGATCACATTTGGCACACACACACACAAAAAAAATCGAGCCGTTGCCGTGGCCATGCGCGGTCGCGATGTTGCAAATCGACGCCAACGCCTACACAAACTGCTCACCACAGGCGAGCGCGCCATAGATCCCGCGCGTACACGGTCCCCCAGCCACGCGCGCACGCACCGCCCCGGCCGGCGACCGTGGCCCGAGACCGCGCCGCACCGTGCGCACGCTCCACCCGACCGCACGGCCGCCACCCACCACCCTACGATCCGAGAACGGACGGCCACGATGGCACTCCGCACACCGTCTCCAGAGAGCTCTGGACTCCTGCCAGTCTCGTGCCCCCACTGCCGCTCCCATGTGCCCCCTCCTTCCTTTAAGACCACGGCCAGCGCCACCACCTTCTTCCTCTCCCCGCCCAGCTCGCTCAAACTTCGCAACCTGACAGCAAACGAGAACGCACACACATCTGCGAGGCGTCTCTGATTCGTCGGAGGAGGAAGACGAGAGGAGGGTGAGAGGGACGACGATGGAGCGGCGGATGGCTGCGTGGGCCGCGGTGCTCGTCGCCCTGGCGGCGTGCGCGGCGCTGCCGGCGACGACGACGGCGAACAAGATCTCCGTCAACTGGATGCCCAACACCAACTACACCGTGTGGGAGCAGACCCACGGCCCCTTCTACAAGGGCGACTGGCTCGGTACGTCCTAACGTCCGCTCCCCTACTTACTCACCTCACCCCCTTCGTCGCCGCCGAGCAGATCTGGTCGACGCGGCGTTGAGAAACGCGAGGTTTTCCCCCGCGATTTCGTTGGGCTGATCCATTCGTGTCGTGCGCAGTGTTCTACTACACGACGGGGCAGGCGGACGTGGTGGAGGTGAACGAGTCCGGGTACAACCGGTGCGACGCCACCAGCCCCATCTACAACTACAGCAAGGGCCGCAGCTTCGCCTTCGAGCTCAACCAGACCAAGACCTACTACTTCATCTGCAGCTTCGGCTACTGCCCCGGCGGGATGAAGCTCGCCATCAAGTCACAGAAGCTGCCGCCGCCGTCCCCGCCGCCCGCGGGGGCACACGACAGGTCCGCCGCGCTCGCCAGGGCACACGCCGGGGTCGCCCTCTACGCCGCCGTCGCCGCACTCGCAGCGCTCCTCAGGATGGTCTAGCTACCTTTCTTCGATTTGGGGTTTCCATTTTCCTTTCTTCCATTTCTTCGTTTGGGTGTGTGTGTTTGTGCCTAGGGGAGCTGGGCTCCGGAGAGTAGTGCCACGTTCTTGGGGAGTACTGTAATAGTTAGCGGTGTGGATTTGCGGAACCAAATGGTCAACCGTGGATTGATTTACCAGGTGTGAAGAATGCACTGGAGAGAAGAACTTGTTTCTACGCTACTACTGTGCTGATTAGTCGAGATTCGAGAATCATGTGTCCATCAAATTATACTCTGTTCTACTGCAAAAGTGAAGTGAGTAAGCAGTGGTAATATGGTTTCCGCACGGTTCGTCCATGACAGACAGCAGCCGGGATTTGTGCATTGACACGCTGCGACACCGTGATTGGTCTCCGGGTGCCACCTTGCGGAAATGTTAGTACAATTTATGTGCTCAAGTACCATCTGAACATTAGCGGAAATCCGCGACCAAATTAAATTGTGCGCCCACCCCGTCGTGCAACTAAATTTCCTGAGTTCTTTAAATAGAGTATAATAAACTTCGTAGTTGTACGATGCGGTATAGTAGTACAGAGCACTTGCAAGAAAAAAGGCGTGTGTTTAATGGCTACACTAATTCTTCGTCTCCTTTTTCCTCGGTACGCAGAGGTCTACATATTCGCACAATTTTGGGCGAGTGTCCATGGCAGTAACATGCAATAAGCTTCGAAAAGTGCCCGTGATACCGTGTACTACTCCCTTCCGTATCAAAGTATAAGATCTGTGCGAACTACATGACTAACTACAGACGGAGCAAAATGAGTGGATCTACGCACTAAATACGTCTATATATATCCGTATAAAATTTGCGTTGAAATAGCTAAAATATATTATATTATGATCCGGAGGAAGTATGATGCAACCACTCTCCGAACCAAGAAATGGGTAACCCTCATGATTTGGCAGCTAGAATTAATGAGCTTAACGACCAGCACCAAGTACGGAGTACCTGGCTTCTACTACTTTCCCTCTGCTAGCATGAGTAGCATGTTACCTCCGCTAACTGCTCTCGTCTTCAATAAGAAGTTCCCAGCAGGGCCGCTCGGATAAGCCGACTCAGGAGGATGTGCCGGCACGGCACGGCGCAGCAGATCACATGCTTTCGCGTTGGACACCACATGGCCTTGTTTCAACGCAGATCGCAGGGACAGAGGATCGCCAATTCTCCCATTTATGTACCTTGGATAGCGCAGGAAGCTAGGCCAACATACGCCGCCGGAGAAGTCCAGACCCAATTGCCTACCGTTTCCATATATGAAACCCACCAGCATCGGTATCCGATGTTGGTTTTCAACTGCTCGAGCCGAGAGCTTGTGATTGCAGCCTGCCAAGTGTAGGCCTTGTGTTGCATTGCAGGTGTAGCGCACCGAGCTCCGTGCTGCTCACCGTCGCCGTGAAGCAACTGCACTTTTATACAGTACTTCGAGACGAACATGGATATGCATCGGCACCACGCGGAGATGGAAGTTTAGTCATACTGATCACGTGACAGCAACCAAAGCAAGCACGGCTCTCTGCGGTTTAAGCATATATAATCGTGCTGCCTGCGCAATTGACGCTCATCATTGACATGTGTCGATGACAGCAAATGTGATCCTATGTTGGCAGGTGTTCAGTGGGACGACGAGGGACAGTTGGCATACACGTGTTGGAACACAACATCGGATAATCCACATCGATTTTTAGCTCAGCGAGTCAGCTGAAGAAATGCGACAAGCATAACACCTTTTACAGGTTAACACGAGAGTCGTTAACAATTGAGTGCTCAGGCTAGCTGGTCAACCTGATTTTTCAAGATGGCAAGTGTTCATACTTATACCACGAGTACAAAATGAGCTTGATTTTTCAAGACAGCGTTCCTACTCCAGATGTTCCCCCCATCTTTCCTTCACCTTGGGGCCGGCACAGCCAGCGTTGTCAGCCTTCATGCATTACCTTGGCTGCATCAATGAGCGCAGGTCTGAAAGCATCAGATGCTCGACCAAGGGCAGTGTAGCCTTCCTTATCCTCAATGTCAACATCAGCACCATGTCTGATCAGCAGAAGGGCGACCTACAAAGCGGTTATTGTACAAGAATCAGAACAAGGATTAACCCATGTCCATTTACTCAGGAAAACTAAGGATGATCGATCAAAGTATAAGCAGAAGGGCGACCTACAAAGTGATTCATTGCTAACCCACGACCAGTTACTCAGGCCATCTTAGTATAATCGATAGAAGTATATGTAAATTTCAGAACAAATCAACTCCTTCACTGGAGATATTAGGATTATTTATTCCTTGGAACTTCCAGAAGGCAATACGAACTAAGTGGTCTCCACAGTTAAACATCAAGTAGGCCTAACATCGTGGTAATCATACTTTAAACCTAACTAGGAGGATGCTCAAGGTGTATTAATTTTACCATGCAGCACATTCAAGAAAACACACAAGTCTTTGGGTATTGTTTGGTTCCAACCAACTATTTGAAATTGAAATAGCCACACAAAATCAATGCATGCCAATGAGGCAGTGCAAGAAAAGCAAGATTAAATTACCCCTTTGTCTTCGCATATAACAGCATGCATTAGAGGTGATTGTCCTGTCTTGTCAACCGCATCAATATCTGCTCCTTCCTCGATCAGACATTCACACATGTCAGCATTTCCAGTACTCGCAGCTCTGTGTAACGGTGTGCAGCCAAACTGACAAAATAGTAGTTCAATGTTCAGTTGTTTACAATTACATGTCTACCAAGTTAATTCAAACTGCGGTGGAACAAAGATGTACTAAAATAGATAAATGTATTTAATGAAAGGTAGTGCGTTAATCCTTAAATGCAACATTTTATTAGTAGAGAGATAGATTCTACACCATAGTCATCTTTCTGCCCAAACAGGATCAGCAGGACAGAAATGCTTCGCAGAAGTAAAAGTTAACAAAAGACTATTCTATTGTAAACTCTTCAGTTTTTGTTTGTCCTTTTGTTGACCAAAATTTATGTTCATATAGCATATCATGACCCTCCCTGTATAACATTATGTTCTCTTTATGGACTCGAGTCCTTATGACCCGCCAGGAACACATAATTATAAAGGAAACTCAGACTTGATAGTTTGTCCATGGTATTCATTCTACATCATTAGAAGTTTACATACCTTATCTTTCTTGTTGACCTTTGCCCGACGAGCTATTAGTGCTTCAGCAATGGTACGGCGTCCTTTGCTAGCAGTGTAATGAAGAGCAGTTCGGCCGGCATCAGTGGTCAAGTCAACATCAGCACCTTGTATTATAAAGTTATACGTGTAATTATATCAGTTAACAAGAACTTACCGAAAGATCAAATTTACGCCATTGGAATGTCAATTCATAGACAAATCAAGTTTTACTTTGAGCTCAAGCCTACCCTAGCACAAATTATGGTTTAAGGTGTTGCCCATGATTTCACCAATGTCAGCCATGCCAAAGTTTTGGCAACAATCCAAACACAACTTGTAACAAAGACAGATTTACTGCAGGGAGATTTTAAAGTAGCAGGAGAGCTACTAATTTCATTGCATAGATGCAATAGAGTTTGCCAAGGTGTTATGCAGTGCTATAGACTACATGGAGAGTTGGCTTTTCCAAAGGATAGGAATTCGCTAGGGAACTTGTTCAGAAATGGATATATATTTAATTGGTTAGGGAAATTATTCAGAAATGAATAATAACATTCTTCTCTAAATCAATCCCATTCTTGGCATGCACAGAAGATCTAGTTTTCCTTGCGGGATATACAGACTAGAGTGACAAATGACATGAGAAGTACAGAATATGTACATCAGCGACCTGTAGTGATATTCAGAGTCATGACAAATTTTGCCTGGAAAAAAATAAACCCCACAGAAATAATGAGCTTATATCACTACCCAAGACCGACACCCTGCAGCAACCACCCTAGCAGTTCGGATCCTGATATAAGAAATGAATAGTTCCACCGGAACCACTCAGTCTCGCATGATGTCTGCATTTGTAACCCTGCTAATTACTTCATTGGAAGAATAACCCGTGCAAATAGGCAACTCATCCTACATCAATTTCATCAACTAATCGTAGATACAGGCAGCACAAACAGCACAATTTCACGCAGCAGCAAAGGTGTCGTACCGTGGTCGAGCAGGATTTCGACGATCTGGGCGTTGCCGCTGCTCGCCACCGAGTGAATCGGCGCCCACCCCTCATCGTCCTTCCCGTTCACGGCGCTCGCTGCGGCTTCGTCCCCCGCCGCCAGAAGCGCGGTGACCACCTAAACGAGAAGATCCCCCCCAAAGCGTCAAAACCCTAAACCCGGATGCTGAGCAGATTCGAGGCTAATTGAGCAGAGAAGCAGCGAACGGTTGCCTTGGGGTGGCCGGAGGCGGCTGCAACGTGGAGGAGGGAGCGGCCGTCCTCGTTGCGGAGGGAGAGGGCCGCGACGAGGTCGGCGGGGGCGAGGGACGAGAAGGCGTCGGCGTCGCCGGACTCCGCGGCGAGGAAGAGATCCTTCTCCGACGGCTTCTTCTCGCCGGCGTCGACCTCCATTGCTGCGGCCATCTGGTGCGTGCAAGCGCTTGCGATTTCTGAGCTTGGGTCGTCTTTCTCGGAGGTTCTGAGTGGCGCCTTGCCGTCGCTGGCTGCCGCTTTGGGTTCTTCTTTTACGCCTTTCACAAGAAAGAAAAGACGAGACTTGGTCGGGTGGGCTGGGCCTTAACGTAATCCTACGCTATACTGTGGGCTGCTGAAAAGAATTTCTACTCTTTTTTTTTCAGCAAATGAAACGAACTTTCATCAAGAACAACTTCTTTTTCCAGAAGCTAATCTTCTGTCTGCCCTGAACACAGATCAAGGCACACAACTGCGACTACAACAAGAAGTAGAAACAAGAGATAAAACGCAGTTTCCATTGCAAACAATTGAACAATTCCAACATAACACAATGGTCTTCAGTGAAGGAATATCACAGTCCCCTGGAACTGAAAGGAAGAAAATACGTCCACAAAAAAGGGTCCGTACTGTTGAAAGAAAACAGCAAACAAGAGAAAATACAATGAAGGCGAGTCAAGAAGGAAATCAACAATGGAAGATTCAGTGTCCCAACCAAACAAACCTCTTCACCATGACGTTGAATGAAGCAGGTCAAGTCTACAACTGTGGAACAAGTTGCATGAGAGAAGATGAGGAAACCTCTAAAGAAGAAAATCAGGCAGCGGCGCCAGCCTCTAAGGCGCCACGGGCGCAATGAGTCTTTTAAGTTGGAACTGTCAAGGCGCGGGCAGGAGTCTTGACAGTAATAAGATGAACTATCTTGCCCGCATAATGCACTCTACTAATGCAAAGGTGACTTTTATCTCAGAAACAAAAACTTCCAAATATAATAGAGTGCAACTATCTAATCGTTTTAACATGGCTCATAGTTTTGTAGTTCCGTCAGAAGGACGCTCTGGTGGTCTTTGGCTTCTATGGGATAATGACATCGATCTCAAAGTTATAAGGGCAGATTCTAATATAATTCTAGCTTCCCTTGTAAATATTCCTACTAAAGAGGCCTTTTGTTTAATTTGTATGTACGGTGATCCTAGTCACTGTAGGACTAAAGATCTTTGGAAACAGATCTCTGCTTTTGTGGATGAGAACAGTGGAAAACCTATGCTTTGTATGGGAGATTTAAATGAAATCATGTACCCCCAGGACAAAAGCAATGCAAACTGTGTTAATCAGTCTAGAATAAATTTATTTTGCTCACTTGTGAAAAATTGTGGTATGTTTGACTTAGGGTACAATGGGCCAGCTTATACATGGTGCAACAAAAGGTATTCTTCTAAACCTCTATATGAAATGCTTGATAGATTTCTAGCCAATGCAGAGTGGAGCAGCTTATTTCCTAATGCAAATATTTATAATCTACCTATTTTACAAGGTGACCATGCTCCAGTCATGGCTGTACTCCATTCCAAGTTTAAAAAACCTACTTATCATTTTAAATTTGAGAATTGGTGGTTACTTGAAGATGATTTTCAGGAGACAGCTAAGCAAGCTTGGGAAGCAACTCACAGTCATCATTTCACAGCAAGAACAAGGTATTTAACAGGAGTTTTGAAGAGTTGGAGAAAAAAGAAGAAACCATTACAGAACCAACTGAATGATATTGAGGAAAAAATCAAGGAAATTCAGGAGAAGCCCTTTCAAGAACAAGACCATAATGCAGAAGAAAAGTTGACAGTAGCTTATGAGCAGACAATGACAAGACTAACAGAATATTATAAGCAGAGAGCAAAAAAGCACTGGGCTATTCACGGTGATAAAAATACAAGGTACTTCCATCTCTCTGTCTTGAAAAGAAGAAGGAAAAATAGAATAGTTTCCATCAATAATTCTCAAGGTCAAAACACCGTAGATCCTGAAGAAATAGCTCACTGCTTTGTCAACTATTTTAAGAATATCTTCACTTCATCCACCTTTGCCTCTTCAGAGCAAAATTTTCATGCTATTCAAACAGGAACAATACAAGATGAATTTACCAACTCAGTTCCTGATAAAGAAGAAATATGGAACATATTGAAGGGAATGAGAAATGATGCATCGCCAGGGCCTGATGGGTTGAATGCAGCCTTCTATAAAGCAGCATGGAGCTGGATTGGAAATGACATCACCCAACTGGTACAAAACTTCTATCTTACTGGTTATATTCCACAGCAGCTAAATGAAACTAGTATTGCCCTCATACCTAAAAAAATTCAATGCATTCAGCCACAAGATTTTAGACCCATAAGTCTATGTAATGTTGTTTATAAGATTATTGCCAAATCCCTGGCCAATAGAATTAAGCCTCACCTTCCGAACAAGATCATAGATGCCCAACAAGCTTTTATAGAAGGGAGGAGAATTTCCAACAATGTGATTGTGGCGCAAGAAATCACTCATTCTTTTTCTTTATCCTCTTGGAAGCAAAAGGCATTCATGATAAAGATAGATTTGGCTAAAGCTTTTGATAGACTGGAATGGGACTTCATAGTCTTGGCTCTGCAAAAACAAGGATTTAGTACTCACTTCATTAAACTTATTAAGGCTTGCATCTCCAATTCCAAATTTTCAGTTATCATTAATGGCAACCACTATGGCAAGTTTAAAAGCCAGAGAGGCATAAGACAAGGATGTCCTCTTTCCCCTTATCTGTTTTTCATAGCCATTAATGAACTTGCTGTTCAACTACAAGAAGAGTTGCAAAGGGAGAATATTAAGGGAGTCACGCTGGGACCAAACTGTCCATCAATATTCTCCATGATGTTTGCTGATGATCTGCTGGTTTGTGGACAAGCTAATCAAAGAGAAGCTAAGACCATTTGGAATATTATCAAAAAAAATTGCAAACAATCAGGGCAAGCCCCTAATTGGTCAAAGTCTTCCATCCTTTTTAGCAAGCATGTAAAAGAGGATCAGAGAAATTTGATTAAGAAAATATTTATGGTTCAAGAAATGAACAACCAATCAATACATTTGGGGCATCCGCTTATTCTCCCAGCAAAAAATAGATCGCAAGCCTATAATTTTGTCATTCAGAAGCTAAAGTCAAAACTCAATTGCTACAAAGCAAATAAAATGTCACACGCTGCAAGGTTAGTGCTCATCAAATCAGTTCTTTCATCTATCCCGGTTTACTATATGTCCAATATACTCTTGTCCAAGAAGATGTTGGCAAAAATGAATGCTATCATAAGAGACTTCTGGTGGACAGGTATACAGCAGGATTCCAAAACAAAGCCAATCTACTTTAAAGCTTGGTCAGAAATTTGTAAATCCAAAAAGAAGGGGGTTTAGGAGTCAGGAATCTTGAAGCTATAAACAAGGCCCTAATCCTTACAGCTGCTTGGAATATTGCCACCCTTTAGGATAGTAACACAACAAAAATCCTCAAAGCCAAATATTTTCATAACACTTCCTTCTGGAGAGCAAATCCCAAGCTACCCAAATCAGCTTTCTGGACATCTATACTCAAAGTTAAGGACCAACTCACAGATGCTACAACTTATCAGTTCTCTAAGGGTAATACAAATATTTGGTCTGAACCATGGTGCCCTTTTTGGAGAGATATACACAGGAACTTGATAATTCAAGATGTTAACTTTGTTTATCCTGCAACTGTGTCTGACTTATGGATTCCAAACAAAAAAGAGTGGAATATTTCTTTAATCACAAAACTTTTCGGCACTCAGAATGCAAACATGGTGGCTGGCATCCCTATAAATAAGGACAACGGAGAAGACGTTCTGATTTGGAAATATACACCTTCTAGTATATGCACCTCAAAAAGTGCTTATCAACTCTTTAGTCCATCCTTCTATGGTCTCAATGCTGGGCTACATCAAACTATTCCTTCACATTTGAGATCTATTCTTCAGGAACTTTGGAAATGTGACAACATACCTCCAAGAGTGCAAGTTTTTGGATGGAGACTATTGAGAGGTGCTCTAGCCACAGGGATGAGAGCTGGAGGGAGATCTAAATACATTGATCCAACATGTAGCAGATGTGGAAAAAAGGAAGATGATTTTCATCTTTTCTTCGATTGTAAGTTTTCTCAAGCAGTCTGGTTTGCCTCTCCTCTTGGTCTTAGAGTGGAAGGATTAAATCATATGGAAAACACTCAAATTCAAGACATCATTCATTTTGTTCTCGTGTCAACTAAAAATAAAGATACTCTCCAAATTGTTCTGAGCATATTATGGAGTATTTGGAAAGCCCGAAATGACCTCCTCTTTAACAAAATCAAATGCAGTCCACTACAAGTTCTTTCTAAAGCCAAAGCTATTCAATTGGAGAAAGAAGAGGCACAGACTAAAAAAGATAGGAAAGTAGGATCATATCAAACATCCTCAGATTGGAGTAGACCAGAAAGTGGCCTCAATATTTATACGGATGCGGCCTGGAAAGGCGGAGATCACTCTTTAAAGGCTGGCATTGGTATCTATTTGGAATGGAATTGTGAGGATCACAAAGATATCTATGTGTAGGCATCCTCTTCAGCTACTTCAGCATTACAAGCAGAAGCTCAAGCGATGGAAGTAGCAGCCCAAATTGCCAAGATGCTAAAAATAAAGAAACTAAACTTTCTCACTGATAACTCAATATTAGCCCAGACTCTGAAAATTCAAGATCTTAAAAAGCATCCAGGACATTGGATGATAAGACCAAATCTGCAGAATTTCATTCACCATACTCAAGGTATGCAAGCCAGTATCTACAAAATCAAGAGGGAAAATAATAAGGAAGCTCATGGACAAGCAAAAGAAGCATTTAGTGCTCATAGTATAGGAACCTGTCTGTTTAATTGTACTAAGCATCCATCAGATCAATGCCCTGTAATTGTTGTTTTCAGCAATCAAAATCAAAATGTGCATCCTGGCACATTACTGTATGTAAAATGTCAATGATATTAATGAATATCTTTTGAATTGCCAAAAAAAAAAAGAAGGCGCTCCCTCCGTTCATTAACAAGACCTTCTACATTATTTTAGTATGGACTAGATAGATAATAAAATGAGTGAACCTACACACTGAAACACGTCTAGATACATTGTACTTATTTTGTTTTTCTTGTTTTTTTTATTTTCTCATTCCTATTATTAAATCTCATGTGTCATAATTTGTCTCAATATTATTTTTTGACAGTGCACGCATTTTTTAGACTTCAGTGCGATATTTTTTAATATTCATTCATGATTATTTTTAGCTGTATTTTTCTTAAATTACTTTTTATAATACTAATTACAAGTCTATGAGAATTAGTTAAATCTCAGTCAACTTCGTCCTCGTTGGTCTAGCCCGCCAAGATTCGTGCGAGTTAATTGATGGTTTGTGTTTCTTGTGCACGGAGTCAAAAGTTGTTCTTTTGTTGTATACAACCCGATGCAATTACAAGAATTTGCTATGTACCCGTTGCAAGTCGACTTGTAACCAAAAAATTTGTTAGTTGCAACTGAGATTTTTTTCTAGTTGCAAATTGTGTTGCGACTGAGATTTTTTCAATTACAAATCGGGTTGTAACCGAGTTCTTTTTTCAGTTGTAAGTTGGTTTACAAGTAGGATTTTTTCAGTTGCAAGTTGAGTTGCAACTAAGATTTTTCAGTTGCAAGTCGGGTTGCAACTAACTTTTTCCCAGTTACATGTCGGGTTGCAACTGTGTCTTTTTTTTTCAGTTGCAAGTCAGGGTGTGTAATGCCCCGGGGTTTTTCCCCAAATTAGAATTGCCTGTTATTTTATTTTTGCATCATCATGACATCAGCATCATCGCATCGCATGTTTTTTACCGCAAAAATTATTTTTAATAAACCCTATTTTATTTTTCTAAAATTGTCGGAAAAATATTTTATCGAGACGGTCGTCTCCGTTTTTCTAAAATTAATTGCCAAATTTAATTTGCAAAAGAAAATAAAATCTTGAGTTGCGAGAATAGCCCAAACTGGCCCAAGCCCACCTAACCTCCAAACCCTATAAATCCCCTGGTAGTTTTCCTTTCCCACCCCCTGCCTTTTGCAGCCACCCTCCTCCCTTTTGCATTTTTGCGATCAGGTCCTCCCACCTCCTTCTTTTCTTCCCCCTCCCTCTTTTCTCTCTCTTTCTTTTTTTTCTCTCTCTCTTTTTTTTTCCTTCTCCTTTTCTTCTTCCTCTCCCGCAGCTTCCTCTCTCCTTCCTCCCGCAACCACCCGTGCTCTTCCTCCAACACCGCCGCCCCGACCCGCACCTTCTTCCTCCCCGTTCGAGCTCCTCTCCTCCCTCTCCTTCTCCTCTCCCTCCAGCTGCCCCGGCCCTTCTCCTCTCTGCGTCGCCGCGCTCGGCACCCACCCGCGCGAGATGCCCCGCGCCTCCCTCGTCGGCTGGCCCGGCTTCTCCCCGCCATCCCGTGCTCTCCTGCCGCGCCGCTACCGGCCTCCTACCTCTCCCGCCGGCTCCTCTTCCCCTTGCTCTCCCCTCCATCGCGCCGGCCTTCTCTCCTCTCCCCGACGCCTTCTTCCCCGACCCGCGTCCTCCTCGCGCCTCTCCTCCCTGCTCCGGCCGCCTCCCGTCCTCCTCGACCTCGGACCGCCGCCGCCGCCCCCTCTGGCTCGAGCCCGAGGCCGACCGACCGTCTCCCGCACCTCTCCTCCGCCCCACCAAGCCCAGCCCGAGCTCGTGCGCACCTCCTCTGCCTCGTCGCCGCGTCGGTCGTGCCGCCGTCGGCGACGAATCCGTGCTGGCCCGGTTCCTCCTCCCGCTCGTCCCCGATGGGCACCTCCTCTGCCCCGTACGTGCCCCTGCCCGTGGTCTTCGTGTTGCTGCTGCTACCCATCCCCGGCGTCCTCTCCCCTCGAGCCCGTGGACTGCCTCCGTGTCGTGCGTGCCTCCGACCCGTGCGTGCTGGTGCTGCTGCTGCCTGTGCGTGCTCCTGCCTGTGCGTCTCCGTGTGGATGTTCCCCGGTGTTCTTCCCGATGTCCGTCTCCGTGTAGTCACGTTCCCGACCCCGACCCGAAGTCTCCATTGAGTTCCCGGCGTTTCCCGTTTCCCCAACGGTTCCCCGATTCCTTTCCCGATGCCGTGTCCCGTTTTCCCGACGGTTCCCCGTCTCCGTCCCCGGTGTTTCCTGTTTCCCCGATTCCGTTCCCGTCGGGAAGCTCGTTCCCGTTTTCCGTCGTGAAGCACCGTGAAGCCCGTCCCCGTCGTGAACGACTCCGTGAAGCCGAAGACCCGCCAAGTGCTACGCCTCCATGATCCCGACAAGGTATTCCCCGACTCCGGAACCGCCGAGTTCTCCGATGTCGAGTACCCCGACCATCGTGAACCCTGTCGACCCCGAAGCCCGGAACGCCAAGGTCCGCCACGACGACGACCCGAGTACGACTACTTCCACGATGTCGACTACCTCGACTACTTCGACTCCGGATGAACGACTACCTCGTCTACTTCAACCGGAACAACTACTTCGACTACGACGACTACTTCCGCTACGACCCAAAGACGACGGCTCCAAACCCGGAGTTTCCCCTATCTGATGTGTGACCCCAACCCTAAACCCCTATATGCCATATATACCCGTATCTTATAAAATCATGCATCATTAATTAACATCGCACCTTTATACATTTAGTCAAATTAAATCAATTTAATTATGGGGCTTGTCCGGTACATCTATATTATGCACCAATCCCATTTAAAATGATTTGCCATGTGCTAGGGATAAAAATTGAATCATTTAATTTGTCATGCATTCATGTCATCAACATGCCGCTTCTTTTGCCGTAGTAGTAAAATGCATCTTTTATGTTTCCAGTGTTTGTTGCTTCTTCGGGAATAGGACGATGAGTTGATGTGAGCAACGATAGGTTCTGCTACCTCTACCGGATTGCAGGCAAGTGATACTCACTTGCTATCTTTGTTGTTTTCTGTCTGTTACTCGTCCTATCTTTTGTTCCTTGCTAGCCTTATATTGCGATGCTTGTGTCTCGATCCTATTTGCATGTTTACCTTGCAGCCATGATATGCCCCACCCCACATCCTATTACCTTGTTGCTTGTTTATCTTGTTGGCCTTGCGAGTCGTAGTGCATGCTTAGGTTGTTTTGCTCGAGTCTTATTATCTTTATCTAGTCATGCCTTAATATGATAGTTGGGTTAATTCACATGATAAACCTTAATGTTTGGCGATGGGAATATCTAATAAAGATAAGACACCAGGGGAAGGCCAATCGTGGTGATTTGTTCTGCTAGTGTCGCTTAGGACCCGAGTTCTTGTCCTCTGATCCAAGACTGAGCGCACTACCCACATGTGGGAGGAAATGGGACTCCCCTCGACCTAGTACCGGATCTGCAGCCTTGTCCAGGGCGCCACAAGTAGTTCGGGTGTTTCCATTTGCCTGGCGCTTTATTTATTTGTGATGCAGGTACGGATGGGACGCCTCTAGGACTTATACATGATGGTTGCTTGTGGTAGGGCTTGCGATATGTTCGTTTATCGAGTGTGGAAGGAGGGGCAATCGTATGAGTGTGCCTCCCGACACCGTCCTCGCAACGGCTAGGTCCACCTCGGAGCTTCGGCCGGACTTTCAAGGTGGGTCAGACTTAGCTAGGTGGTTCCCTGGACTAGTGTTGTAGTGAAGGAAAGTGTAGCGTCGGATACCCTGCCGGTACACCTTAGGAAGTGTGCTAATAGCTGGCAACAAGGGTTGAAGTGTGTGTGGTTACATTTGTGCACCCCTGCATGGTTAAATCTTTTCGAAAAGCCGTGTCCGCGGTTATGGACGACTTGGTGATGATGTTGGCTAACAAGATCATAGACAACTTACACCTAATGATAATAAATTGATTAGTAAGATAGAGCTACTTCCATAATAAATTATAAAATTTGCCAACTGTGTGAGTGCCTTTGGGCTTGCTGCTCGTAGGATAAACGGGCTGGTAAGGAATTGGCTGGGTATGTTTGGTGTTAGTATAGTTGGTTACCTATGCGCTCTCTTACCTTCTCTCTATTAGACGCAAGTTGTAGCGTGTCTCTATAAGTTGTTAGTGCTGCTTGCCGCCGCCTCAATCGCTAACCCTCTTTCCCCGAAATTCCAGCTTTGATATCTTGTGAGTATTACTTGCTAGTACTTCTACTAGTACTGACCCCTTCGAGGCTGCTATTCCAATGCAGCCAACAGGTTTGAAGTCTGACGACGTTAGCTTGGGAATCCCTTCGGCTAGGCTTGGCCTGGGCAGGGATATGGTGCCTTCGTTATATTCAGGACTCTTAGTCCAATTTGCTTTTTATCCGTACTCGGATACTACTCGCTTTCGCTGTTGTTTCGATCTTTGTAATGTATATCTTTTGCTCTTGACTCGGTGAGTCGTTGTGGTATAAATGTTCTTTTGTGGGTTCCGTCGAGAACTATTGTAATGTTATCACAATTCCATCCGCATAACGTGTGTGTTGCGACGTGCACGTTATGCCTTGTGGGCGTCCTAGGATCGTTATTATGCGGATTTGGCGGAAATCGCTAAGTCTACATAGTACCGATCCGAGGGGCGTTACAGGGTGCAACTGAGAATTTTACAATTGGAAGTCGGGTTGTATCTGAGAATAGTTGCACCCCGGTTTGTAACTAAGTTCTTTGTCCGGTTGCAAGTTAGGATGCAACTGAGAATTTTACAGTTGCAAGTCGTTGCAACTCGGGTTGCAACTTAGATTTTTCAGCTGTAGGTCATGTTGCAACTGAAATTTTTCAGTTGCAAGTCCGGTTACAACTGACTTTTCTCAGTTAGGTGTCGGGTTGTAACTAAGGTTTTTCAGTTGCAATTCAGGGTGCAGCTGAGAATTCTACTGTTGTAAGTCAGGTTGCAGTTGAAATTTTTCGCAGTTGCAAGTCGAGTCGCAACTGAGATTTTTTTCAAACCGTAAGTCAGGATGTAACTGAAAATTCACAGTTGCAAGTGAGATCGCAACTGAGTTTTTTCCAGTTGCAAACTGGGTTTTTTCATAATTGCAACTCGACTCGCAACTGGAAAATCTCAGTTGCAACTCGACTCGCAACTGGAAAATCTCAGTTGCAACTCGACTCGCAACTGGAAAATATCAGTTGCAACTCGACTCGCAACTGGAAAATATCAGTTGCAACTCGACTCGCAACTGGAACCTAATTGGAAAATCTCAGTTGCAACTCGACTCGCAACCGGAAAATCTCAGTTGCAACTCGACTCGCAACTGGAAAACTCACAGTTCCCAAGAAAAATGTCATCTGTAACTGAAAAGACCCAGCAACCCCACACGCAACTGAATAATCTCAGTTGCAACTCCACCCGCAAGTGAAAAAATCGTAGTTACAACTTCACCAGCAACAAAAAAAATCTCAGTATCCCACTCGCAACTAAAAAATCTAACATGCAACCCCACATATCAAATGAAAAATTTGGGTTTTTTAGCTACAAATATATTATAAATGGTCAAAATCAGAATGTAAAAAATGATGCAGCTAACCACTTGACACAGTATATATTTTACCCATAAAAGCTAGCAGCGTAAGTACCGTACGAGGCAGCCGGTCAGTGCATGTGTCACCGTAAATTAAGAAGACCCCAACAAATGAAAAAGGCCAAATAACCCGAGACAGGCTAGCCCAGCCCAGAACGCCACGAACTGCTCACGTCAACGATCAATCACCAGGGGAAATCGCTTGGTATCAATGTACATGACGTCATTTGACTGAGAATTAGTTAATTCTAAGTCGAATGAGCACTCGTCACACCCAAATAGTAAAGGTTGTTCTCAATAAAAAAGAAGGTCGAAAAGGTATTGTAGAAGTAGAAGGTATTGCTTCAAAATAATCGTGACTTGATTCCAAGAAGCTATGCACCGGAGGATGGAGTTAGGGTTTCGCATCGGGGCTATGGCAATTCCGACGATTCCTCCGCCCAACCTCTCCTTTGGTGGGTCCCCACTGATGAGTTCTCCAACGGAGAGATGGGTGAGTGGGGGAAAGGCGAATCACCAGATCGATTTAAACCGGTCACGGGGTGCATGGTCATGCCCATGGTCAGACCACGGGTGCTTTGATCAGTGAAGAGGATCGGGAGGAGGAGTTGACGAAGAGGCAAGTAGTCAGCCGCGCCAGTGAAGAAGGCGCCACCATTTTGACAAATTTCATTCACATGTCAGGTACGCGCGTGTCCAATTCCACCACTGACTACTTTCCCGGGTGTGTTTTTGCAGGCAGTTCCGAGGACGGCCACCATGGTTGCACTCAAAGGGTGGTTGAGCGGGACAATGGCGGTTTTCAAATTCAGAGTGACGGGCCCACTAACAATGGGTCGGGCCAGATGGGGTTTGATATGTCGTCCATGTGCGGAGACAACCGGTCACAATCCATTCCCTCCCTCACAATCTACTCTAAATGTATAGAGATAACATTCGTTTTTACACGTTTTTAGAAATTGCAATGATATGCACAACTAGAGAGCTGGTCTCACTTTTTTTTTTCAAAATTTTGAAACCACTTTTGTGCACCACAAATCCATGTTCTATTAGGAAAGCAAGCTCAAAATGGGTTTATATGGCTTGCATTGAAGTTAGACGGGGGTGGGTACGCACCCCCCATGGTAGCAGGTCTTTTTCGTTGCAATGATATTCAAACTAGAGAGCCGGTATTCAAGTGTATCCAAGAGCTAAAAGATGTTCATTCCGTAAAAAATAGTTTTATACAGCCTTGTAATATTGGTGGTGCGGAATGACACTACATAAACTTCACAACGAAGTTATTACAATATCGCAACTAAATAGTGTATAATCTGACAAGTTAGTGATGATAATTTGACAATACCGGCTACAAAAGAAGTTATCAACACATGCTAACATGAGATCTAATTTTGAAAATCTTGTTATGGCTAAGTCAATTGAGTATAAGATTTTAGAGATATAAAATATAGGAAAGTGCTAATGGGTGTGCACTGTGCACGCATGGACGAGGGTAGAGGCGCGCGCAATGGGAGAGCATCTGTCCGGCGCCCTGCTAGGCCGCTACATAGCCTAGACGACAGTCGTACAGAAATTGTTAGGAAAATCCGAAATTCCTATGACATTCATTTAAGCCAAATTTTTTTCTAAAACCGAACAGCAGAACTGGCCAATAAATACCACCTACATTATTGATCATCTTTAAATGGCGAACAAATCCGAATGCCCTGTCAGGACAATGTCACAATACTACACAATGTACAACCATACCGTACGACCGCATGGGGACGTTCATGATTGATGGTCGTCCGGTCCCGAGCCTACTCGAGGTGATCGTGCGGCCTGAGCGACATGAACATGGCCGCGTAGTGGCGGAGCCTGCGGTCCCCGTCCTCGGTACCCTCCGCGCCGGCCGGCGGGAGCAACGCCGCCGTCGCCATCGTCCTGGCCCTGTACCTCCTCCAGGCGAGCTGCACGTTGACGGCAGCCCACGTCCGCCAGTTGGAGGAGTAGTACCGCGCGGTGCGCTTGAGCTTGTCGTTGGCGAACTTGTACCGGAAGTGCTCCGTGATGTACCGCAGGTCCGGCGCGTCCAGGCAGAACGCCTGCGCCGCCTCCACGCACTCGAACGTCGCCGACGACGCCGGGAGCCGGTCCAGGAACGGCCGCCGCAGGCACCACGACAGCAGCTCGTCGCCCAGGAAGCTCCCGGCCCCCAGCACGCACGTCGCCACCACGCCCTTGGTCAGCGGCTGCGAGCTCCGGAGCTTCCCCTGCAGGATGAACACCATGCGCTGCACCGGGTCGCCCTCCCGGATCACCTTCTCGCCGCCGCAGAACACCAGGGGCCGCAGCCGGTCGCAGATGTTGTCCAGGATCAGCTCGTCCATGCCGTGGAACAGGGGAACCTGTTTGACGAGCTCCAGGCAGAGGTAGCGCTTGATGTCCCGCCGGAGCCCCTCGGGCAGGTCCTTGATCATCTCCATCTCCTCGTCGCCGGTGATGGCCGCCCACCGCTCGCGCTCGTACTTCCGGACCCTCTGCCGCAGCCGTGATGGCAGCTGCCTCCTCCGCATCCACCATTCCATGTCCCGGAACCGCAGCTGCATCTTCCGCTTCCTCGCCAGAACGGCGTGCAAGAATACCTGCAGCAAAATGCATCATTACTTGTTACTGTCACTGAAGCCGGCTAGCTGCAGACCGCAGTAAAAACGAATGGAACAACAACAGGATGGCTAACACTTCACACCTGTATGTTTCCGATCAGTAACGTGAAGAGCATCAGTCCACTGAGTACATTGATGATGCTGAATACAACCTCAAGCCAATTGCTCGTAGGCTCGAGATCATTGCCAAACGTACTGCCGTTACATGCAAATTGTTGAGATGTAAGTGAGATGGTGGTAGAGCAATACAATATAACTAACTGATGTAAGTGAGATGGTGGTAGAGCAGTACAATAGACAATGAATAATGCAAAGACAAATAACTAACTGTTTTGTTCCCACAAGGGAACAATTAATAAGGCAACACGTGCACACAACAACCATCCTGACTACTCAACATTCAGATATCCAGGTTTCTGGGACAAAAACAATTCCTATGTCAGAAATGGGTGATATTAACTCAACATGCTAAATTACCTCAGGGTCATGAGTCCCCAAAATATAGGGTAGAGAATTTTCACAGCAAGCGAATTGCTCGAGATAACGGGAAGAGCTCCCTTGTAGATTCCATAAGCAAATGCGCCATTTCCACTTAGGCAGGCCGGCATGTTTGTTTGACCAAAAGAAGTTAAGTTCGTATCACATGCCAATTCACCCATATCTGATGGCCAAGGGAATTGAAAACACATCTCCTTGGAGCAAGCCAGCGACATCAGATTGCAGTTGCTGCTTTTCTGGCATTCCGCTCGGAGGCAGGAGGAAACACGCTGAATCGCAAGAACGTACCAACAACCACCTGCAATCTGGAAATGGCAGTAAAATTATGAATAACCATCATTTTCCATAATAATTTAGCATGCATGATCCCTTCAATCTAGAAATAGCAGAAAAATGACGATCTTCCATGCTTGACCAACTGGCCTTCATTCAACCAGCATTCAACAGCAACATGATATTTGTGATTCCCCAAAAGAAAAAGAAAAAAACATGATAGATGTGATTGTCATGGACAGTTTTCCTGCTCGGCAATAATTTGAATAATGGCATTTTCTTTAATATAATTAAACTGTTTAGTACTTCCCCTTGAGACAATCATTGCGTTCAGAATTTTAAGCAGGACTGTTTGCAGATATTGTAGACCAACCATTGATTTTCTGTGACAAGAATACTACTAAGTGTGGTGCAAAAATTCAAAACATCATTGACCAAACTAACAACCTGATATATATGATTGCCAAAACTGCACCCAATGAAATTAAGAGAGCGACTATGAGATTCCTTGTCGATGATTCTGTTATATGTGCTAAAATTAACTAATGGAAGAGGGAAAATACTCACATGAGAAGCAATGAAATATGCAAAAAGATTTAGACCAAATCCCCACCATACTGTTCCAAAGATGTAACCTGTCACCTTCTGCATTTTCCTCATGATATAAATACTATGATACACCTTGGGGAGAAATTGCAAAATGAATATGAGCAACAGTATCGTCATGATGACTTTAACTTCCTCTTCTCTGATTAACTTTGGTATGACCAACCAGAAGATGATCTGCAGAATTTGATGGGTCAGCTTTGTTGAGTAAAAAATAATTTAAAAAATATGCATTGCTACCATTTAAGTACTAAGCAACCTACATACTCCATGAAAGTTTAAAGCACAGAAAATAATATGTTCAAAATCTATCTTAAAAAATTTAACTTCAACATATAGTTAATATGTTATGACAGTTAAAATTTAAATGCATCATAACCATAAGGACAATGTCTTAACATCCCACTTTCAGAATGCTACTGTCCATAGCACTGATCCATGTGAAAGCAAAGAGGTATGCCTAATTCCATCATACAGATAATTCAGCTGTCCCTTCGGAACAATATCTCCTCATCACTTTTCATATATATCATAATAAATAATGAAAATGATAGTACTACCATTTTGTGGCCATGGCTGATTCAACTATTCCGTACTACACACGTCGAACCCGCGTAAAAATGACAGCATCAATAATACGCAATGAGTATTACACGACAAAAACCAAGCCCTGGTTTAAACATGACCTGACGATCTGGACGACTAAGACTGATAAATAAGCAGCGAAAAAGAAATCAGTTGCATACAGGAATCGGAAACAGCCAAAACCACCAACGAAAACACCAGCCACACGATGGGAGACAGATGTGACTTGTGAGATGAGATATCTGTTATTACACTACATGGCAGATCACAATTTTACACTCTAATGCTTGTTCTCCTTTGCAATCAGGTGGGGGCACTGCGAACCTTAATTAACCAGGCAACAAGCCGTGCGCCAATGAGCACATTGCATGCAGATCTGCATAATAGAACCGTCATTTTCCGTGTTATTTTCCCTATTGCATCCATGGTCATATTCTGAAGCTGCTACTAGTACCAATCATTGCTCATTTGGCCCTATTCCCCCAACCGTCCGTACTTATTCCGTAAGCGCAACAGTCTCTATCATTCATGCTACTAATTTCGATCAGAATTCTCTACTAGGGCCATGCAGGGCCATAATCCAGTAAGCTGGACCCTCACTGACTGGCACTACACACATGGCCGGACACGTACGACGCATCATTAGATAGGTGGGCAACCTGCAAATTTACACATGAACTCGCAGGCGGACACTGGCGAGATATGCTACTGTTGACATTTCCGACAAGGACGTTGTGGTGTTCGATCTCAAAACCAGACATGGGGCGACGCCGGCCCCATAATTCAGGCGCATTTGATTGCTCACCAACTTAATTGGGCAAGGCATGTCGATCGTTCTAGTGGTTGGGTTGGATCATTCATCGACGCTTGATGAATTCCATGGTGGTAAGTAATTGGAGCAGCGGTGAAAGGAGGTGAAGTGAAGTGAACTGACCTGGGGGATGGGGAGGATGACGAAGAGGTCGAACCAGAGGCCCTTGGCGGATCGTGCGTAGTGCGCGGCGATGGCGCGCGGGTCCCAGACGAGCTTGCCGCATCCGACGACGAGGGACTCGCGGGAGACGTAGGCGAGGCGGAACTGGACGAGGACGTGTGCGAGGTGGGCGACGTCGGCGCAGGTGCGGAGCGCGGTGACGGCGGCGGCGAGGCCGGCGTCCATGTACATGCAGGGGCGCCCCGCGCGGCCGATGGAGAGCGCGTAGAAGAAGAGCGGGTCGACGGCGAGCGCGGCGGCGCGGCCCAGCAGGATCCAGCGGTTCCAGCGCTGCACGCGCTTGCTCCGCGGGTCGAGCACCGGGCCGAACAGCCACCGCGCGGCGGCGACGGCGGA
This sequence comes from Puccinellia tenuiflora, assembly GCA_012064385.1. NCBI lineage: Eukaryota > Viridiplantae > Streptophyta > Magnoliopsida > Poales > Poaceae > Puccinellia > Puccinellia tenuiflora. Next base: position 129,178 of record QRDG01001063.1, read on the forward strand.
CGCGGCGGGATGGGCGTGGTGCGCCAGCTGCTGGACGGGCACTAGCGAGGAGCCGGCGTCGGCGTCCCAGTCGGGCGAGTGCACCTGGTCGCACGTGGTGGAGTGGAACGCCGGCACCCCGGGCTGCGTGCACGCGTAGCACTCGCCCGGAGCAGCCGCGGCCGCCGCCCGCCCGCCGCCGCCGCCGCTGCCCCCTCCGGATTGAGACTCCTCATCCCCGCTCTGCCCCGCGCCGCCGCCCAGGCCCAGCGTCCCCTTGACGGTGTCCCGCGCCTGCGCGAGTAACCTTGGTCGCAAGCACAAACAAAACAGAAGGAATTAATAAGCACACGATCACGATCGATCAGTCGCGAAATCGAGAAATCGCACTGCGAAGCTACTACAGCTCACCTGGAGAGGGAGCGGAGGAAGGAGAGGGGAGGCATGTTCCATGAACGGCGGCGACCATGAACCGACCGACCGACACGATCGAGCTTCTTTTAGCGGCGAGCGGCGAGCGACGGAGCGAGGTGTGTAGAGTTTGGAGGTCGATGGATCGATATGATGGGGCGAGCGAGGCAAAGACAAGCGCTGCACCTGCAGAGGTGGCGGTACAACTGTCTCTGGGCCCGGTACGTGTCAGCGTGGGGTCGTACGCCCGTCGCCGTGTACGGTGCACCGAGCCCAGCCTTGCCTGGCTATAGTGGCTCGCTCCAGCCACCTACCCGGCCGGCCGGCTTGGATCGGAAATCGGATGAGAATTGCAACGGGATCACTACGATTTTTTCGTGTCGTTTAGGGCTCATTTGGTAACAGATATCCCGGGGGATCCCGGCCTTTTCCCGGGGAAATTTTTTCCCTAGTCCGGAGGTCGGGAACAGAATCCCGGGCTTTTACACTTGTTTCTTCAGAATCCCGGTCGTGATTATTTTCCCAGGGAGATTTTACCCGGACAGCCAAACAAGCCCTTAGGGGCCTTCTTTGTAACTGGTGGTCTGATGCCAAAATCTGGACTGCCAAATGCCAACCATCTTTGTCATTGCGCGTGTGGGGAGAGGGCAAAGCCATCTCGGACTTGTGCCGCCGCATGGTGATGTACTGATGTCAGTTTCTTTGTGCGCCGCAGAGAACGGGCGATATCTTGGAATTTTGCCATGCAGTGCAGAAACGTGCTCCGGTGCATGGACTGTGTCCGCGCGGCCGAGTGGGGGCTCCTCCCTAGCGCCCGTGCGACCCCTACCCTCGCTGAAGGACCGCCCGGTTGGGCCGCAAGCTGTAACAGGCCCATTAAGGGTCCAATACTGTTTTTATTTTTACTTCTTTATTTCTGTTTGTTGTTTGCTATTTATATTTCTGTTTTTTTAATATAAAACAATTTTAAATATGAATAAATTTCAAAATTTGAACCATTTTCAAATCTATTTTTCTAGTTTAAACTTTTCAAATCCGATGTTTTAAAAAAAATTTAATTTTAAAATTTGAACATTTGAAAAATAAAAATAATCAAAACGAAAATTTTGGATGAACCGAAAATAGTAGTGAACCAAAAATACCGGTGAACCGAAAATAATAATGAACCAAAAAATGTTGGTGAACCAAAAACATCGGTGAACCGAAATAATAGTGAACCAAAAAATGTCGGTGAACCAAAAAATAAAAGTGAACCAAAAATGTCGGTGAACCGAAAATAGTAGGAACCAAAAATACTTTGAACCGAAAATAATAGTGAACCGGAAAGGAACCAAAATTCGGGTGAACCTAAAATAATATCGGTGAACCAAAAATAATAATGAACCAAAAATTCGGGTGAACCAAAAATACCGGCGAACCGAAAATAATAATGAACCAAAAATTCGGGTGAATCGAAATAATAGTGAACCAAAAATACCGACGAACCGAAAATAATAATGAACCAAAAATTCGGGTGAACCAAAAATATCGGCGAACCGAAAATAATAATGAACCAAAAATTCGGGTGAACCAAAAATAATATTGAACCAAAAATACTGGCGAACCGAAAATAATAATGAACCAAACATTCGAGTGAACCAAAATAATAGTTAACCAAAAATATCGGCGAACCGAAAATTCGGGTGAACCAAAAATACCGGCGAACCGAAAATAATAATGAACCAAAAATTTGGGTGAACCAAAAATAATAGTGAACCAAAAATACCGGTGAACCGAAAATAATAATGAACCAAAAATTCGGGCGAACCGAAAATAATATGGAACCAAAAATACCGACAAACCAAAAATAATAATGAACCAAAAATTCGGATGAACCGAAAATAATAGTGAACCAAAAATAATAGTGAACCAAAAATACTAGCGAAGCAAAAATAATAATGAACCAAAAATTCGGGTGAATCGAAAATAATAGTGAACCAAAAATACCGACGAATCAAAAATAATAATAAATCAAAAATTAACCAAAATTCAGGTGAACCGAAAATAATAATGAAATAAAAATTTGGGTGAACCAAAACTAATGGTAACCAAAAATAGATATTTGAAAAATGATTCATATTTAAAAATTATTCATTTTGAAAATAGTTCGTATTTGAAAATAGTTTATATTCATTTTTTGTAAAGAGAAACGAAGAAGAAAAATGAAAACAGGGGAAAAAATCATGTATTACCAAAACCAGAAAAGAATAAAAAGGAAAGAAAGAAGAAAAAACGAAAAAAGAGGAAAAAGAAATACTAAAGAGTACAAAAAGAAACAGGAAAAAAGAAAAGAATACAAAGAAGAAAAAAACGTACGTGAGCAAACCGAATTAGAAACAACCTAACTAACAAACCATTTGAAAGGAATCTTAATGGGCCGCTCCAGGACCGGAAAATCTTTAGCGAAACGGGGATAGGAAATGCTCGGGCGATACCGGGCAATTTCCGAGTGGGGGTGAGTTTGTACGAGACCACAGGCAGGGTTGGGGCACCTATTTGCCACACGTGGTCCGCGTCGTGGGCCTGGGCTCAAAACTGTGGCAGGGTGGAAACAGATTGTGAGGCCCGCTCTTTTTTCATGTAAGATAGTATGAATGTAAGAAATGGAAATGATCGTAAATCGTAATACAGTCCCGTCAAAAAAATAAAAAAAATCTGTGAGTATTTATGCCATGATTGATACTAGGCATCCGTTACATGGAGAGGCGTACCACTCCTAAGGCCTTGTTTGGGAGAATTTTCCGCTAGTCCGAAGGTCGGAAATAAAATCCCGAGGTTTTACACATGTTTCTTCAGATTCCTGGCCGGGATACTTAGGACTTGTTTGGCACTAGAGTTTTAGTGGGGATTAGTGGGATGATCCCCTAGAGTATTGGGTGAAACCCCTATCTTCACCTAATCCTCACAAAATCCAATTCCAATCCACTAGGTAGGGATAGAGTATTGGGGATATGATTTCAAGTGGGATGGGATTTCCTACCAATCCCGTGTCCCATCCCACCGTAAGAAATCCAGTTACCCCCTTAACAAATCCTACTCATCCCGTACGGGCTCAGCAGGACAAGCCTCGCCTGGCCCATTGGAATCCCATGTATCCCGCTAGCGCTAGTCCTCTCGTATAATTGTATGATTCGTATCAGCGACATAGCCGCATGCTTTCCCAACCAGAGGCCTGTGTCGCCTTCTCCAAAAAAGAAAAAGGAAAAAGAGGCCTCTGTCATCGTCGCCGCCGCCGTCTCCCGACCGGAGGACTCCGACGCCGCCGCCGCCATCTTCTCCGACCGGAGGACTCCGCCGTCGTCGCTGCTGTCTCCCGACTGGCCGCCGCCGTCTCCATCCGTCCCTAGGTCTCAGCGTCGTGACACCGTCGCAAGAGCTCACGGGCCTGTTGCCGCGGCGGCGGGGAAGATGTCGCTGGCGATGCCTGCCGGCCTCCGTTCCTCCCCTGTGATGCGGTTGGCTCCCCCACAGTGTTGACTACATGTATTGTGTTTAGGCGGGATGTCATTGGACATCCGGGACATCTCACAAAAGTCCATTTAATTTAGCAGTTTGTAGAATAAGTGGGATGGGAAGAATTAAGTGTCCCGAATGTTTTACATGGTGGGAGGCGGACGTCCCAATCCCATCCCACTTGAAACCTTAATTGGGGATTGAGAAAAATACACTAAGATTTGAAGAAAAGTGGAGATAAGTGGGAATTAAATTCGTTCAATACTCTAGTACCAAACAAGCTTTTAGGTATAAGTGGAGATTTGGGGTTTGGTGAGGATTATCCCCACTAATCCCCTAAAAAACTCTAGCACCAAGGCCTAAAGGGAGAAGGAAAACTCGCACCCCCCAACAACTCCCCCTTAAGAACTATAAACCATCTTGATGGCGATAGTGGACTTTGATCCGTCAGGCGATTGTGACCGTCGGGAACGGCAAAGGGCATGCGGGAGCTAGTTTGCCGGGGGCGGTTTGGGAAGAAGCTTTGGGAGAAACTGGACATTGCTAAAAAGGAGGTGATGAAGGTCTGCAACATAAGTGGGTGATGTCGGATAAGGTCTTGCACAAGAGTATCTTCCACATCCAAACAATCGGTTGCACTCTGCGCCCTGCATGGTGTTTCAGTCGGTTGGAGTCAATGTTTTCGTGGCGGAGTTTCGAGCCTCAGAGGGTTCAAGTTTTCGTGAGCAAGCATGCGATAATACTGGATGAGTTCGAGGACTGCATGTGGTCGTCGAAGCTCAAGTTCGACAAACTTCAAATTTGTGCGAGAGTTCTCAACATTCTGTTAAATTTGAGAACATATGTGTGGGGCAAGGCGATTGTGAATGACCTTGATGTTAAATAAATGTATGTGTAGTTTGACCATGTGGGAGGTTTCCTAAGGGCTAGGATCACGATTAATGTAAATCAACCTTTACAGAGGTGGATCATGTTTGAGTCGACAAAGAGGAAAAAATATGTGTATGATATCCAATATAAAAATATACCACAGGTTTGTTTCTCATGTGGCCGTTTGGGGGCACCCTGATAGTTTTTGTTCAACGTCGGGTCCTCGTAGTGAGCAGCAGAATTTTCCGTTTGTTCATGAGCTATGGCCGATGGATGAGCATAGAAAGGTTCCTTCCGTTCTGATGAATATTCTCCAAAAGTGCAGTCTTCAGCTCAGAGTTGCAATTGTGAGACAAGGCATTCAAGCTGATGAATATTCTCCAAAAGTGCAGTCTTCAGCTCAGAGTTGCAATTGTGAGACAAGGCATTCAAGCATAAAGGTGGCACTAGTAGCGAGGTTACATCTCTAGTGAAGAAAAGTACTAAGAATAAACATAAGGGAGGGCCTCACAAGAAAGTTTACATGGAGGTTGTTGCACTGACACTGAGAATGATGATGGTGCTAAGATGGGCATGTGTCTCGTTATGTACAATCCCAAAGTTGTTGTTGATGAGTCTTAGGGACAAGAATCTGATATTGGGACCAATAGAGACCCTAAGTAAAGCGTCCTACACCTTGAGTTCACAAAATTGTGGCAGTGACTGTGATCAACCCCTGCCCACCATGGTACCCCATGCGTGGTTTTGGTAATTGATGACAATCCATATGAACTAGTGTTTTGCATTGAGTTCTATTTAGGGGAGACTATGCGTTGAATTCGAGGCTAGGTGTCATGAATATGATGATATGGATTTATTCTCTGCCACCAAGATCATTGATTCAAATAGATATATTTGATATGATCAATAATAAGATTACATGATGACCAAGATGTTATTCAAGAGATTATCTGAAGAATTATCATGAGAGAGGTAAGCCCATGGTTAATATGTCTCGAAGAAGAATAATATTGAGTGAATATTCATGTTTACCTAGATAAATTGATACTAGGTTGATCAAAACAAAAGTGCAAAGATTATGAGTCAAATGATCAACACACAAAGCATACATGATGTACCGAGTGAGATCAATTGATCTCGTGATATGGTAAACAATTATCTCTTATGCTTTGTGAACTAATAAATGATCTATGTATTTGGTGTTTCTATATGGGGCTGGGTATGTTTTCACGTTTGTCCATGAATTAATAAAGCTTCCCAAATTCACTATAAAAAAGAAAGATGACGGTTATATGGAGTTAGCTGTTGGGAACAGACATGTTTGTAGAAGATGAAAATGTATTGTGCTTTTGGGTATATGGCAACCACCTAGAACCATTGAAAACTTGCTTCTTGTATTCTTCTAAAACTCTTCGGGAAAATATGAGGAGAACATTGTTTGATATATTGTTAAAACTTCTTTATTACCTAGTGAGAAAATAACATGAAAATTATATAACATATAATGATCATTGTCTCTTTGATAATTTATACGAGAAAATCTTAAAATGATAAAACTCACTTGTAAGTTTAGAGGATAATTAATACATCTTTTTTAATTTTGTTAAACCCATGTGAAAATTTAGTTTAAAGTTTTGTGAGAATCTATTAGCGAATCAAAGTTTCTAAAAAGATCATTTAGGACAAATTATACTCATAATAACACAAATGACATTCCCATTGGATTCCCCCGCAAAAAGCACGATACAAAAGTTACAGCTGTGTCACTCCAGCACACAATGATAAAACTCCAAATCATCGTACAAAAAGGAGCCATGGGAAAACAAAACAAAAATCAACAAAAATGGAAGAGCCATTTTCAGCCGTCCAAAAAAACACGACAAAAGCAGTTTTCAGCACGGAAGCAATTCCCAGCCGTCGAAGCGCGCCGCGACGGGACGAGCTGACACAGCGGCACATGAGCCACGCCTGGCGTGCGGGCCCACAGTGCACCGGCGGCCACCATCGCACGGCACGGTGACGGAGAGATATTTTAACGCCTTCCGATTCATTGAAGCAAGCGCCGAACCGCCCATCTCACTCGCTCGGATACAGAGGAGCGCGTCGCACCGCACCGCACCGCATCGCGCGGACTGCTGCACATCACCAGTGGCACCGGCACTGCCGCGCGCACCAATGGCGACCGCCTCGCCGCCGCTGCCACTGCCGCTCGCCACCGCCTCCCGGCCGCTCGCCGTAGGCGCCGGGGTCGGGGTCGCGCCGACGCGGCGGCTGCGGCGGGGACTCGTGGTGCGGAGCGTGGCGAGCGATCGGGAGGTGCGGGGGTCGGCGGCCTCGACCGAGGAAGGTAAGCCGCCGCGCGTGCCCGTTAACTGCCACCAGGTGGATGCTGGTCGGTGGTAATGTAGTTTGAATTGATGTCGATGCCATGCGGATGAATGATCCTCGTGCGTGCGTGCGTGTGCGGGGGCGTTCCGGAATTGTGGTAATGCGGGAGGCTTTTACAGGCTATTGGTTTTGTGTGCGGCCGTTGCTAAATCGTCCCTCTAGGATTCATTATGGTTCGTGTTTCTTTCCATCAAATTTGGGAATAAACTTCGACAAATGTATTCTGAATTTAGAGGTGGCTGCTAATCTTGACGGCCTGCTAGGAGTAGTTTGGTGCATCAAGTTGGACTGTACTTAGAATAGCAAATTCAGTAAAAACATGCAGCAGAGTCCTGCTGTTTCCTCTGAAAAACAAATCACGTGGGTCTCTCGTTGTTTGTCTGATGATATGAAACAATGCGGTCATACTATATCTGGGAATTGTAGGTGTCGTAAGAAAATCCTCAAATTCTGTAGCAGCAAAATATGTTTTTTGAGATTTTTGCTAAACATTGTGCAATATCAATATTTTTGACCATGATTGGAACAGCATAGCACTTTAAATCGGTAATTGGGCAAGATAGTTATTCAAAGAATTTTTTCTGAAGGTGGTTGCAACATTGGTCTGATTATTGGAACCATTGAATTTATGCGTAAAATAGGTAACGAACAGTACTTTTTGTGGGGAAGGATGAGACATGGCACAACTCAACCTGACTATTTCCTGACGAAAATTCTGAGCTTCTTTTCATTGATTAACAATGGAGAAAACATATGTACATGGTTGTAGTAGTAACATCTGCAAATGGTGGTGCCGTATATATCTACATTCTTGCACACGAATTTTCACATGAGATTAACTATTTCATGTAGTTTTTAGTTTTGACTGTTTAAGACCTACTCTTTATGAGATTTCGAATACTGATGTTTTTTCCTCTTGTAACTCAGAGCTTTCAAGCGTGCTAAGTTCCATTGATTCGTCTGCCATCGCATCAAACATCACGCACCATGCAGAGTTCTCACCCTTGTTCTCTCCAGAGCATTCTTCACCCCTAAAGGCTTACCATGCAACTGCTAAAAGTGTTTTCGATGCTCTGATAATGAATTGGAATGCGACATATGACTATTACAACAAAGTGAATGTAAAGCAGGCTTATTACCTGTCCATGGAGTTTTTGCAGGTCTCACAGTCTACTTCTTTTAGCCTTATCACTTACCTTTTGGTAACCGAGTTATGACGTTATGTGGATATTGTTTTTGTACTGTAGGGAAGAGCTCTTACAAATGCTATAGGTAACCTAGAGCTAACAGGACAATATGCAGAAGCGTTAAAACAACTTGGACAGAACCTAGAGGATGTTGCTAGTCAGGTAAGCAATTTTTATGAGTGATTGATTTTTATTCCATATCAAAATCATCCCATTCTTATTATTTAAACAACAAAAAATCACATTTATTATTAATCATTAATTTCCTTTTGTTTAAAAATTATTTGAGAAGGAAAAGTTTTTTTCTGGGTGTTCCACCATCTGACTTATATTATGCGTTCAGTTTTTTGGAGTGAGTGACTATAAAATTACGCCAAAACACGAGCTTATTGATGTCTAGAGTCCCGTGTGTTTTAGAAATCTTAAGATTGGATATGTTACTCTTTTCTTACGGTAAAACAGGAACCTGATCCTGCCCTTGGAAATGGCGGTCTAGGCCGTCTAGCGTCCTGTTTTCTGGATTCTCTTGCAACCCTAAATTATCCAGCATGGGGATATGGACTTCGATACAGATATGGCCTCTTTAAACAAATCATAACAAAGGATGGTCAGGAGGAGGTAGCTGAGAATTGGTTAGAGGTAGTGATATGTCTTCATCTTGTTTTTTACTGTTTGATGTTGGCGACTATTTTAATGACCTGCATGTAAGCTTTTTACACCATCTGTAACTGCATGCTATATCTCCAGATGGGAAACCCATGGGAGATTGTAAGAAATGATGTCTCTTATCCTGTGAAATTCTACGGAAAAGTTGTTGAAGGCACTGATGGCAGAAAGCACTGGATTGGAGGAGAGAATATCATGGCTGTGGCGCATGATGTTCCTATTCCCGGCTACAAGACTAAAACTACTAATAATCTTCGTCTTTGGTCAACAACATTACCATCACAAAATTTTGATCTGGGAGCTTTTAATGCTGGGGATCATGCTAAGGCCAATGAAGCTCATCTAAATGCTGAAAAGGTATTTGCTTTTACTACATTTTATTTTTGAGTAGGCTAAACAATATCTAGTGAGTAGTTACTGTGTTCTCTCTTAGATATCGTTTTAAAATGTGTGCAGTCAAATGATTGATAACTTGTGTCAAAATGACAAGTAAAAATGAACGGATGTAGTCTATCCATAACCTCTTCATCTGGTGTTGCAATTGTTTAGTGTCTATTTGTGTTTTCTTTCTTGTTCTGCTTTAATAATCTCAGCATATGCATCACGCTACATTGCTCCTCTACGTCAATAGAAAATAAGTCTGATGAGATACGGTTGCAGACTTGCAGTCCAGTAGTCTGTAGATGGCACAACTTGGAAGAACTTTTGACATGGAAGCTTTAGCCTATAATTTCTATTATTACCTTTTGAGTGTTTGTGTATCGAGTAGATAGACCATTGAGTAAGGTGTGTTTAAAAATGGTTTTCTCGAACCGTGCAAAACCTGACACTGTTCGCATATTCATTTTGTAAATAGCTAAACAGCCCGACCCGACAAGATACCTACAATTGTGATAGCATCTGAAGTGGCTGGTTGAACGGATTTGTCCCAACCCATCTTTGAACATCCCTGCCATTAAGTAATCATGGGCTAAATTGTAGGCTTTTACCTGTGTGTTCAATAGCATATAATTATAATTATATTCAAGCTTTATTTTTGTGCTATGTTATAGACCTGTAGTAATACTTACAGTTGTGACCACTCTAGACAAAAGTATAGTCTAACTTAAGTTTGATTACTGGTCTACTCATCATGCCAGATATGCCACGTATTATATCCAGGGGACGAATCATCAGAGGGTAAAGTTCTTCGCTTGAAGCAACAATATACATTATGCTCGGCCTCACTGCAGGACATCATTTCTCGTTTTGAGACGAGAGCTGGTGATTCTCTCAACTGGGAGGACTTCCCCTCTAAAGTTGCAGTTCAGATGAATGACACTCATCCAACACTGTGCATTCCTGAGTTAATGAGAATACTGATGGATGTGAAGGGACTGAGCTGGAATGAGGCTTGGAGTATAACAGAAAGGTATCACAGAAGAGGACTGCAGTTTGATGTGTTAAGCTATTCCTCTGGTTCCAGTTAACTCATTTTTTATTTGCCTTATATTCAATTATGCACTGATCGTCTGATTTCCACATCGTTTCTAGAACTGTTGCATACACTAACCACACGGTGCTTCCTGAAGCTCTGGAGAAGTGGAGCTTCGAAATTATGCAGAAGCTTCTACCTCGGCATGTTGAGATTATAGAAACAATTGATGCGGAGGTACCAAATGTGCAGAGAAGATTATACAGTTAATCCCATGCTCTATAGTCCCGCTTATGGTTTTCTTGTCTTCATCATTTATTTAAAACAGCTGATGAATAGCATCATCTCAAAATATGGAACGGCGGACATTTTGCTGTTAAAACAGAAGCTTAAAGAAATGAGGATCTTAGACAATGTTGATCTTCCAGCGTCTATTGCCAAACTTTTTATTAAACCTAAAGAGAAAAAGGAATCTCCTGCTGAATCAAAGGGGAAGTTGCTTGTCAAATCTTTGGAGTCTGTTGCTGAAGTTGAGGATAAGATTGAGTCGGGAGAGGAGGACAGCATTCTATCCGAGACAATGGAGAAAAAACACGATTCTGAAGATGATGCTGATGCAGAAAAGGAGGATTCTGAGGATGAGTTAGATCCATTTGTAAAATACGATCCTACGTTACCTAGAGTTGTTCGAATGGCAAACCTCAGTGTTGTTGGGGGACACTCGGTTAACGGTGTGGCTGAGATTCACAGTGAAATTGTTAAGCAAGATGTGTTCAATAGCTTTTACGAGGTATTTGCATGAGGATTTGGAAACTGCGATCTTATTTTCTAATTGCTTCTATAATGATAAAGTGATATGGTATTCATCATCTGCCATTTCTTATGTTCTTTGGCAGATGTGGCCTACTAAATTCCAAAATAAAACAAATGGAGTGACTCCCAGGCGCTGGATCAGGTTTTGTAATCCTGAATTAAGTACAATCATTTCAAAATGGATAGGCTCTGATGACTGGATTCTGAACACTGATAAACTTGCAGGACTAAAGAAGGTACTTACAGTAATTTGTATTAACCAATAATCAGTAATCTAATGCTCCCTTCACTTCCATGTAACATATGCCTTATTTTTACATTGATATTAGTTCATGCTGTAACAGTTTGCTGATAACGAGGATCTGCAATCAGAATGGCGTACTGCTAAAAGGAATAACAAGATGAAGGTAGTTTCACTGATAAGAGACAAGACCGGATATGTTGTCAGTCCAGATGCGATGTTCGATGTGCAGGTATGTTTTGTACTAGAAAATGTGTGTGTTCTAATAACTATTGTTTAACTCAGTTCTTGTGAACTGGACACTTAGATAAAAAGGATACATGAATATAAGAGGCAACTGCTAAATATCCTCGGAATCGTTTACCGCTACAAGAAGATGAAAGAAATGAGTGCAGAAGAGAGAGTAGAGAGCTTCGTTCCCAGGGTATGCATATTTGGTGGGAAAGCATTTGCCACCTATGTTCAGGCAAAACGGATTGTGAAGTTTATCACAGATGTCGCAGCTACTGTAAATTATGATCCTGATATTGGAGATTTACTGAAGGTAAATTCGTGTCTTTAATTTACTGGCCATCTTTAATTTTCATCTTCTATCATTGGCAATATGCTCTGACCAAGGGTTACTGAAAAGCAGTAAATGTTCTGTGTTTTAGAAGAAAACAGAGCAGTAAATGTTCTTTTATATCGGTGCTTGTAAAATTGAGAAATTCAATAGTCACAGTTTTTGTGGCCCTTTTATTGTTACTCCATCAAACATTTGATGCTGATATTACTAATAACTAGATAAGGTAAATACATGGTAACAGGTTAGCATTCTGAAGATTTTTGTTTGTTATGCAGGTTATATTTGTTCCAGATTATAATGTTAGTGTTGCTGAGACGCTCATTCCTGGCAGTGAATTGTCTCAGCATATCAGGTAATATTCTGCCACTCTTTTATAGTGCCTGAATACACAGAAAAGGAGTGTTACCTGGATTGGCTGATGTGGAGTTTTTCATGTGTTTTTTTTTTTGTTTATTTATTATAATACATATGTACCTGGATAGGGATATGACCATTCAGAAGTGGTACCCCTATTTTCCATTTCTATACAAGATGTGCATTGCTTAACACTCATATTATCTATTCAGTACTGCTGGAATGGAAGCTAGTGGAACCAGCAACATGAAGTTTGCAATGAATGGTTGTATGCTTATTGGAACTTTGGATGGTGCGAATGTGGAGATCAGAGAGGAGGTTGGAGAGGAGAACTTCTTCCTTTTTGGTGCACACGCACCTGAAATTGCTGGTTTGAGGCAAGAGAGAGCTGAGGGAAAGGTACCACACTTGTCTATATAGCTGAGCCTACTATCAAGCTAGTTTAGCTGAAGCAAAATCTTAGCCTTACTGTTTTCCTTTGCACTTGTAGTTTGTGCCTGACCCGAGATTTGAAGAGGTTAAGGAATATGTCCGCAGTGGTGTCTTTGGGGCTAGCAAATATGATGAATTGATGGGTTCTTTGGAAGGAAATGAAGGCTATGGACGTGCAGATTATTTTCTTGTTGGCAAGGATTTTCCCAGCTACATCGAATGCCAGGAAAAAGTTGATGAAGCATACCGAGATCAGAAGGTAAGTTATCTGCCTGACGCTGTTTGTTTTCTTGGTGAAATGCAGAGTGATTATGCGAACTTCCCAGTATGTGATGACTAGCATCGTAGTATTTCAGTATGGATGACTTAACTGATTCGTAGAACATTTCCTAGTTGAAACTGAAGCATCTATCGTTTTGTTGGAAGAACATTATGAACAATCAGAGTGCAGTTGTGAGATGTGTTAATTACTCGCATGTCGCCTGTTGATATATCTGAGCTTTGATTACCCTAGCTAGACCATTCTCTCCTTCATCCATTTGCTTTTATTTCAGCAACAATTCATGAGACAGCTCTGAGCATCATGGATCTCATTTTTAGTTTTCTGCACACATTATTTTGTTGTTGTGGATATTTTCTTGCTCTTTCAATTGTGGTTAAGGTTGTTACTTTGTTACTAACTATGCATATATTTATAGATAGTGGGAGTGTTTAATCCTTCTAATCACGTGTCCATCTCTTCCCGCAGCTATGGACACGAATGTCTATCCTCAACACAGCTGGCTCCCCCAAGTTCAGCAGCGACCGGACGATCCACGAGTACGCCAAAGACATATGGGATATCAGCCCCGTCATCTTGCCCTGAAATCTCGGTTTAAATAAATCTTGCCCTGAATAATAGTACAAGCGGCTTCGGTAACCCTGAGAGTCTATGAGGCGACAGATTTGTGTCCGACTCCTCAGCGAGAAGGTTTAATTTGCTCGCCCCAGTTTTGTATAGGCATATGCAAGTTCTGCTGGCATGGACCTGGGAGGAGTATGCAGGGTAGTTTCACCTTTAGCCCTTGTGCATGTCAGTTAGGCAGTTGTTTACCCAGTCTGAAACTGCTTATGCTGTTTGTAGTTTGGTTATAATAATGTTGGAGCAGAAACATCGGACAGCACACTTTGGTTATCTGCAATGTGGCATTTCCGTTGCCCTTGTCGTTGCTCTAAACAAAAGCCCATTGCCCCGTATAGCTTGCCTGCGAGGTAGACATCTTCAGATTATGCACGGCTGCCTCGTCCGGGCCTTGGCCGAACACCTACTCCTTGCTGATGTTCCAGACCGAGGGCTGCCACTGGACGGCGTCGCCGCCTCGTCGGTGGACGGGGCTTCGCAGCAGCAGAGGTGGCCGAGCCGCCGTTAAAGTATCTCAACTCTCAAGTCACCAAGATCTTGCATTCATAACTGTTTCTAAAAACCTTGCTTTATGTCGGCTCTCTCGCTATATCCACCTGGTCATCGCAGCTCACAAGGGTAAGCAAAGTGGGGAACAAAATGAGAGAGAGGGACAACAAGAGGGTGGGAGTACTACATTTTTTTTCTTTTCTTCAGAAAAACAAAAAAAATCAAAACGTAATATATGTTTTTGTTCATCCAAATTACGAATCGTTTTTACACTTGCATTTTTTACGTCGAGATTTTCAAAATTAAATGTGATGATAAACGATTTTGAGCAAACTTTTTTTACCATACTTGTAAAACTAGGACAACTGTATTTCAAAATATTTTGGTTTTTATTGTATTTGTACTTCGTGTTAGTCTACACATACTGCACTTAGAAATAAGTCCGCGCCGTACTTGGAAGTACGCCTGTGCAACATTTGGGGCGTGTTTGATTGCCAACGGCCCGTGAAAACGCACTGTTACAAACGAATTTCGGCCTGTTTGGGATCCTGCCCCGTTCCGCGAGTCTGCACGCGCACAAACCTTAAAGCGGTCTGAGCCAGGCCTATATTTAGGGATGTAAACGGATCGGATCGGATCGGATTTTGTCGTTACCGTATCCTATACCATATTTTTTCATCGGATTCGGAGCGGAGCGGATAATGACCGGTTGCGGATTCGGGGTCGGATATATCATATCACGGATCCGGGGGCGGAAACGGAGCGGTTTCGGGCTAAATTTTTTTAAATAATACACGAAAATAATTTAATTTTGGAAATATTACGCAATTTTTTTTTCAAAAATATTATCCAATCGGCGTTACTGAAGCCGACAGGACCTTGTCGTCATTGGCGAAGCCGAGTAGGGACCTGCCATCCTTGGTGGCATACCAGTGGCGTGTTTTGGCATACCAGTGGCGCGTTTTGTTAGTGCACGCCACTAGTAACTAGTACCAGTGGCGTGTTTTTGACAGTGCACGCCACTAGTCGTCTTCCGCAAAGACGACAAGGACTAGTCGTCTTCGCCAAGGACGACAGGCCCCTACTCGGCTTCACCAATGACGACAAGGTCCTGTCGGCTTCAGCAACGCCGATTGGATAATATTTTTGAAAAAAAATTGATTTGCGTAATATTTCCAGAATTAAATAAATTTCGTGTATTATTTTTAAAAAATTGGCCAGTTTCGGGGCGGAAAAAATTTAATCGGATATGTACGCATATAAGTACATCGGCGAACCATACAAGCAAAAATAATAGTTCAATATGCTAATAGCCTAACAAAGTTGTACTACATAGTCGTAACAATCACTATGTAAGTGAGTTCTTATTTAATGGACGAAATTTATAACTCACCAACTACTAATTATGTTCTATTGGGTTAGACGTTTTGGTAGAAAATCGGATTATTCGGATTAAAATCATCGGATAATCCTATTTAATTTTCGGATAATCCATATTCTGGGCTATTTTTCATACCATATCCTATACCGTATCCGGTGTCAAATTCGGAATCGGATATCCTTATCCGTCGGATTTCTTCAAACCGGATATGGATTGCTTAAAACGGTTTCGAAATAGGATTCGGTGCGGAAATTATCCTATCCGTTTACACCCCTACCTATGTTCTCCAACCTCTGTCACCGCCGGTCGCCGCCAGCATAGCAGCAGCTAGTAGGCTATGCCGGCACAACATCATCTACTTGACATTGTCTTTGTCCAGCCACCGCCGCTCGTAGCTATGGGATCTGTGGTCGCCGCATCGGTAATTATAGCGAGTGTGGTGTACGTGTGTGAACACTGGTACCGGCACCGTCGCCACGCCCTCACGCCGTGTTGTTGTCCTGCTCGCCCTTCATGGTGTTGTGATGTGTGAGGTAAGACTACCACGTACACAGGAGGTAAGAGTATCTGAAACACGCGTACAACCAAACGTCGTGGGCTTGAAAACTTGCATGCATCGAAACGGGCTTAGCTAGGGCAACCAAACTGGCTGCACAACTTGACTCATGCCTCGTTTTTCCAGGGCCCCAAATGCAAAAGTGTTAAAAAACGTCCGAGCAACCAAACAGGCCGTTAGAAGTACATTCATGTTACACATGGTGATGTACTGGCATGGAAGTATGTCCATATTTTATTTTATTTTGGAAGCACGTACCTCTTCGCGATGTCTTTAGAAGTAGTACATGTTCACGATGATGTATCTTTAGAAATACACGGCGCTGCAGATGGAAATATGTCGGCGCAGGACACATGTCAGGAGCACGCGCGCTGCACTAACGGACCTTCACGAAGGTTGGCATTTTACGAGAGGTACTTAAAAAAGTAGTAGTCATAAGTTCAAGTAATTATTTTCGAGCGAAAAAGGGGAGGAAAGTGGTAGCATGACCATGACATATCCAGATTCTCCACTACCGTGTCGACGTGCCGGGTCGTGTAGTGTGTAGAGTCGTGACATATTCTATCCCCGAGATCACAGCCATGTTCTCTCCAAGATGACAAGGAAAGGATATTAGAATGATGAAGCATGGTCAACGATAGGTTATACAAATGCGTTCATATACAATATACGAAACAAGAAAAGCTTTGGATACGTGACAGGAAGATAACGAGATCGATCGACCGATCGACTCCCATGGACCACATCGATGATCCATCGATCTACCGACGGGCGACGACGTCGTCTCTTCTGCCTTTTGATGGCGAAAAAGTGAAAAGGAACCCTTGGATTTGTCTGCTGCCGCGCCCACTCTATATCCTAGTAGAAAAGATACTAGCATAGTAGTCATCGTTTGCTTATGCAGCTTTTCCTCTCTCCCCTGTCCTTCGTTATTGCCCCAAATCTGAAGCTCTACGTACCATGATGGATTGATACCATGATCGATCACTGCAACAGGCCAGCAAGTACACGGGATCCTGTTCCATACAGTAGCCGTAACGTCCCCGTCTCGATCCGGATGTGTCCATCACAGCACGTTAGCTACCTAGCCCCGTAGCTAGCAACATCATGCAAGTTGGTGTTGGTGTATGGTAACACCAACAATAAACGAACGGCTTCCACGCAAAATTAAATAAATGAACGGCTAGAAATTTGGCTCGTCAGCAATATCACTGTGTAAGCTACAGCCTACAAGAGGTTAATAATTGATCCCGCACGGTACACTTCATGCATGAATATTATATACAAGATATTTGGTGCTCCTGCCCTCCAGTGATCCTGTTATTTAAAAAAAAATACGATTTTCAGTTTTTTGTGAAAAAAATCCTGAATCTAACCAATGGTGTATTCCACAACGTACAAAAAAAATAGACTTTAATACTTTATATTCTGAATTGTATAAAAAATGAAAATGTGTCGATCTGAGTATGCATATTTTCATATCTCCAAAAAATAATATCAATTTTTTGTCTTTTTTGTAGGCCAGAATACAAAGTATTTTAAGTTGATATTTTACATCTTTGTGGGATATATTTTTCGAATTTTTGAAAATATCAGATCACTGGAACTTGGGAGCCAAAGAAACTTTTTGCTAGGAGTGCTTCTACTTGCTCGTAGTACTCTTGACGTTTCCAAAAAAGAATGTGTATAAATTCTGGTCAATTCAAACAATGTGAAGGTTGATCAAGTTTATATAAAAAACTATTAACATGTATAATGTCAAGTACATATCAATATCATTAACTACAAATTAAAACTGGGGACTCTCCTGTAGACAAATAAATAATCTCATACACTTCATGGAACGTAGTACTATCTTGGCCGGAAGAGGGGAAATTTGGGGGTGGAGTTTTGGCATCCGGAAGCATATGCTCCTGGTTTTTAAATGCATTTTAACAAAAATTTAAAACTTCAAAAAATTCGGACAAAAAGTTCCGTGCGTACATCTCGACATTCTATATGTTCACGAAGTCGTCTCACAGAATACCAACATTTTTTTATGTCGTGTGTAAAAAGACATTTTTTGATGTAAAAAATGCTTTTCACGAGACATATTTTTGTGTCTTTTTTACACAGTCCACAAAAAATATCAGGTTTTCACGAAACTTATTGTGCGCACATAGAACGTCGAGATGTACGCACAAAACTTGTTCGAAATTTTTTTACGTACCAAAATATTATTTCCGATGACAGAACCATATACTCCCATGTTCCAATTCAATTTTCTGGAAAATCCAGCAATCTTACCGGGAGTTATCTCATCTGTCATACAAAAATTGTGGAAATGCGTGGTTATGTGCACATTGAATGAGCGATGGCATCACGTACTATAGCCTCACATGCATGTGAGCAGCGACACAAACCGCCTCCTGTTTTGTTTTTTATCCAGTCATGCGGGGGGGGGGGGGGGGGGCTAGTCCGCATCCCCACAACACTGTACCCTGTGCTCCCCCGTGAAAGTGCATGGTTGATCCCATGCATGGTTTTGGTAATTAATGACAATCTCTATGGACTAATATTTGCATTGAGCTTTTTGTGTAGGTTGTCCCCTAGCTTGTGTCAAGATCATTTGTTAATCAAGGCCAAGCTTGCTTGTCTCCATTGGTTGGAGTCAAGCTCAAGGGAAGAAAAGATTTGTGTTGATCAAGGCTAAGTGCGGATTGATCGACACTCAAGTCCAAGTGAAGATATGCCGAAGAGTGCTTTCCCCATCTTGGTGTATGGGGGAGCGTCATGTGAATCTTCACCAAGCAAGGCGCGATCAATAAAGGTGGTTCGTCTTGAGGAGATGAAGATCTTCTTCTTCGACCTCAAGTGGATTTCTGCGCAAGGCAAAGGTATGATCTTGATAGGGTTTCTATTTTACCGGTCTCATGTTGTTTAGTGAGAGACCGGGTTATAGGATAGATAGCCGTACTATCAAGAGGGGCTCTCGACCGAGTATCGTGATCGTATCGTTCGTGGAGAGCTCAAACCTTTGCATCCATGCAATCATCTTTATTGGTCCTTATTTGGCTTTTATCCATGTGAGAATTTAGAGCTTGTGTTCATCTCATGGTAGTTCATCCGCTTGGAAAGGTCTCACCTTTCCAACCCTTTGCACAATCTCCCTTGCTTGTTTCAATATTTTGACTTTATGTAGTGTAAGCTCTTGTCGTCCTCTTTCCAACAAAATTGGATTCACTCGATTCGGAGCTTCCACGCAAAAGTTATTCAGTTTCAGGGTTCTGCTGTTTTTCAGGCACCGGAAGTACCGGCCACGTGGGCGGTACTACCGCTCGGAACTTCCGGAGGAACTTCCGGAGCCCAGTACCCTTACGAAAATTGGGTACTGGACTCCAAACGGAAGTACCACCGGAAGTAGTACCGGAACTTCCGCCAAACCGGAAGTACCGGTACTCCCAGCGGTACTACCGCCCGGAACTTCCGGAGTTACTTCCGGAGCCCAGTGCCGCTTGCGAAAGTTGGGTACTGGACTCTTAACGGAAGTAGCACCGGAAGTAGTACCGGTACTACCGCTAAACCGGAACTACCGGTCCGTTTTCCGGTACTTCCGCCCTTGCGGGTTTTCCCACTAGCCGTTGGTAGGTTTTTCTGGGTGGACCGGAAGTACCGCCCCTTGGGCCGGTACTTCCGCTCCTGCGGGATTCTGTGCCCAACGACCAGATTTCCCAGGGCACCTATTTAAGTGCCCCTTCTTCCCCAACGGTTCTAAGCTTCTTGGTGAACCTTTTGCTCTCTCTCTCCTCCATTGTTGCACATCTTTGAGAGCTTGATTCCTCCACTTCCCTCCAATGATTCTTGCCCATCTTTAGGGAAACAAGAGAGGAGATCTAGATCTACCATTCCACCAATCAAATCCTCCTCTAAGTGAGGGGAACTTAGTGGATCTAGATTTAGGGTTGCTTTGTGTTCTTCCCTTTGTTCTTCCTCTCAAATCCCTCCATAGCATTAGTTGCTTTGGTTGGATTTCGGAGTGAAGGACTTGACCACTTTGTGTGCTCTTGCCTTTTGCATTTGTTGCATTGGGTTGCTCTCCCTACGGTGATACGTGAAGATCGACGTTGAGAAGCTTGTTACTCTTGGGTGCATTGTGTTCCCAAGAGCTTGTTGCCTCTTGGGTGCATTGTGTACCCTAGACGGTTGGAGGTGCCGCGAAGTCTTCGCTTGTGAAGCTTCGGCACGAGTTTGGGAGCCCCCAATTGAGTTGTGGGTGTGTGCCCCAAGAAGAGTTGTAAAGGGCTCCGGAATCCGCCTTGAAGGATTCCGATAGTGGAAGGTGAACCAATCCCTTGGGTGAGGTTCATCGGAGAATAGGGTGAGGCCTTTGTGGCGTCTTGAGTAGGCCTCTTGTGGCGAGCTCACACCCCTCCAACGAGACGTACTCCCTTAACAAGGAGGAACTCGGGAATACATCCTCGTCTCCGCGTGCCTCGGTTATTTCTATACCCGAGCTTTACTTATGCAATTTACATTGTGATAGCCTTCGTGCTTGAAGTTCATATCTTGCTATCACCTTGTTGTTTGTATTGCTTAGCATAAGTTGTTGGTGCACATAGGTGAGCCTAGTAATTAGGTTGTTGGCTTGTTAATTTAAACACCTAGTTTTATTCCGCAATTATCAAGCCCCTAAATAGAAAAAGTTTTAATCGCCTATTCACCCCCCCCCCCCTCTAGGCGACATCCGGGCATAGCTTGTTCTTTCATTTGGTATCAGAGCCTCGTTTCTCTTGTTTGGCTTTACCGCCTAGAGAGTAAAGATGTCGTCTAGGGATTTAGTGCACAATTCCTTGTTTAGATTTAATGGCACAAATTTTAATGTTTGGAAAACTCATATGCTTAATCACTTACGGGTTTTGGACCCCAATATTGAGCGAATCTTAGATATAGGTTTTTCTTCTCCAAAAGACTACGAAAGTACGACTTTAGAGGATGAGAAAAACTTATATCTAGATGCTCTAGCATCTAACGAGTTTTACAAATTTGTGAGTGTAGTTGTGTTTGAGTCAATCATGCCTCTCCGGGATGCTCATGAGCTATGGACGAAGCTTCAAGATAAATATGGAGTGTCCAACTCTATTGAGGATGATTGCTCTCCCTCCACCTCCGGCCGTGACGAGCTCTCGTCTTCATCTACTTCACCAAAATGTGGTAAGCCACAATCCAATGTAGTGGTGAGTAGTGATAGGTTTTGCAACCTTGATAGTGAGCTCATTATTGATGATCATTTATCTCTATCTTGTTGCAATGCTTCATCTTTGGACATAAACACTCATAGCACCATAAATGATTTACATACTAGTGTTGATTGTCCTCGCATATCATCTAAAACTTGCTTCGATGAATCTCTTTATGATATGCTTGCTTTATCTTGTTGCCATGATAAAAATGTTTGTGTTCCCTCTAAATCTTGCATTAATAATAATGTAGAGGAAACCCAATTTGCTATGCAACAAGATTTGAACTTGAGTAGTTCAAAAATCAATTATTCTTCATCTTTCACCTCTCATTGTCTCATGGCTAAATCTTCTTCTAGTAATGACAATGATGATAATAATGATAATGACAATAATGATGAAGAAGTTGATATGGAAAAAGTTAATGCCCTTCTTCAAAATAAAGGTCTAATGATTCTTAAAGTCCTTCCTACTAATAAAAGTGCTCAAGCTAACCTCTTTGAAATCATGAGCACTCGTATTGAGCGTGGGGAGACTATTGAGGCCTTGGAAGCAAGCCTTGAAGAAAAAGGTAAGATAGAAAGAGATGATGCTATGGAGAAAGCATCGTTAGAAGATGCTCTTGTGGAAGAGAAAGAGACTCGTGCTTCTCTAGAGGAGAAACTAGAATCTATCGAGGAGTCTCATAATGATATAATTGCTAAAATCATTAAAGAACGTGACCATGCTCATGCTAAATATAAAGTCACGAAAAATGAAAATGCTAGATTAAATGATGAGCTTGCCAAGTTATCTTCTTCTATTCCTAAAGTTAATGATGCTTGTGCTACTAACTCCACTTCTTGTGAAGCATCTATTATGAAGGAGAATGTTGGGCTAAGGGCTCAACTTGAGTTGCTAACTAGCAAGTATGAGGAGTTGGAAGCAAGTCATAAAAAGTTATCTAGCTGTAATGATGATCTTCTAGCATCCTATGGGAAGTTGGAAGAAAATAATGAAAAGCTATCTAGCTCTAATGATGAACTTCTTGCTTCCTATGCTTGTCTTAAGTTAGCTCATGAGGCCATCACTACAAAGGTAACATCAAGTGAGCCTCATGTGGATATTAGCACAACCTTAATTAACAATGCTATATTGCCATGTGCTAGTCCTAGTAGTTCATCCACTAAGAATGTTGGTACATCATGTGATGAATTACTTGCTTTGCCTTGTTGCTCTAACAATGATGCATCTACCTCCACTAGTTCTTGTGTTGTCACTAACCATGTAGAGAAAGGAGGAGAGGTCAAGGCCCAAGCCACTTCTTTGAAGAAAGGCTTGGAAAAGCGTCATGAAGGGAAGAGGGCACTTGACAACATGTTGAGTGTGCAACAATCCCCAAATGACAAGAGTGGACTTGGATTCAACTCCAACATCAAGAACAAGTCCAAGGTTGAGAAGAAGAAGGGCCAAGTTCAAGTCAAGAATCCGGCCAAGATCACTTGCTTCAAGTGCAAGCTAGAAGGGCACCATGTTCGTGATTGCCCAATGAGGAAGAAGAAGACTCTTAGTGAGAAGCAACTAGGGAAGCGGCCTCTTGTTCAAACTCGTGCTCAACCACGTGTTGAACAAAGGCCACCTCCTAAGAAGACTCAAGCCAATGCTCGTCAAGTTGAGGAGCCTATTAAGAAGAAGAAGAGTCGGTGTTGCTACCTTTGCCGTGGCAAAGGTCACTTTGCTTCTTCATGCACCGTCGGTAACCCATCCAACCCTATCATAATTAATGATGTTTATTCTCTTGGGAAGGATAGAGTTGGCAATGTGTTTGCCAAGTATGTGGGAGCTCAAAGTGGTGGCAAGAAAAGCACCATTTGGGTTCCCAAACCTATTGTGACTAACCTCTTAGGACCCAACTCGGTTGGGGACCAACAAGCTCAAACTTGATCAATAGGTGTTAGTGGAGGACATTGGAGACTTGGCTATTTTTGAAGAATTAAGGGATCTTCATGGTTTTATTTCTCAAGCCAAGTCAATTGGATTATCACATATCTATCTCATATCCAATGCGTCCTCTTTGCGGTAACATGTATTTAATTCATATATTCATTGAAAGTTGCTTGCTCCCTTGCATGTGTTAGTCTAGTTCCTAGCATGTGCTTGTATATGATATGCTTCTATCTTTCTTGTCTTGTTATTCAAGGTTATGTTAGATAGTTGTATATCATGTATTTGTAACATTGTGTTGAGCTTTATTGAATCTTGTGTGGATTTTATTTGGCTCTTTGAGATAGTAATGGACTATCCCATTTTGGGGGAGTGATGTGCTTAGTGCACCTCACAAACCTAAAAATGTATGTACATGAGGCACACCACCTAGTATTGATATTTCAATATTATCTAGCTACTATGTGGTATGTCATATTCATGAGAAATTCAAATTCTACAATGTCCATTAATTTCTCTAGTTGGTTTTATTTGCCTCTTGTTTAAAAATAAAATGATTCATCACATTATGGGGGAGTAATAAGCTATGTGCATATTACAATCCCATAAAAATGTGAACATTTGAGGTTTGCCACTTAGATTTGATATTGCACATTATCTATTTCCTATGTGGCAAGTTTGCTCGAACAAGTTCCAATTTCCTTTTGGTTATCCTTTGGCTCTTGTTTGCTTGGGCTTGCTTGGTGTGGTTTTTCTCTAATATGCATTTCCATATATTATGTGAGAAACCATTTGTTTCCTTTTATTCTAATCATGGCTTTGCCGGTTGGTTCGAATAATTGAAACTACCAACAACCCTTTTTAAAAATGGTGCTTTAATTCCTATCTTTTGTAATTTGCTAGTTTGTGGTGAAGTTGGTCTTGTACATCATTCCTTTATACCACCGAGAAATATCTCTATATACTCCTTGTCCATGACAAGTGTTTCTAGTAATTGTGGTGGATTTTGTAGATCATCTTCACATTGGCTCTTGCTTTAATTTGCTCTATCTATTGCCTTCCTTGCCTTTTGAATGGATCCTATTCTTCAATTGGTAGTGTTTAGTGTTGTAAATAAAATATGGAGAGTAATGATCCCTTGTGCATGCATTTTGTATTCAAATGCAAATATCAAAGATAATGCATGAATATTGGGGGAGCATTTCCTTTTATTTAGAACACTAACCTATCTATCAATTTTTGATCCTTCAATTGGCATTTGATTCTTTATCTTATGTTTGGTACCTTCAATTGGTATTAATTGGAATTTAATATCTACACCATAGATATTTGTTCCAATTGATATTTATTGTGGGAGTCTTGATACCTTTTGCCTTATTTTAACCATACTTGATTTCGGTCAAGTATCACCCTCTTTTTGGTATCTTTTCTCCTAGTTGATATGTTTTGTTTTAATTGGTATATTATTTTCAATTGGTGTCTTTTCAATCATGTGGTGTTTGATTTGATTCCTATTGATATCACACTTCATGTGTTGATGTGTTTTGGAATCAATCATTTGTTGATTTGATTTTTCCTCAATCATGTGTTGATTTGGAGTTTGATATAATTTGGACAACCTTTAGTGTCACACTCTCGTGTGCTCTCTTCTTGGTTTACTTGGTGTTTTTGTCCAAATTGTATCTCGTTTGGATCTTGAAAGACTTTGTATGTATATCCTTTAACTTTTATATTATATGGCATGCTGGTCCTTTTAGTTCCAATATATAGGGGATACTTCACCGAATCCTAAATCGGCTAAGATGTGCATGAAATTCAATTTCATATCTATATGCACATATTTATGTGGAGTGTTTCCTATATATTGTAGTTGATCTAACTACTATGGAACCCAATGAGTTTGGGAACCATTTTGTATCCTAATTTTGTTTTAGGTACAATGGAGATGCACTGGATGCTTGCCTCATTCATAAGGAAGGTGTTCTCACCGTGTGATTGTCGGAGTCAAGCTTTGATGACAAACCAACTCTCATCATCTTCATCTTCAATGCATCTCGGTAACAAGTATCTATCCCATGCATACCTTTCTAGTATCCAACCTTGTGTAGGTTGCCTCTTGGCATGAAAGCTCTTATATGCAATTGTTGTGGTTTTGGCTTTTTCCTTCACTTAACATGTCTTTGTGATACGTGTGTGGAATTTGCAAAAACCTTTTCTTCAATTGATATTATTTCCTTGTGATACTTGTTTCCTAACTCAAAGCATCTCCACTATCTCTTGTTCCCTTAGTGATATGTGTGATGCATTTGATATATTTGAATTTCATTTATATACCATGAGATAAATTTGAGCTATGTGCTAGCTTTTAAGCAACAATCTCATGTGTATATTTATGACTTCCTTTTGGATACCTTGTTATCTTTTTCCCGGACCATTTCGTATGTATATTTTTCTTTGCGGATGTATATCGTCAATGGTTTGTCTAATAAGAAACCTATATATATGAGAAAGGTCATCTTTTAGTTGGTATCCTATTTCTTTTGAGCCACCTTGTTTTTCATCTATAATTCTTTGGTGGTTCCAAATTTGTCTCATGAGTGCTTGTCTTATTGTTTATTGGTATCTTTGCTCACTCATGTACTTCTTGAAGATCTCTGACTTCATGCCTACCATGGTGAGCATGTTGAATTTTATTGGCTAAATGCTCTCACTAGCTTTTGGCATTTTCAATTGGTTTAATTTTCAATTGGTATCCCTAAGCTTGTGAACATATTTCTCTAAAAGATCTTCTTATCTCGGTTGGGCCTATCTTATGTTGAATCTTTGAAAATTGGTATCTTCTTTTGGCTCAACCACATCTTTGGTGCAAGTGCTATGATTTGCTTTTGCATTATGCACTCTTGCACTTGTTGAGTGTTCTAGATGGTTTTGGGGGAGTGAGGATACCATATTTATGCACTCCTCATTTGTGCATGATTATTGGGGAGCTTCTCCATTTTTATTTGAAACTCTTGCTTTGGATCTTTTCGATTGCTTTGCTCCTTTGTGGAGATGTTTAAATTGATTTTATCTTTTTGCAATCTTTGGATCCTCAATATAGTTTGATTTCCTCTAATTATTCGTCAATGAATAAGTGCATTTGATTTCACTCATATCTTGAGAAATGCACACCTTTATGGAGGAACTCTTATTATATTGGCTCTCTAAATTTTTCTTCCCATTTCGGCAATCGATGCCAATGGGGGAGAAGTTTAGAGGGTTTAAGGGAATTTGGGATTTGGGTTTTATGCTTTTGTTGCATTTGCCTTTAATGCGCTTTGCATCCTTGCTTGTTTGTCATGCAAGGTTGCTTTATTCTTTATATAAACCCTCTTAAATGGGATTGTCATCAATTACCAAAATGGGGGAGATTGAAAGTGCATGGTTGATCCCATGCATGGTTTTGGTAATTAATGACAATCTCTATGGACTAATATTTGCATTGAGCTTTTTGTGTAGGTTGTCCCCTAGCTTGTGTCAAGATCATTTGTTGATCAAGGCCAAGCTTGCTTGTCTCCATTGGTTGGAGTCAAGCTCAAGGGAAGAAAAGATTTGTGTTGATCAAGGCTAAGTGCGGATTGATCGACACTCAAGTCCAAGTGAAGATATGCCGAAGAGTGCTTTCCCCATCTTGGTGTATGGGGGAGCGTCATGTGAATCTTCACCAAGCAAGGCGCGATCAAGAAAGGTGGTTCGTCTTTTTTTTTTTGAGGTATAAGGACTGTGAGGCAAAAGCCCCACAGTATTTTATTTCATGTGGACAAAAAAGTAATATGTACAGGGGTATATACAAACACCTACCTCCTACTACCTTTATACATAGTTTACAATAAGCTGCCTATCCAGGCTATCAAAGCTTGTTTATGCTTAGGCTTAATTCTATGCTCAAGCATAGAAATATCATGAACAAAACCCCTCTTCCAGGCAGCAAAGCTGGGCCTTTCATCTTCAAAAATCTTACCATTTCTTTGCTTCCAGATGTTCCAACAAGCTAAAATAACCACCTCCATAAAAAATGGCTGCTTGAAATCCTTCCTAGCCTGAACAGCAGCTGACTGAATATCCTGTCCCAAGGACCAATCTATCTGCAAATATGTCCAAATTCTGTAACTGAAGTTACACACAAAGAACAAATGCATCCTGTCTTCATAACTTCTATTGGGACAAAGCACACAGTGATAGTCATCTGTCACTTGCCAGTTCCTTCTTTTCAGAAGGTCCTTTGTATTAAGTCTATCATTGAGCAGAAGCCAGGCAAAAAATTTGGTCCTCATAATACAACTCGACTTCCAAATCCACTTAGAAATACCCAGCCCAGAAACCTCAGCATGCAAATGCTTGTAATATCTGGCCGAAGTATATACAGGGCCCCAAACATAAACCCAAGCATCTCGATCCATAGACAATGGAGAAGCCTGCATAGCTGTTGATAGGTCCACCAATTCCTGATATGCTTGTGCAGACAAAGGCAAGTAAAACAAGGAGGAGAGATCCTCTGCCTCATATACTTCAGCTGCCGATTTTAAGGGGTCCAACACATAAGAAAATAGTCTAGGATACCTGTCTGCAATGGGCTGACATGAACCATTGAACAACCATTTATCAGACCAGAATAAGAAAGAATTCCCTCTACCAGGTTGTACCACTGAAACAGCTCTGTAATCGTTAACCAATTTCATTATATCCCTCCACCAGAAGGAACCACACAGTTTTTCAGCATGGGGCACCATATTCTGATAATGACTGAACCAAATCAACTGTACCCATGGCACCTCAGAGTTATTATAAAACTTATCCAGATGCTTCAACAGCAAAGCCTCATTCTGTCTCTTGAAGTTAACAATGCCCACTCCACCACTCATTTTGGGCTTGCATAACATATCCCAGGCAGCTAAAGCTTGCTTAGGAGTGTCAGAATTACCCCTCCATAAACATTGTCTCAAAATTCTATCCAGTTGAGCAATAATCCCTGCAGGCAACTGAAGAGAGCACATGAAATACACTGGCATAGAAGACAGGGCTGATGATATCAACTGAAGCCTGGCCCCTTGAGACAGAAAACAAGAAGTGATACAAAGCCTCCTTTCCAACTTAGTAACAATAGGCATTAAATCAATAATTTTAGGCCTGGTTGTTCCCATTGGCAAACCTAAATATGTGAAAGGTGGTGATTCCACCTTACACCCAAAACCATTGGCCAAAATCTCCATTTGGGCAGAGTCCACATTAATGGGCACCATTGTGGATTTATGATAATTAATCTTCAATCCAGTGGAGACCGAAAATTTTTGCAACAAACTTTTTACAGCCAAGACCTGCCCTAGCTCAGCAGGCAGAACCAACAACGTATCATCTGCATATTGCAAAATTGGGAAATCAGGATCATTTGTTTGAATTGGCAAATAAATTTCCCCATCCTGCATCAACTTGTTCACCACTACTTGCAGCAACTCAGACCCAAGCACATACAGCAAAGGCGATAGAGGATCACCCTGCCTGACTCCTCTTTTACACACAAATTGCTTTCCAGGAACTCCATTCAGAAGAATAGAGGAAGTTCCAGAAGAAAGAATCTCTTTAACCCATCTGAGCATTAACTCATTAAAACCCATAGCCCTCATCACTTGCAGAATAGCCTCATGCTCAATTGTGTCAAAGGCCTTAGCAAAATCCAACTTAAGTACAATCACCGGCCTTTTTGACACATGACACAAATGTAAATACTCAAAAGCCCAAGCCACACAGTCCTGGATAGATCTGGACTTAAGAAAGCCATATTGGTTCTTGTGAATGCATCTCAAAATATGGTCTTGCAGCCTATTAGCCACCAACTTTGTGAGAAACTTGAGGCAAACATTTGTCAAGGATATAGGCCTGAAATCATTCACATCAACTGGAGACTGACACTTAGGGACCAGTGTAATGAAAGACCCATTAATATTCTGTAACTGCAACCCTCCAGAATGAAAATCATCAGCAAGTCTATAGAAGTCTTCCTTAATTATTGGCCAACATTTCTTAAGAAACAAGCCATTAAAACCATCTGGGCCAGGAGACTTATCTGGTGGCATCTGCTTCACCACCAAATCCATTTCCTCCCTGGAAAAAGGCACAGTAATACTGTCCAAACCAGGGACCACTTCAAATAAATCATTCAGCTGAAACTGCATATCAATACCCTCAGAAAGCCCCATCCTATTCTTATATGCAGCCCACAGAAGGCCAGCCATCTCATCATGCTCAGACACCATCAATCCATCATCACCTCTCAGCATTGCAATGGAATTCCTCCTAAATCTTGTGGTGGCCATAGCATGGAAGAACTTGGTATTATCCTCACCAAGCTTAATCCATCTAACAGTGCACCTTTTCCTCCAATAATTACACTCAATAAGAAGCAGATCCTCCAAATGCAACTTGACAATTTTCCTGAAGTTAAACTCAGGCAAAAACAGAGGCCTCTGCTCCTCCAAGTAGTCCATAAATGCCACCACCTTATTGCAATTCTCAATCTGTGCCTTTAACTTGGACAAGCTCTTATGCCATTTTTTGAGAGAATATCTCAAAGCTTTGAACTTATCAGCTAACACTCCTGCACTTGACCTCTTTAGGGACTCCCTCTCCCAGGCTGCAGACACACATTCCAAAAAACCAGCTTGCTCCACCCAAAAATTTTCAAAACGAAAGATGCTGGCCTTAGGAATGGTAGTGCTAATATTTACCACACAGGGAACATGATCAGAGGCAGTATTGGCTAGGGGGAGCACCACAGTGTCAGGAAAATCAGAAACCCAGTTAGGCGATGTGAAAAACCAATCCAACTGCTCAAGAAGAGGTTCAGCTTGCATGTTAGACCAAGTGTAAGCCCTCCCTTTGAGTGGCAACTCCACTAGGCCCAGGTGCCCAATTATATCATTGAAAATGAACATCTCATTCACATCACCACCAGGCTTATTTCTATTATCAGGGGACCTAATAAAGTTAAAATCCCCTAACAGAAGCCAATTACTCATAACAGGAATTTGTAGCCCATATAGCCAGGACACAAAATTATCCCTTTCAACACCCTTGCAAGGCCCATACACTGAAACCAAAGTCCAGAGATGACCATTATGGACCGAAGTGAACTCCACAATTATACCAGAATCAGCAATTTCAATAACCTTCCCACTAAATATTGCAGAGCACCATAAGATCAGCAGCCCCCCAGAGGCCCCCTTAGATGGGATATAGGCAAAATTATCAAAGCGTTTAGGGCAGAATTTCCTCAGCAGTTTATGATCAATATATTCACATTTGGTTTCCTGGATGCACACCACAGTAGCCTGACTTTCTTCAATTTTCGAACGCAAAGCTCTATGCCTAGAGTCAGCATTTAGTCCACGCACGTTCCAACATAACACC
This sequence comes from Puccinellia tenuiflora, assembly GCA_012064385.1. Classification (NCBI taxonomy): domain Eukaryota; kingdom Viridiplantae; phylum Streptophyta; class Magnoliopsida; order Poales; family Poaceae; genus Puccinellia; species Puccinellia tenuiflora. Next base: position 159,899 of record QRDG01001063.1, read on the forward strand.
CTCCATATACGAGATTGTTGTCTATTCATTTATAAAACACAATGTACCACGCAAGCACCGTCTCATGCATAGCAAAAGACACACCAGCCATAGAGTATAACCAGCCACCAACATAGTTTAGAGCAAAAGACATAAGCTCAGACAAGACCCAGAGCACAGGGGTACAAAGAACACCCCTCAAAATACAAATATCATTTGAATAAATCATTTAAACAGGCTTCTTAGCAGTCTTGGTCTTAGGAGAGGCAGTAAGCTTCTCCTCTGAGATCTTGGCAGCATCAATCCCTAACACCCTGCCAACTTTCTGCAGCACCTTGATTGGAGTCTCTGGAAATTCTTCCACTGCCGAAGCATCACTCTGTCCCTTCAACTTTGTGTCCTGCTTCCTCACCTTGGGCTTCTTGTATGTCCTCTTAGAGCTGCTATCACACATAGAAATTGGCTTGAATCCATCAGACAGAGCATTAAGCCTTGCAGACCTCCTGACAGATGAGGCATCCACAGGGACATTCTTCTTCCCTCTCCTAACATTGTACCTCCTTTTAGCTGTAGAAGGAGAGGCAAACACCATAGTTGGAGCTGCAGCCGAAGCATCATCAGCATCATCACTATCATGGAAGCGTAAAGCCCTTGCCACTGGCTTACAAATAGGAGGCACAAATCTCCTAGAATCAGAGGCCACAAGACCAAAGGCAAAGGGTGCTGAAGGACCTCCTTCATCAAAGGCAACCATAGCAGATCTCTTGGCAGAGCAGGCTGCAGCACAGACCATCCTCAGAGCAGGCCTTGGGCCTTCATTCATCAAGAACCTTGGAAGAATAAAATTTATGGCCCTGTCCCAAAGCATGGCAGGAGGAAGAGCAGGCCCAAACATCATAAAGCCCACCTGCACCACATTGTTGGCTTGCAAATTGGCTTGCTGAGCAGCAACTGCCAGTAGTTGCATATTTTCCTGCCCCAGGAGGGGCTGCTCAACTTCCTGCCCAATATCACCTTGACTACTTCCTTCAGAATGTCCAGAATGATTCACAACAATGGAATCATTGACTAGGAGCTCAGCTGCAGGTTCCTGGTCCTGCTCCATCACCTGGCCCTCCCCCTGTTCTTCAGGCAGAGGCAAATTCACCTGATTAGGGTCCTCATTCCATCCCAGCTCAGGAAAAGGAGGCAGCACAAATAAATTATCTTGGGGGAGCAGATTTCCAGGAAGGGGATGGGGATTTCCATCAAATGGCATTGGGTCCTCATCAGCAGGCATGACCTCAGCAAAATCAGCAGTTAAAATATAGCATGCAGCAGTCCAAGACTCCCTCACAGCCCCCAGATTACCATAACGTCCAAAAACAACATCCCTGGGTACCAATGCAGGAGAAGGGAAAGATGCATACACCAAAGTTCTATCTCTGAGATTATCATCTTGATGCCAGTGATGGAAAGTTCCAAAAGTAGCCACTGCATTGGAGATATCATAATCGTTCCTATAATCCATTGGAATCCCCAAAAACATCAACCACCCAGATCGAAAACCCTGGGTTGCTCTGTGATTTTCTCTATTGTCATGCGCAACAAAACGCACGAAGACATCAGGCTGAATCTCAAAAGGACCGTTAGAAATAAGGGCTTGCCGTGCAGCTTCACTACGCAACTGATAAAGCCCTACCCCAAACAGAGCTGGCTGAAAATCATCCACGGCCCTTCTCTGAACTTCCACTATATAGTTACGTACCACTTGGCGCCAAACCGGCCACTCCTCCACAGGTTGAGGAGGCAAGAGCATGCCGACGCACCAGGAACCATGGCGACGCGGCGGCCGGACAGCAGGGGAATAGAACGTGCGCGGCAGCCTCGTCGCTCCACCATCAATGATCTCGTGACCAGCAGGAATCCAGGGCGCAGGATCAAGCTCAAAGTTCGCCATGCACTCAGATTGAAGCAACCTTGGCGATGGCAATGGCGGCGGGGGTGGATTTGGGGGAGGAGTCGACTCTGCGAGAGCTGGGGTTTTCTGTGTTGGAGGCGAATCGGTAACTACGGTAGGAAGGGGAATAGCACAAGTATCGAGGGAGGAGACCGTATCTTTTGCCAATTTGGGCACCCAGACAGCAGATCTTTTGGCAGCCCATTGAAAACAAGACTTTTGCTTGTGACCGTATTTAAAACAAAACCGACATCTAATCTGCCTTTTACAATCAACTGCTTGATGTCCCATCCTAAGACAACGTTGACAGTCCCAAACACGACAAGCAATATCAATTACCACCTCCTCTAGATTAAATAAATCCTCCTCATCATGATGGACAGGGTCTCTAGACTGATCAGCAGAGGCAACGCAAGGTATTTCCTTCAGAGCTAAACTTTCAGACGTGTCAACGTTCTGCTCTGTTTCAGGCCCAAGACAATTCAAAGGGGGCGTGGAGGAAGAAGGTGAAGGCTTCTCAGCCATAATTTGAGCAAAATCAAAAGGTTTCAAAGACCCAAATGTGATCACAGGCAAAGAGACAGTGGAATAAAGATTGGCCGGTTGAGGAGCCACTGCCGGATCAGAATATCCAGTGCATGCCTCATAAGCAATGCTTTCAGAAAAACAGAGCTGCTTCCTTGGGGCTTCCCTGCCCCTAATAATCGATTTTGGAGCAGGTTGCTTCAGAGCTTGCAAACCTAAACGCACTCGCCTCTTACCTGGACTAACAAGAGTCCATTGCTTATTTTCCTCCTTTTGCCAATTAGCAAATTCAACTTTCCAATTGGGGCCTCCACGACCCCAGAGGTGAAAAAAGCATTTAAAATGTTTGCAAGAGAAAGATCTAAGTCCATAAATTTTGAAACCCACTTTCTGGCTTGAGACATTAAAAGAAAAGGTTCGATCAGATAGAATGGAAACCTTAAGATCACCACAATACCCTCCAATAGCAGCCTCAAGAGCCAGGGCAGCAGAATCCTCATCAAGACGAAAAGAAGTCCGTCCAAACGAGACAACCATAATGAAATGTCCAGACTCAATGGAAGGGTGCACATCCAGAAAATAAAGCTTCCTCATCTCCTTTGCAAACATAATACCCGGGGAGAAATCCAAACCCATAGAGATCGCATCATGAACAACAGATGTCACGTGGTTATCATCCTCCATCGAAGAAGAGTCCATCAGAGGCATAGATCCAGTCGAGATCGACGTGGACAAAACCCCAGATCCATAAGAGCTCGACGTGGCCAAAACCTCAGATCCAGGCTTGGACGTCGACTTAGTGCATGCAACAACCTTAAGCACATGAGAGGGAAACTTTACCTCAGATCCAACGTCAATGAGTTCACCATTTCGCATGAAACGGCCAGCAATACCCATTCCTTTCGCATTGACCAGTGCAATCCAGTCTCTTGACGTCCACAGATGCAAAAAACCATCGTAGGCCTTGACACGACCACGATCCAGATCTTTGGCCGTGGTGTAAGTTACCCTCCAGATCCATGCAGGAGGGATCATCGTGGGGAAAGGGGTTTTGGGAGATGGGGAGAAGGTTGATCGGATCAGAAGAGGGAGTTGGTCGCCGGAGATGTGAGATCGCCGGCGATTAGGTCAAGGGCGACGTGGGAGGGGTGGGAGGGGTTCGTCTTGAGGAGATGAAGATCTTCTTCTTCGACCTCAAGTGGATTTATGCGCAAGGCAAAGGTATGATCTTGATAGGGTTTCTATTTTACCGGTCTCATGTTGTTTAGTGAGAGACCGGGTTATAGGATAGATAGCCGTACTATCAAGAGGGGCTCTCGACCGAGTATCGTGATCGTATCGTTCGTGGAGAGCTCAAACCTTTGCATCCATGCAATCATCTTTATTGGTCCTTATTTGGCTTTTATCCATGTGAGAATTTAGAGCTTGTGTTCATCTCATGGTAGTTCATCCGCTTGGAAAGGTCTCACCTTTCCAACCCTTTGCACAATCTCCCTTGCTTGTTTCAATATTTTGACTTTATGTAGTGTAAGCTCTTGTCGTCCTCTTTCCAACAAAATTGGATTCACTCGATTCGGAGCTTCCACGCAAAAGTTATTCAGTTTCAGGGTTCTGCTGTTTTTCAGGCACCGGAAGTACCGGCCACGCGGGCGGTACTACCGCTCGGAACTTCCGGAGGAACTTCCGGAGCCCAGTACCCTTACGAAAATTGGGTACTGGACTCCAAACGGAAGTACCACCGGAAGTAGTACCGGAACTTCCGCCAAACCGGAAGTACCGGTACTCCCAGCGGTACTACCGCCCGGAACTTCCGGAGTTACTTCTGGAGCCCAGTGCCGCTTGCGAAAGTTGGGTACTGGACTCTTAACGGAAGTAGCATCGGAAGTAGTACCGGTACTACCGCTAAACCGGAACTACCGGTCCGTTTTCCGGTACTTCCGCCCTTGCGGGTTTTCCCCCTAGCCGTTGGTAGGTTTTTCTGGGTGGACCGGAAGTACCGCCCCTTGGGCCGGTACTTCCGCTCCTGCGGGATTCTGTGCCCAACGACCAGATTTCCCAGGGCACCTATTTAAGTGCCCCTTCTTCCCCAACGGTTCTAAGCTTCTTGGTGAACCTTTTGCTCTCTCTCTCCTCCATTGTTGCACATCTTTGAGAGCTTGATTCCTCCACTTCCCTCCAATGATTCTTGCCCATCTTTAGGGAAACAAGAGAGGAGATCTAGATCTACCATTCCACCAATCAAATCCTCCTCTAAGTGAGGGGAACTTAGTGGATCTAGATTTAGGGTTGCTTTGTGTTCTTCCCTTTGTTCTTCCTCTCAAATCCCTCCATAGCATTAGTTGCTTTGGTTGGATTTCGGAGTGAAGGACTTGACCACTTTGTGTGCTCTTGCCTTTTGCATTTGTTGCATTGGGTTGCTCTCCCTACGGTGATACGTGAAGATCGACATTGAGAAGCTTGTTACTCTTGGGTGCATTGTGTTCCCAAGAGCTTGTTGCCTCTTGGGTGCATTGTGTACCCTAGACGGTTGGAGGTGCCGCAAAGTCTTCGCTTGTGAAGCTTCGGCACGAGTTTGGGAGCCCCCAATTGAGTTGTGGGTGTGTGCCCCAAGAAGAGTTGTAAAGGGCTCCGGAATCCGCCTTGAAGGATTCCGATAGTGGAAGGTGAACCAATCCCTTGGGTGAGGTTCATCGGAGAATAGGGTGAGGCCTTTGTGGCGTCTTGAGTAGGCCTCTTGTGGCGAGCTCACACCCCTCCAACGAGACGTACTCCCTTAACAAGGAGGAACTCGGGAATACATCCTCGTCTCCGCGTGCCTCGGTTATTTCTATACCCGAGCTTTACTTATGCAATTTACATTGTGATAGCCTTCGTGCTTGAAGTTCATATCTTGCTATCACCTTGTTGTTTGTATTGCTTAGCATAAGTTGTTGGTGCACATAGGTGAGCCTAGTAATTAGGTTGTTGGCTTGTTAATTTAAACACCTAGTTTTATTCCGCAATTATCAAGCCTCTAAATAGAAAAAGTTTTAATCGCCTATTCACCCCCCCCCCCCCCCTCTAGGCGACATCCGGGCATAGCTTGTTCTTTCACCCCGCCACCGGCAAAAACCGTAGCCCCACCCGCAATGTCATCCTTCAAGTGGACTGGCACAACGACGAGGCAACGTCGCCGCGTGTGGCGGAGACCCCGTTCTAGTTGGCTCCATCGGCGGTGAATCAACCGCACACCTGGCACCGTCTGTATCTCTGCAAGCCGTTACCAGTGGTACTGGGACAATGCCGTCCCAGTGCCCTGGAGCGACATCCATCTGCCGGACCATTGGCACTTGAATCCGAAAAGGATTTCGGTGCTGCCCGTCCCGACGAGTGGCCGTGCTCGGGAGCAAGAGATCCAAGCGCGATGGGCCCAACTCCCGGAGGACCTCGTCGACCACCCGACATTCACCGTGGACAGTTCCTATTGGGACACATGGCTCGTCGAGGAGCACAAGCACACCGTCATCAAGGACGAGATGTGTCGCTGGGACAGCCTCGCCGAGATGCTCCACCGGTCCGCCTTGGAGGCCCAGCAGCCGCCACCACCGACGCCCGAGCCTGAGCCCCAGCCATGGTGGACGTCGATGGATGTGGAGCAGGAGTAAGCTCCACCTCTCCCCGTGGAGCTCTACGGGCACTCTTGGTGGTGGACTGGCCCGGTCCCCCCATCTTCCTCCGCCGCCGCCGGAGCAGGAGCAACCACCGACGCCCCCGGGCCGGGTGCCATTGGCCCATCTTTGGGCCGCGCCGCCGTACATCGATCTGTGCCATGACGAGAAGTAGGTCGGCGCCGGCGCCGGCTAGGTTTTATCTATTTTTTAGTTTTTATTAGTAAATGTAAAAAAAATTCATTTGTGGCGCACCCCCTATCTATAATAAAAAATGACAGTTTTCTAGCCTCCTGATAAATTTTTTGGGTCGGCCGTGTTAGGTACATCCCGCAGACAGGCGGACATGGCGGGATATTTGATTTCCTCCTCGCGACCCAAACGGATAAAAAGACCCAACTCATGTTCGTTTAGGTTAGCGCGTTGGAGATGCCCTAAGACTGAAAGTAAAACTCCAATGTTTCCCTACCGGCGAGAGCAAATGAGCAATAATCAAGGACTAGAAATGAGATTAGACTGCGTGAAATGAAATTACCTCCCAGTCTCACCGGCATGACTTGTAAGAAAATAACTTTATTTACATAAAGCCAACACAAGGGACAAGGATTGTGGTTTCGTGCGGATCAAGTTAGGCGCAATAAGATTCTTGCTGGGCCCACACGCATCAACCTTTTACTATCGTCCCTTCCAACGCTACAATAGAATTGAAGCGAGCTTAGCTGGCTAGTAGGAGACTAGGAGTAGTTGATATTTTCCCCCAATAAACTTAGTAGTTGGTTGATGATAATCTTGGGATAATATACTACTAATCGCTAGACGAGATAGATGAATGCAGATATATTCTCTGTGTCTTGTAGAAATCAAACATAACAAATACTCCTTAATTAGTCGTGACACTTAGGTTAAATTTAAGGCTCTTAATTAAAGCTCGGACCCAGGCCACAACTAATTTAGAGATTTTTTACGAAGATGTCAAGACCACGTATTTAAGTCAAACCACCTTTATGGGACCATCCTTGAGTAAAATGAAAATTACACATAAGTCCTTGGGGGAAATCGATGTCCCCTCCCTCCTACACTCGCCAACCGTGCACCATGAGTGAAAGCTCGATGCTCCTCTATACCTCCAAACCGAGTAGGAGCCTGTAAAACAATTGTTGTCACACCGACCGGGAAATCATCGACCGGAGCCAGAAGAAAATATCGACAATGACCTATGAAACATATTGTTTTCCTAGGTAAGAAAACGGTAACGAGGGTTGGACGACGACTCAAGATCTAGCCAAACAAATTGTTGTCAGGAGAATACTGATTAGGTAGACCCATGGCATGGACATAATAAAGTTGACCAAGGTAGACCATAAGCGCTGACTCAAAGCTTAAAACCACTGGAAACAAAACTGTCAACAAAAAGTTACATCTATAATTTCTGAGTGAATAGACGTACTAAAAATTTACATCCACTAACCTATATTGTTTTGCGCCTGTGTGAACAACCGAGGAATCACAAATTTTACGACATACACCTCTCTCTTCGTATTCAAAGTAGATGCTTCGTTCCCCATCGGAAACTTAGCCTTGGCTCGCAGACGATTATTGGTGCAGCCCCACGGTATAGTAGCTAGCTAGAGGAATTTCAGTTAGCTCCCCAGCAGCAGTAGTATACCTGCTCTCTGCCCACTGTCACCCACCAGCAAGACCGACGACGACGGAGACCGAGACCGCGAGAGCGAGCGCCCAAAGAAAGCTCCAAAAATCCCGACGCGTCTGCTCCGGGCACCGATAAAAAAAACCACGTACGGGTACGATACGACAGCTACCTCGGGCGTTAATTAATCCACCCTCCCCGGCCGCACCGGCCCAGATGCGCGATCCCAGTACAGTCCCTCCCACGCCCACTTCTACTCTTCCCCTGCCAGTAGCAGCTGCACCACCGGGCACCGGGCTAGCCAGCCACACGCCAGAAGCAAACCCTTCTCGCCGTCGCCGGTGCAGTGTGCAACCAAATATACAGAGTGCTAATTGAGCGGGCAGGTGGCCGATCGGCCGGATCGATCGGGGCCATGGCAGGCGCCGCTGGCGACAGGCCGGATGAGGGGGTGGGCGGGGACGACTGGCCGTTCGCCGGCGAAGCCTTCGCGGACTACTCGTCGGCGGTGTTCGCGGAGCTCGGCGGCTGGCCGGGCGCGGGTGCGGGTGAGCCGCCAGCGCTGGATCTGCCGGCGGTCATGGCTCCGTCGGACGAGATGCCGGCCGACGCCGACGGGGCGTCGTCCAGCTCGAGCGGCGCCGCCGCGGAGCACGCCGACACCGGCAAGCTGGCCGCGGCCGAGGCCGCAGCGTGAGTCAAGCGGACCGCACCTCTCCTCTCTTTGCTTTTGCTGCTTGCTTGCGACATGGTTACGTGGATTGCGCGTCCGCGAGGGGCAATCCGGTAAAAAGCGACGGCTACGTCGGTTCTTACGCCGCGATTCGCGTTCGTACGTACGTAGATCGTTCCAAGTTTCACGCGTTTTCCTTTATAATTATTCTTCTTCTCTCTCTCCCTTCTTCTTTGTTTTTCAAAAAAAAAAATCTCTTTGTTTATTCTTCGAACATTTTTTTTGCAAGGTTCTTCGAACCTTTCCCCCGGTATTGATACACACCATTTCGTATGTTTGTACGCGTACACGTAGTGGTCATCACTCGATGCATAATTCAAGATCGAGGTTTTCAACATCGTAATTTCTAGATCTAACTGTTTGACCACGCAAAAGAAAAATCTAATTGTTTGATCATACTGCATGTTATCTGTCGACACATGTTCTGCTAGTGGCAAAAATCTAGTGTACCCTCTCTGCGGCAACCTGCATGTCGGCGACGAGTTGGGCGGCGATAGGCAATTAGGCAGCAGGCCGGTGCACACTGGCAGTGGTAGCTCGTGGGGCGGGCGGTCACGTACTGCCCGTGGCCTGCTCTGCACTGACGATGCCACCGGCCAATTTCTTTTGTCTTGCCTTGCCAAGTTCATTGCACATCAAAACCATGCACTGATCTCCAGCCCTACCAACACGCCACTAGCTACCTTTGCATTAACTGCATGCCCGGCGATCAAGCGAAACTGCTTCTCGCTTGAAATTAAGTTCGAAATTTTATCCTACTTTTTTCCTGAGTTCTGAACTTCTGATAGCTTGGGACCGGAGCTTAATTTGCTATTTGAATATATGTGCGCAGGAGCGTGAAGCCGGCGACGGCGGCCGCGGTGAAGAAGGGGCTGAAGCGGGCGCGGCAGCAGCGGTTCGCGTTCATGACCAAGAGCGAGATTGATCACCTCGAGGATGGGTACAGATGGAGGAAGTATGGCCAGAAAGCAGTCAAGAACAGCCCTTTCCCAAGGTGATGATCCATACATCGATCGATCGCTCCCTTATGTCGCCTAGTTTAATTTATCTGCACACATGGGCGGGGCAAGCTTTTGGTTTCTTATTTTGAGTGCTCCTTTGTCTCATCAGAATTTGAATGATGTTTACATATACTAATTATTATTTCATACAAGTTGTAGCACTACACGCAAGATTCTTCTCTAAGACTGGAACTGATTGCATGCATTTAGCTACGGAATGTGAAGAGCTGTGTAATGCATGCGTATGCTTGCATAATTCTCACCGAACTGTGGCCTTCGATCTTGAGCAGGAGCTACTACAGATGCACCAACGGCAAATGCACCGTGAAGAAGCGCGTGGAGCGGTCGTCGGACGACCCCTCCGTGGTGATCACCACCTACGAGGGCCAGCACTGCCACCACACCACCTCCTTCCAGCGCGGCGCGGCGATGCAATTCCACGGCGCCGCCACCGTCGCGCTCGCGCAGCAGATGTCGTCCTTCGTCTCGGCGCAGCAGTTGTACAACCTGCCGCCGTTGCGCCAACAGATGAACCCTGCGTCGTCGGAGTCTGTCGTTAGCTCGCCGCCGGCGGCTTTCGTCCAACAGCTCAACGGCAGCGACGAGCCGGGGCGGTCCGCTAGCTATAGTCCGACGGTGCCCATGGTACAGTCATCCTCGTCGTCGGTGCTGCCTCCGGCTGTTTCTTTTGACATGGGGCTGCTTGGCGACATCGTGCCTCCCGGAGTGAGAAATGGATGAAGATCTATAAATGGTAAATACAGATTTGCTACCTATGCTGTGATGTAGTACTACTACATGTGCACTGCTGATTATTATCAATGATTGTTGATTTATACCAAGTTCTTACATATTTTGATGATTTGATCAATATCTAACCCCACTTTCACAAAGAAAAACAGTAATTTTCAAATTACTTAAATTGTATACTTTCAGCAATGTAATGTTAGACTAATTAATATTCAATTTTAGGAGATTAAGATTTAAGAAAATATCAGACAATTGATAATATATACCACGTATGTCCCAAATTATAAGACGTTTTGGTACCCTGAAATAGTACAAATTTTAGAGTCACTTCATTCTTGTCTTCTATTGCATTAAAATATTTAGAGGTCGTTTGGGTCACATCATTTGGGCATGAAATCGCAGAATTCATTTAATATTCCATTAATCAATTTGTTTGGTTGCCATTGAATTTGATACGGAATTCAATTGAGAACTTCTTTGGGGGATTTTACAATTTTCCACACCGTACTTTTCACTTCCACTTCATACCCCCATCAATTATTGTAAATTTCATTAATCCATTTGGCAACCAAACATGATTTTTTAACTTGGAATTTAAACTGGACAAATGCAGTGATGGCATATCAACGTGCTTGCATTTCAGTTTCGTCAAATGAAATGATATGAAGGGTTCCAAACGAGCTCCAAACTTAAAACCATTTTTCCATGCAACAATGTGTGGTACGTATATTACTTATAGCTGGATATATAAACCGAGAATAAATTTGCATTGATGCAGGAGCAGCAGTACTACTACATAGTATAGACATAAAGTAGTTAGGTACTTAGGTGGTGCCAGCTATATGGATATTGTCACATCAATATGGCATGAATTATATTTATCGAGGATTTGTACATATAAAACGTACAACAAATATGCAGTAGGTCTGCATGTATAGTGCATGAGAATTAATTGATTAGACGATAAATTCGTATAATTTGTGCATTTCTAGTACTGCATATATACATGCATCCATTCCTCGCACTAGGTAGTAGTTCTTGGTATCGTGTACTAAAGCACAGCATATGCTGCCCCAAGTTTTGACCAATTCTTTTCTCGTGTTTACACCATTTTTCGCATAATATATTAGTTTGTTCGTGTTTTATGTATCGCCTTTTGCATGCTGAACAGCCTATATATATATCTGTCACCGCCTCTTTCATCTCAGGGGAATGCATCATGCAATTTTTAGAGCCTCTTAATTTTTGTATCGGAGGAAAATACATATGTATGCATGCTATTGCTAATTCTATGATGTAATTTACTTGCTCTGATTACACTGTACTCCAGTTTATGCAGACTATATCTGAAGTGAAGTCACGCCATGTCTCATACAGAGGCACGCGGGCGCAGAAGGAAATGCAGACCAGACAGAACTAGCTAGGGTTTTCCGCTGATCTACTCTTGCACTATATGGTGCGGGACGTCCGAGAGTTGATCATTTCGTCCAATGTCTAAGCGTAAGAGGTGTATATATGTTCAGCCTCTTACGGCTTTGATTGACTGAGGACTGCTAGCATTCTCCCGGTGACAAGATTTGCTAGTGATTTTGCAGCCTCCGTCACATTATTGGACGATGTTTACTGGCCGGTGCAATATTTGATTGACGTCAGATTTTAAATACCCTGTTTAACCTCCGGCCTATCTGCTGGATCTACTTGGCCCTTTTTTTTGTGGGGGGCAATATTGTATTATGTAACCTAAGTTTTTACCACTTTCTGGCTAGCTAGGTAGCACTAGTACAGGTTTTTGTGTGGAATTTCTGCATATGCAATTCAGATCGGATCGAGCAGTAATTTCTTTGTCTCTCATGCATGCATCTAGCTAGTACAAGGAATACACTGTACTCCTTCCTGCTGCCCAGCTACCTTTGCTCGCAGCGTACACCACATGCTCGATCTGCTATCAACTTTTGGTAAAATTTGGTGTGGATGGAATGTTCCCTTCGGTTCGACCATACCAATATGCCTCTACATTCGATCGTTTCCCGTGTCCACATGCACTGCACTACTGCAGACTGCAGTACGTGTGTACTGTGGGCCAGTCGGCCACAGCCAGTCCTACGAGTAAAGGATTGACGTGCATGCACCTCATAGGCTGCCATCCGTGTCTGTCAGCCTCAGCTAGCTAAAAGGCATTACTAACCTCTTTTTTTTTTAGAGAGAACGACTCAAGCTTTATTGCATACTGAGTATCTCCACTCGCGCCCCCCATAGGTCGTCCGGATCGGCGGCGAACAAGAGCTATGGGGGGCGTCCAGACGAGATTGCGGGTATGGGGTGCGCCTCTTCCCACTCGCGCCCCCCAAATTATCTTTATAAAAAAAATTGAATATGAAATTAGATACGATTTCATTCGAAATTTAGGGAATTTTACAAAGTTTGAACGAAATTTAAATAAAACTGAAAAAAACCTAGTCTAATGGTCGTTGAAGACGTCGAAGTCCTCCTCCTTGACCGTGTAGCCGTCGCCGCCGCTGGGCCCTGCCTCGTCGTTGTTGGCGCCGCCGCTCTGTCACTCCTCGTCCGGCTCGCCGGTGAGGTCCAGCATCGGCGCGCCGGTGATCAGGAGGTGGTCCTGGAGCGACCACACGCACACCCGCGTCTCGTCGAGCGGCGGGACGGTGTTCACCGACGCCTCGAAGGCGGCGGTGATGCCTTCGGGGTCGTCCGCGGAGGCGAGCTGCTCTTGCGCCGCCATCAGCTCCTGTAGGAGCGACGACGGCGCCTCCGTCTTCACCCTCTTGGGGGCGGCGGAGACCTGGAGCCCGTGACGGAGCCGATGACGACAAGCCGGTTTCCGGCTCCGGCTTCGGAGCTAGCAGCGAGAAGGACGGCGTCGACCGGCGGGAGGAGGACAACGTAGACCGGGAGGAGGACGGCGTCGTAGCCCTCGGTCCCCATCGGCGGGCCGGGGGACGTGGCGGTGGCGGCGCCTCCGTGGGCGCCTCGAGCCGCGGCTCGTCGCCGGCGTCGATGTGCGCCATGACGGCGGCGAGCGTGCGGCCCGGCACGCCCCAGAAGGCGTACCGGCCCTCGATGTTGCGCTCGCGCGGCGGCGGCCCTTCGCCGTCCCAGAACGCCATGTGCTCCTGGTGGATGCGTCGGAACTCGGCATCGTAGCGCTCGGTGTTCGACGGCGCCTACTCCGGCTGCTGGCACTGCTTGGCGGTGAGCTCGTGCGAGTAGTGGTGCATGACGGCGGTGTTCCACTCGGTCTCCCGAGGGCGCGGCGCGTCAGGCACCGGCACGTCGGCGACACCGATGGCGAACTTGTGCCCGGCGCGCATGTCCGGTGGGCACAGGTACCAGCACCGGAAGAGGGCGTCGGCCTCGCGCTTGAGCAGGCTGCGCGGGCCGAAGCCGTTCGCCGTCGCTGGGTGGTTGCGGTGGTCGAAGCCCATGTCGAGAAGGAGAGGTGTATGTGCGCGGCGAGAGGAGAGCGGTGTGTGTGTGCGCGGCGAGAGGAGAGCGGTGTGTGTGTGCGCAGCGAGAGGAGAGCGGTGTGTGCGCGGCGAGAGGGAGAGGAGGCGTTTTTAACAGCGGTGGAGGGAGCATCAACGCGGCAGAGGGAGCATTAACGCCGCCGCGTGGGTAAAAGCATGCTCGCCGCGTGGTCGACGGGACGGCTCACTGCAGCATCGTAGTTTGTCCGACGACCGCGCTGTTCAAACTTAATGTGCGTATGACAAGCGTGGCCCACGACCGAGGGCGGCGAGGGGGCGGCACGTAGATTTGGCAGGAAGGCGACGAAGCGGCGGTGGGTTCGCGCCGTTTTTTATGTGTCAATGACACGGCGGGCCCGCGCGCGTCGTTTCGTCCGGCGCTACCGCAACACGCCCCGGCGAGCGGGGTTGGGCTGGTAGCGCCGGACGAAATAACGGGCCGCCCCGGACGAGATCGGCCTATGGGGCGCACGACTACGAGCCGTTTTTCGACCGGGGCGCCCCATAGGGCTATGGGGGGGGGGGGGGGGGGGGGGGCTTTGGGGGCGACGACTGGAGATGCCCTAAGAGCATCTCCACCGACAGGGTCTTATCCGGCACCCCCAATCGGATGCTTTTTGGGGGTGTCTGACACATGTTTAGATCTTTAAAAGAGAGTGCGATGTATGATAGTGGGTTCAACCTAGTGTTGTCTTCTGATGAGTGACATAATACAGGTTAAACATGCACAGTACGTGTTCATTCCACTAAGGATAAAACAACGGCTTCTTTATCACATCTGGATAATAATTTTACTATTTACTTTATGTTATCATGTTTATTGCAATACTCTGTTCTTACTTAAAACTAGGAGATTCAAACACAGAAGCGGTCTCAAAGTTGATTTTTAGTTATAGATGTGGTCACTAACGGTCTATATATCTGGTCGTAATGCCTATTTAAATATTGTCATGAACAATCTTTATCATAAGTGCTTGTTTACAATTCTGTCAATTGTCTAACTATAATTTATTTATCCAACAATGTTTTATCTTTATAGATAAATACCACTAGTGAAACTATGGTCTCCCGTCTATTTTTAAATATTGTTAAACCATCCATTTACTTGCTTTCACCATTACTTTCTCGGTGTCGTTTTATTACTTTTATTGTTTTTTCACACCATACGTTTAGTTACGTGTAACTAGCAGACGAGAAGCTTGACAACGTTTGTGAAAATTGGGGATCAATATTGTTTGTGTGTGGTGTGTAGGTACTTTTAACTTGGTTCGTATTCGCATCTCTACTGGTTCGATAACCTTGTTTCTCATATTGAGAGAAATACTTGTTGTTGTGTTACATCATTCCCTTCCACTTGGGGATTAACAGGCTAACACCTCCAGTTCTTCCCAACCGAGCTACCCGACTCCGTCTCTATCGCTGCACCAGCCCACACTACTCACATAGCAGACATACGCAGACTCTTTCGGCCGCATGGCATGTCGTGGAAAAAACCACACGTGATCTGCTTGCCCGACGAGGATCTCTCATGCCCTACACGGAGCTATCCTATGGATTGTGGCATACCATCGGGCGAGATGATGAAGGAGGCAGAAGCGGCGACGCTTGTCGTGGGTGTGGTGGTGAAGGATGAAGGTGAGCCCTCTTCGGTCCCCAGTGCAATTCTCTCCAACTAAAGTTGTGATAATGGAAATTTTATGCAATTTACGTTTGTATGTACATATGAGTGTAGGTGGAGAAAAGGGGGTAACTTGCTTAATTAGGATCTACCTTAGGTTGGATGTGTGGGACCAGTTTATTTGAAAGCCCAAAACATGTTCAAAGATTCTAAAACAAATTGGTGACGCCCATCCGTGCTCTATATACAACCCCCACAAATTATACCGCTAAATTCGATCTGCACTTAGTGAATGATATAAATATAAATTTAGGGTGGATATTGTGAAATTATACCCCTTTGTTTACTCTCACTGTAGGTAGAATTTTGAACTCATTATTTTCGAGTTGTAAGTGTAGTCCGTAGGTATGTTGGACAAAAATAGTTAGTTTTTTTTTACAATTTATAAATAAGAATTATGTGAATTGAGCTTACGACCCAATTAAGTAGGATCTCCCTTAGGTAAGATATGCGAGATCAACAACTTTTTTTTTGAACAAGGGGAGGGATCCCGACTGCATTAGTCGGTGGGAATACAGTTTACATCAAGGACCAGAAAATAAAAGAAAATTACAACCAAGCCCTTGGCTTTTATAGAAAGGACCTTAACCGGATTAAAAGAAACGCAATTAGGTCCTTCTCCACCGAGCGAGAAGTACAGCTCAACACGACGGCCGCCGGTGCCATCGCCGGGGACGGAACCACTTGGAGAAGACACGACGATGTGCGCCGCCGTGGAACTGAAGAGGGGCCTCCGCAATGGCACGCCGGCCTGGAGGTTGAAGATGTTGTGGCACAAGCAGCACCACAGCTCGGAGTGGCCCCATCGGCCGAAGATAACAGCGACGCAAATTCGTCGCCATTGATGAAGTCCGAAGGTAGCAGCCAGAAGAACTCCCCCAAGAAACTGTGGATCCAAGACTCCAGTCTTCTTTCCCGCTACCTCCGCGCCATAGAAGAGTAGCACCTTCGATCCAGCAGCTCCCACACAGAACAGACGATTATTAGAACAGCGGCGCTTGGTACATGACGCCGAGAATCTCCTCCATGGAGCTCCAGCAAAGGACAGGATCTTGCACTCTAGCGATGCGTCCGCCTCACCGCCGGGATAGCCGCTGCGCTTCCACAGCCGTGCGTCCCTCTTCTTTTCCCCCTCGCCACCGAGGCCGGCCAGGAGAAGGAGAGTGAACCACAGGACATGGAAGCAGAGGCACTTATTGAATAAAGCTGCCGTCGATTCGCCTCCGCGTTTCCTCCACCTTGGAAGCTTGACGGAGAGCAGATCGATGGCGAGCTCGACGCCGCGCCCGAGCGCCGAAGCTACAAGCCTTTGGGAGAGGGAAGACGGGCCATACGCCACGAAAACCAGCTCACCACAAACCAGAAACCCTAATCTACTCCCTAACCTACTGCTGTACAAGGTGGGCTGGCACCCTAGATCAGCTCCATGCCAGCCAGCGCGAGCGCCGACGGCAAGGGCGGCCGGATCTGGGCGGAGAGGACGGCGGACTCTCAACGAGGAGAGGAGAGGAGACAGGTGTAATGAGCAACTTTTTTAGATCCGTTAAAAAAACATCTTTTAGGTAGAAACATGTTCAAATGTTGTAAAAAAACGTGAAACATGCATCCGTGTTACATATACAACCCGGAATATTACAACTCCGATTTCAATCTACCCTTAGAAGTAGGGTTGCAAACGGGCATCCGCAAAATCCTGCATACCATGAGGTTAGTGCAAAAAGAAATAAATCAGAGGAGGGCTATTAAGCCAACCTAGCCTATTTTAATTTTGGAGCGGGACGGATCCGGGTGCCGCCCTGCATCCCTACTTCGAAGCAAAGATGATAAACTTAGCTATGAATACTGTGAGATACTATCAGGTGGATACTATTCTCTCAAAACAGGGGGCTCGTCAACCTTACGCGTGCGTGACCATTCGCTCGGTTTCCGGCAGCCGCCACCGCCGCCCACAGCCGGCAGCGGTACTGCGCCCGCCTCACCGCCCCGCCCTCTCAATGAGTTGGGAAATGGGAAGGGGAGGAGAACGCCACGCGTCGCGCGTTGACGTTACCGCGCGAGCGATCGGGCGCTCGTGGAGATGGAGAAGTGAATTTGCAAAACTGGCTAGTATTAATAGTCGAATTTGCTTGGTTTAAGCTGAAATCTATACTATATATAAAAGACGAACCCTTTGGCGAACGGAGAGCGCTTCGGCTACTGTTGGGAGAAACAGTAGCGACAGTTGCACGATCCCGGCCGTCCGACGATGATCCGACGGCCCGCGCGAGGCGTCGATGACACTTTTGCAAAAAAAAACCCTCCAGAAGCCGTAAATATAACCCGCGGTCCACGAATTAACACAGAGAAGGACCTTATTGTAATTCCGCAAAAATACGGGGACTTTTCTGTAAAACGTCATCACACTCCCCCTCCCCCTTCCTCTCTCTCGCGCGACGCCGAAGCTCGCCGCCGCCGCCGACACGCCGCGCGGCCGCTCCGCCTCTCCCCGGACAGATCTGCGACCACGGGGACCTCCGGCGTCACTCCCTCTCCCTTTTCGACGGAGATCAGCTGCCGGGGCGCCGCGAGGGCGCCATAATCGCCGCCGCCGTGCTCTGCGTCCTCTGAGATCTTCGCCGCCGTGGATTGGTCGCCGACGGCGACTCCGGCGACCATATGGCTCGCCCCGCCGCCCGTTAGGCTCCCCTCCGCCTCCTCTGGCGACTCCGCGCGGTCCAAGGACCGCGCGCGAGCTCCTCGAGTCGAGCGCGAGCTCGGAGAGCTCCGCGTCGCCGTTCATGGCCGTGCTAACGTCAGCCGACGTCATGGTGGGCCGGGCTGGCCAGGCCGGACGGCCCTTTTTTTCACTCTGTTTTTGTTTTTCCTTCTTTTTTTTCTCTGTTTTTATTTTCCTATTTCAAAAAATCTTTTACAACTTGCAAAATACCACTCCAAATAAACAATTTCAAAAAATCAAAATGTTCATTTCAAATACTTCGGGACCTTTTCCAATCTATTTGAAATCCACTGCATAAAATAAAAAAAATATTACGTGCATTTCAAAATTAAAATGTTCATTTCAAATGCTTCGGGACCTTTTCCAATCTATTTGAAATCCACTGCATGAAATAAGGAAAATATTACGTGCATTACCAAATCAAACGAGAACAAATTCCACAAAAAAAAAACAATACATATAAAAAAAACCAAATTCCACGAAAAAAATTAATTTTTTTTTCAGAACGGTTTTCACACAAAAAATGTAAACACAAAAAAAAAAAGCCACTATATTATAAAAAAACAAACAGACGACTATTTCAGAAAAAAAAGGAAAAAATGAAAAAAAAATACAACAGAATACTCTAACAAAACAAATACTCACTGTTTATGCTTAAAAGCAAATATGTTTCAATATTCCTAATTGGTTAATATTCAAAGAACATGAAACTTTTTCTATAAATACCCTCACAAAAAATAAATGTTGGTTGTTTTCTATGAACTGGTAACATTTTTTTTTGAGCATTTTTTCATATCTTTTTGTATAATATTTAAATATTCAGTGGTTTGAAATGTCCAAACATGTTTGTACTTCGATGTCAACAATTAATTGAAATTAGATTCCGCATTTAGGGACAACAACAAAAAAAAAACTTTCTCTACATATTTTCAGAAAAGGTAAAATTTTCCACGAATGGTTGATTACATGAATAATTGCAGATAATACAAGTTCATATCCCTTAATTATGGATTGAATTTCAAATGCATCTAATAAATTTCAAAAAAAATGTATTTCCTCCAATTGTTGATGAAAATTGATAATCTAATAGCAACTCTAATAAATATGTTAAAAGTATTTTTTTCACAAATGGTTGATTACATGAATAATTGCATATAATACAAATTGAAATCCCCTAAATATGGATTGAATTTCAGATGCATCTAATAAATTTCTAAAAAAAATGTATTTCCTCCAAATATTGATGAAGATTGAAACCTAATAGCAATTCTACTAGGTTAATATTTAAAGATTCAAACTCTCCACACAAATAATTTCAAGACGATAATATTTGACTACATCAGATGAATTAACGTGGATGATATCCTTTTTAAAAATATGTTTACAAAAATGTTGCATTCCTAACAGGTAGCACCATTTTACTAAAACAATTTACATAAAATAAAAAATGATCAACAAAACAATATTTTCAAACATAACCACCTGAAAATTATGAATAACATATCCAACCGATCAAAATGAATAAATACTTGGTACTTACGAAAAAATTGTTTTCACATTCCAAAAATGTATAAAATTTTAAAAAAAAATCCCTTCCTCCAAATATGTTACAGGTCAATTTTTCCATAAATTCTTGATTAAATGAATAATTACATAGAATACAAATTCATATCCCCTAATTATGGATTGCATTTCAACTGCATCTAATAACTTTAAAAAAAATGTATTTCCTCTAATTATTGATCTAAATTGAAAATATGATAGCAATCAAATAGGTAAATATTTCGAGATTCAAAATCTCCACACAATAAATAAATACTTGCTGCTTGTGACAGAAAAAATGTTTTACATTTCCAAAAAAAAAGAGTACTACCTTTCAAAAAAAAAAAAAACCTTCCTCTAAATATGTTAAAGGTACATTTTCCCACAGAATGAATATTTAAACAAAATGCAAATTCATTTGCGCTAATTGTACCTTGCTTCCAAAATTGAATTTACTATATACAAAAAACTTTCCAAATTTCCATTTTTGGCATACGAACAACTTAACAACGTAAACTTTCGTTCAAACTACAAACCAAAAACCTTCTAAATATGCACATTTCCAGAATTTAATTACTTACACCATGGTACTCACAAATATGACAAACAAAAAAATACCTGTAAAAAAAATGCCAAAATTAGCATGAGAAAAAAATCGAACGAACGAATATTTCAATAAAATGCAAATTAAACTGCTCTAATTGTACCTTGCTTACAAAATGAACTTAATACATATAAAAAACTTCCAAATTTTCCAATTTTAATACGAACATGCCAACACACTACCTTAGACTATGAAGTCAAACTAAAATATT
The DNA here is from genome assembly GCA_012064385.1 of Puccinellia tenuiflora. Classification (NCBI taxonomy): domain Eukaryota; kingdom Viridiplantae; phylum Streptophyta; class Magnoliopsida; order Poales; family Poaceae; genus Puccinellia; species Puccinellia tenuiflora. Next base: position 180,357 of record QRDG01001063.1, read on the forward strand.
TCAATATTTATGACAAATAAACATATTCGGACATTCCAGCATCCTAAAAAAATGAAGTACTCCAAAATATGTCAACATGCCCACACAAAAAAAATGCACAACCTCTAATTATGTGAAGTTGACATTTTAATAAATGTTCATGCAATGCATTTCACTAATAATGTTCTTAAAATGAACATTATTTGGATGTAATCTAAATGAACTTCCTCTAAATGTGACATCAAATTGAATAAATGATGCACAACCTCTAATTATGTGAAGTTAAAATTTTAATAAATGTTCATGCAATGCATTACACTAATAATGTTCTTAAATTGAACATTCCAATTTGGTAAATACTTGGATGTAATCTAAATAAACTTCCTCTAAATGTAACATCCAATTGAATAAATACGTATTTTTTACCCATTGTGGACTTAAATTACATTTCAATGGAAAATAGAAACATATTCGAACATTCACATTCGCTTAAAAAAAAGAGATACTCCAACAAAAAATATATTAACATGCTCACAAAAAAAGAACTTACTCTAAATATGGAATTCAATTCAAAGAAATTGCAAACGTGTTTGAACCTTCCAAGACACCAAATATTTAAATATTCTACAAAATATACATATAAAAAAATCTAACAAAGAAAAAAAAACTACCTACTCACAACGAAATAGAAACATTTTCGATTTCGTAAAATAGTTGGATGTAATCTAAATAAACTTTCTCTAAATATGACATCCAATTGAATAAATGTGTATTTTTCACCCATTGTGGACTTAAATTACATGTTAACGAAAAAATAGAAACATAATCGAACATTCCAATTCGCTAAAAAAAAAGATACTACAAAAAAAAATATCAACATGCTCGCAAAAAAAAATACAACTATTTACAGCTAAATTAAAACATTATTTGTGGCAAAAAAAAAAACATGCTCCAACTATACGAAGTTGAATTTAAAAAAATACTCTAACTGTGGAATTCAAACTAATAAATGTGCATTTCCACTCAAAATGAACTTAAATTGGAAATTAATAATGGTAAAAAAAATCCAAATTGCTTAAAAATTGGAGATACTTTAAAATAAATCAACATGTTCACAAAACTAAATGCCAACTATTTACAGTAAAAAACCAAACATATTGGAACTTTTCAAGTTGGTGAAAATTTGGATAAAATCCAAATGCACATCCTTTAATTGTGTGAACATGAATTTAATAAATGCTCATATATTGCATTTCCTCTAATAATGGACTTAAACTGAACATTCCAATTTGGTTAATATTCGGATGAAATCTAAATGAACTTTCTCTAAATATGGAATTCAACCACTATTAGTGGATAAAATGTTTCTTTCACTTCACAATCCCAACTAATTCACTTAAGAGTCAGTACATAAAGATTTTATTTCATTTCTTCGATTTGTTCTCCTCTTCTAAAGTTATAGCTTTCGTGCTACCTTCATCGATGTTACCCACCAAATAAAAAGCCTGTTCGGGTAGGCCATCTAATTCTCCGAAAATGATTAGTTGAAATCCCCTAATGGTTATAAACATATTCGAACATTCCAGCTTGCTAAAAAAAATGAAATACTCTAAAATATATCAACATGCCCAAAAAATGAAGGCCAACTATTTGCACAAAAAAAAACGAACATTTTGAATAAGCCAATATTTGAATGAAATCCAAATGCAAAACCTCTAATTATGTGATGTTGAAATTTTAATAAATGCTCATGTAATGCATTTCCCCTAATAATGAACTTACATTGAACATTTCAACTTCGTAAATATTTGGATGTAACCTAAATAAACTTTCTCTAAATATGACATCCAATTGAATAAATGTGGATTTTCCACCCATCGTGGGCTTAAATTACATGTTAATAAAAAAATAGAAACATATTCAAACATTCCAACATGCTAAAAAAAACGACACTTTAAAATGTATCAACATGCTCAGAAAAAATAGATGCAAATATTTACAACAAAAATACAAACATACTAAAAATAAAAACATGTTCGAACACTTCAATTTGACTAACATTTCACCGAACAAAACAAAAATAAAAGAAAAAATTGTAAAAAAAAAAACATCAAGGGCGTGGCGTGACGCCACGCCAAATTCAACTAGTATGTTACTAGACCAAAGCCCAACGGTGACGCTAGAGACCGTAAACGAACACTTGGGTGTCGGTGAAGTGCGAGGAAAGCCGATCCACCGACCCGGTCTCGGCGTCGACCGACACATGCACACGCCGCGTCCAGTATGCACCGTTCGGCGGTCGACCTTTGACCTGGAGCCAGCTACGTCCGTAGGCGCCGCTAGTCACCGGCGGTGGGCCGGTGCCCGTCACGTGGCCAGCATTGAGCAATGTTGACGCAGCCACGCCTGGATGTGACACTGGGTCGTCTTGCCATATGTAGCCTCGTGGCCTCTCTGCCTGAGCCGGCAAACTCTGTTCTACGGCAGATGGTTGGGTCCTCTGATTCAGTCATTCTGTGAGGAAGTGACTAGTGCGCACTTGCAATAGAAGCTCATAACACAGTGAAAACAAAAGCAGCCCAGTTTTCAGCTCCGAGAAACAAATACATCCACTATAATAAGATCAGCAAAACAGTTGAAGGATAAACCGGCTACAAAGTTCACTGGATGGATACAAGAAACCTCCTCAGACAGCACAAGGCCATGAGGATTTGATTATAAGATCTACAAACGGAAACATGTAGTGAAACAATTTAACACAGAGAGTACTAAACGGAACCCAATTTTTATGCCCGGTATCGAAAATGTGTGCAAAAAAGCAAACTATAAAGAATGGTCGAACCGCTTCTCCTCCTTCTCCTTCATTTCCCCTGTGCCTGCTGCCGACGACAGAGTGTGGAGAATTAGCACACCGCGGGCATGTCCTTGAGCCACCCGTCGAGCGGCTTGCCGATGGAGTAGACGATGAAGCCGATCTCCCTCAGCTTCTCGGCGTCCACCACGTTGCGGCCGTCGAAGATGAACGCCGGCTTCTGCATGTTGTCGAAGATCTTCTGGTAGTCCAGCGCCTTGAACTCGTTCCACTCGGTCAGGATGCACACGGCGTGGGCGCCCTTGGTGGCCTCGTACGCGTCCCAGACCACGCTCACCTGCTTCACGGCCGTGGGGCTCGTCGGCTGCAGGTGCATCGGGTGGTCCCAGTCGAACTTGTTCATGGCCAGGTCGCGCTGGATCTGCTCCTCCGTCACCTGCGGGTCGTAGATGCTCACCTGGGCCTTGTCGCCCAGCAGGCCCTTGCACACGTCGATGGCGGGGGTCTCCCTGGTGTCGCCGGTGTCCTTCTTGAAGGCGAAGCCCAGGACGGCCACCTTCTTGCCGGAGACGGTGTTGAACATGGAGGACACCACGCGGTTCACGAACCGGGACTTCTGGTAGTCGTTGATCTTGATCACCTGCTTCCAGTAGTTTGCCACCTCGGGCAGGCCGTTGCACTCGCAGATGTACACCAGGTTCAGGATGTCCTTCTGGAAGCACGACCCGCCGAACCCAACGCTGGCGTTCAGGAACTTGGGGCCGATCCTGGAGTCCTTGCCGATGGCGTAGGACACCTCCGACACGTCGGCACCGGTGGCCTCACAGAGCGCAGACATGGCGTTCACAGAGGAGATCCTCTGGGCAAGGAACGCGTTGGCGGCGAGCTTGGAGAGCTCAGCGGACCACAGGTTGGTGGTGATGATGTTCTCCTCAGGAACCCAGTGGGCGTACACCTCCTTCAGCGCCTGCACGGCCTTCCTGCCCTCAGGTGTCTCCCGGCCACCGATGAGCACTCTGTCAGGCTTGAACAGGTCGTCGATCGCAGTGCCCTCAGCAAGGAACTCCGGGTTGGACAGGATCTGGTAGTTGATGCCCTTGCTGTTGTGGGTCAAGATCTTCTCAATGGCCTCTGCGGTCTTCACAGGGACGGTGGACTTCTCAACGACGATCTTGTCAGACTTTGAGACATCGGCGATCATACGGGCAGCGCTTTCCCAGTAGGTGAGGTCGGCAGCCTTGCCGGCTCCAAGACCACGGGTCTTGGTGGGGGTGTTCACCGAGACGAAGATGATGTCGGCCTCGGCAACGTGCTTCTCGACGTCGGTGCTGAAGAAGAGGTTCTTGCCCCTGCACGCCTTGACAACGTCATCGAGGCCAGGCTCGTAGATCGGGAGTGTGTCGCTGTTCCAGGCGTCAATGCGGGGCTTGGAGATATCAACGACAACCACCTCAATTGATGGGCACTTGATGGCAATGACAGCCATTGTTGGGCCGCCGACGTAGCCAGCTCCGATACAGCAGATCTTCACCATCTTGTCTGCTTACAACCTGAGACAGCAAAGAATGGGTTTCAGAGAACAGGATATCAACTGCTCTTACTGCACATCTCTAAGCTAACAAACAGGGGCAATCGAGATTCAGATCTTGAAAAGACAATATGTGACAGAAATGCAGAGTTGAAGCAACATACGCCTTCTAAACATTCTACCTAGTTATAATTGGGCATACAAGCATGAACACTTCTGAATAATCATATATTGGCAATTTTACGGCATGAGCTAACTTGAGGTGAAAACAGCATGAGCTAACTTGAGGTGAAAAAAGTGTGCCTACTTCTGCAGTAGACTGCACACGCGGAGTATGACAGACTGAAATGAAATCACACGAATCATCTATTTTAGGGGCAGCAGCGACTGGCAACAGCCAGTAAAAGGAAAATTCATGGCATACAGTACTACAAATTTACTAAATCAAGACAGTGGATCTCAGATGAGCAGTTGGCCAGATCTGAAGACAGTAAGCATGTTCAGAGAAATTGAGAAAAAACAACTACACCAAGGGGAACACGCTTCTTGAAAGGATCACACACACCAACTACAAACAAAATCGAAGGAGGTGCATGAGATCAGGGAAGAGTCTCACTAGATCTCAGGAACTCGAAGAAGATCTCGAGCAGGGAGCAAGCAGCTACAGGGAAGGAACAGAGGCGACTTCTTGTGTGTGCTGAGAAGAAGCTGCCCACGAGTTGTATGCACGAGAGAAGGCCACAACTCCTTATATACCCTTTTCCCCGAAGCCACCGAACTCCTGGATCTACCTCCCCCTTTCCCCTCTGGAAAATTAACCGTGTGGAGGCTGGTCTGAAAATCAGAATAAATGAGTAGGTGTGAGTTGGTCTTACAAGGAAGTGCTACTCTCATGCCATCCATGAGTCCCACCAAACTTGCGTTAATCGAAAAGGTTCCATGAGTCCATGACACACCACCAACCTCTTTACTTGAACCAATCAGACAATTTGAAAATAAAATACTAGACGAATCAACAAGAGGTGCTACGCTGTTATGGAATAGTTAAATAGTATTGGTCAGATCTGAAGTTCCAGGCCCCTTTTTTTCCTTCTGTCATCTCTTGTTGCAGTGTATGCAAAATAGTGCCGGCTTCCGAGTATGGGCTGTGGACTCGTCGCCCATGAACATGCATGGTCTGAAGAATAAATTGGAACTATCACAGCAGTATTTTAATCCATGGTCAACTATAACAGCACCCTAGTGATCGAGGCCAGAAGATAATACAGAAGTTACAGTGCACGATTGAGATGTAAGAAATGCCAAGCTGTATCCAACCAACGGGATCGTGCAATAGAAATCTTCAGAGCCTAGTCACGGTCAAAATTAGGAAGCTGATGTTGACGCCGTTGCTTGTCCCAATGATGCTCTCTACTCCCAAGTGGTCACCAATCAGAAGTTCAGAACTTGTGTAATATCATAAACCGGTTCAGTGTTTACTGGTTTGCATTGGTTACTGATCATAAGATACAGTGGTTGAACCTTCAACAGGAAAGCTCCAGCGTCCATAGTAAAAAGAAACTCAAAAAAAGATCTAGAAAAAAATGTAATCACAAAAATACAGATTTGTCGTAGTCTTACTCTTAAGTCACTGTCATGTGATTGCTACAACTAATAGACTATGGAAGACTCCATCTTTCTTTCATCTTTAAGGCATCATTTGGACAAGGGTACTCTTAGGGAACTTTCTTTAGCACAGTCCAAAGTCATGTACTATCGCCACATGTTTGAGCTAACAAGTCAACACAAATCAGAACTTCCTTTTCTTATATGAACATTTTCTCGAGTACGGTTTATTATTCATGCACATCACACAGAAGAAAAGATATATAATCAACCGACGAAAATATAAATAATATGTGCTAAGACTATAGTATATCTCAGCTGCTCAAAATCAAGAGAAGGCATAAGAAGACAAATCAAAGAGAGGATGATTAAAAACCACTAGTAGTACCAACACCAACGGCAATCACAACACCAGCAAAATAAAAGGGAGCCTCCCTAGCTAAGAGACATTTCAACAAACACCGGATCTGCATCTCAATCACCCCAACGTAATCTAATCGCAGATCCACCACCGACATCAAAGCCTCCCGCCACCCGATTCGGTTGTAACCGCCACGTACAGGAGCAAGCTAACGGAGAAAAAAAGTTGGTGATCGATCTGGCGCTTTGAGTGCGTCTGAAGCGATCGAGCACGGAACGCCATAAACCCTACTCTGTACTGCCAAATCACCGGAAAATCAGGGGGTCTGGTGATGTTAATGGATCCGGGCGTCTCCGGCACGCAAAGAGAGATGAGTGCGGATGGGAGCAGAGAGGGAGGACTGAGGAGGAGAGTTTCCGTGCGTTACCTTCAACCTCCGGCCGCTTTGCTTGATGTGACGGAGAACCTCGGGTTTTCTTAGATCTGGTGGTTTTGTTGCAAGTTTTTTTTTTGGAATTAGTGTGCCACGAATATGCCCTAACGGTTACAGAAAACGCATTTATTTGTCATTTAACTACGGAGATTTTATTGTAGTAAGAAAATCCCGTGGGAAAATCTAACTTCCAATATTACCCTGCAAATTATTTTTCAGACACAACACGATATCTGGAAAATAACAAAGAATTGCCATCGATGGAAGAACTAGACTAGAGTACTCTGCATCATGTCGTACGGCGCGTGACAATTTAACGAGTTTGACAAGCCCCTTGCTGTGTCGCGATCTGCCTCTCTGGAAGCACACACGTACGTGCCCAGAGTAGACCCACATCGTAAAGATCTGAATGCGTGTAGCGCCGCTTGCACACATACACAACACACTCAGTACGATCGACCTGCCAAACGACTGGCGCCGAGAATCGCTGGGGTCAGGTCAATTACTGGAAGACGGACACGCGCAGATCAGCTCTCATGTGGTTTTGGCGCGTCAATTCCACGGGCAAGTGATAGTGATCCAACACTTGCAGTGTGGGTTCGGCAGAGTTAGGGGAGCCGCCGGTTCGGCAGCAGCTTGGTTAAGTTAGGCCCAGGATGATGATGAGTGGAAGCCGCAGAGGTAAATGGCATGCATCAACGGACAGCTAGCTTCGCTTCTTGTGGATTACTAATTAACTACTAGTTCGGTCGCTCCCAGAGCCCCCCCATAGCCCTATGGGGCGCCCCGGTCCAAAAACGGCCCGTAGCAACGCGCCCCATAGGTCGATCTTCGGGGGCTCGTTATTTCGTCCGGCGCTATCAGCCCAACCCCGCTCGCTGGGGTGTGTTGCGGTAGCGCCGGACGAAACGACGCGTCGCTGGCCCGCCGTGTCATTGACACATAAAAACGGTGCGAACCCACCGCCGCTTCGTCGCCTTCCCGCCAAATCTACGCGCCGTCCCCTCGCCGCTCTCGGTCGTGGGTCACGCCTGCCATACGCACATTAAGTTTGAACAGCGCGGTCGTCGCACAAACTACGACGTCGCACTGAGCCGTCCCGTCGACCACGCGACGAGCATGCTTTTACCCACGCGGCGGCGTTGATGCTCCCTCCGCCACGTTAATGCTCTCTCCGCCGCTGTTAAAAACCGCCTCCTCTCCCTCTCGCCGCGCACACACACCGCTCTCTTCTCGCCGCGCACACACCGCTCTCTTCTCGCCGTGCACACACCTCTCCCTCTCGACATGGGCTTCGACCGCCGCGACCACCCAGCAACGGCGAACGGCTTCGGCCCGCACAACCTGCTCAAGCGCGAGGCCGACGCCATCTTTCGGTGCTGGTGCCCGTCGGACATGCGCGTCGGGCACGAGTTCGCCATCGGTGTCGCCGGCGTGCCGGTGCCTGACGCGCCGTGCCCTCGGGAGAACGAGTGGAACGCCGCCGTCATGCACCACTACTGGCACGAGCTCACCGCCGAGCAGCACTAGCAGCCAGAGTGGGCGCCGTCGAACACCGACCGCTATGAGGCGGAGTTCCAGCGCATCCACCACGAGCGCATGAACTTCTGGGACGGCGTAGGGCCGCCGCCGCGCAAGCGGAACATCGAGTGCCGGTACGCCTTCAGGGGCGTGCCGAGCCGCATGCTCGCCGCCGTCATGGCGCACATCGACGTTGGCGATGAGCCGCGGCTCGAGGCGCCCACGGAGGTGCCGCCACCGCCACCTCCCCCGGCCCGCCGATGGGGACCGCGAGGGCTACGACGCCGTCCTCCTCCCGGTCTACGTCGTCCTCCTCCCGCCGGTCGACGCCGTCCTCCTCCCGCCGCTCGACGTCGTCCTTCCCGCTGCGAGCTCCGAAGCCGGAGCCGGGAACCGGCGCTGTCGTCATCGGCTCCGCCTCGGGCTCCAGGGCGCCGCCCGCCCCCAAGAGGGTGAAGAGGGGCGCCGTCGTCGCTCCTGCAGGAGCTGATGGTGGCACGAGAGCAGCTCGCCTCGCGCGACGACCCTGAAGGCATCGCCGCGCCTACGAGGCGTCGGTGAACACCGTCCCGCCGCTCGACGCGACGCGGGAGTGCGCGTGGTCGCTCCAGGACCACCTCCAGGTCACCAGCGCGCCGATGCTGGACCTCACCGGCGCGCGGACGAGAAGTGGCAGAGTGGCGGCGCCAACAACGACGAGGCAGGGCCCAGCGGTGGTGGTGTGGCTGCACGGTCAAGGAGGACGACTTCGACGTCTTCAACGACCGTAGATTAGATTTTTTTTTCAATTTAGTTAAATTTCGTTCAAACTTTGTAAAATTGCCTAAATTTCGAATGAAATCGCATTTAATTTCGTGTTTTTTTTTATAAAGATAATTTGGGGGCGCGACTGGAGAGGGGCGCACCCCATAGACGGCATCTCGTCCGGACGCCCCCCCAATCGCTCGTTCGGGCGGCCATCCGGACGGCCTATGGGGGGCACGAGTGGAGATGCTCTAATAATCCATTCATTCATTTCTTCCCCCTTTTATCGATACAGTAGGTCTCAGAAATGAAATGATGCTCGATCAACATGGCATGTGTCTACTACTTTGGGCGCAGTACTATGTGCCAACATGTGGGCAGTCGTGCCCACCTAACAGCCGGTGGTGAGGAAATCATTGTTGGCGCCTAAAGCACGAGCTCTTTCCTCGCCTAACCCCTCGTGTCGTGCATGCCCCGTTCGATCGGAACCGCTGCTCGCATGCACCGACAGAGAGAGATGTGCTGTTCATGTTTTGCTAGTACTTTGTTATACACCGTCAGGCTATGTAATACAGGATCCAGTTCACGTCAATACTACATTAGCCGGCTAGCCGCATTTTGATCGTTGAGGTATTTTTGCACACACTACTCGGTCGGGCAGTGACGGCAAGGAGGAGTACTGAGTAGAACTGAGAGGTTTTGCGCATGTGAGAAACGAGAAGCTTCAGCGAGGTCAGCAGAGGCCGACGTAGCTAGTAGTAGTACAGAATACAGACAGGTCACCGCCGGAAGCTGCCTGGCGCCCGGGAGGAAGACTCCAACCGACCGGTCGCTCCCGGCCAGCCAGCCGTGCCGTGCCCGCAGCCCGCCGCCGACGACGATCTCAACGCGCGGCCGCGGCGACAAAAGCTAGCAGTCGTCGATCTGTCTGTCTGGTTCTCGGTGAGCTGGGAGCTAGCAGTAACATGCATGGGATCGAGTGGGACGGGTTGCAGGAATAATGCTCCCAGCCCACGGGATTTGTATTTGACTTTTTCGATCGAACGTGCTGTCGCTGGGTTACGACGACTCCACACCACACTCTTTCTATTCTGTCTGTACGCACTATCTGCCTGCGCTCGCGTGGGCGGCCGTGTTACGCGTGCCCCCCACCGACTGGCCGACGGTGGAATGCTTGCTTCTTGTTATGCCTGGTGTTGGCCGCGCCGGTGCTGCCGATCAAGACAGCATCGCAAACATGTTTTCCGTTGCTCACTCTGTTGCGCACGCGGAAGCAGAATCAGATAGACGAAACAATTCCTTTGCAACACCAGTAAGTGTTGCACAGAGAGCACCGTCTTTCCACCTTCGGATCGTCATTTACTTTTTTAGAAAACAAACAATAATGCCTAACTATGAATTAACAAAGCTTTAGAGTTTACAACGGCAAGTACATCATGCGGAAGAACAGCTTCCAAGCATCCGACACCTCAAGCAAACATAAGATACAACAAATACATAACAGTTTGAGGCGCCTAAGCTAAAACCGGGTTACGCTAACAAGAACAACGGCAACTTAGGCCAAGGAGGAGGCACCACGAGAGCACGACGTCACCTTCAACACCAGAGCGCACTTAGACACAGCAACCGTCAACCTTGCCCCCGGAAAAGGACCCCTGTCTCTCGCCCAGGATCGAAAGGCACTCCGTACCGTCTGGTGGCGAGGAAGGTTCAGTCGAGAACAAGATAGCCAGAGAGCAAACACGATGCGGGAGCTCCATCGAAAGACCTCCATCACCAAGGGCTTGACAGCGACACCAGGCCCGAGCTGTCGGACGAAGAGGCAACGAAACAGGGACGGCGAAGGATGGCGCCCACATCACCGCGGCCGAGCAGGACCACCGAAGCTCGAAACACTCGCCACCCAAAGGAGCAGTTGTTGTCGTAGAGGGGAACCCATTCCCCTCTCGCCCAGGCTTGAGGGCGCCAACCCAATGGCGAACAGTGGCAACGAGGCTATTATGAAACCAAACAAGGCACCCGTCAATCAACACGTGTGAGATGTCGCCGCCGAACGTGAAGCCGCCGCAGGTCCCTCCTCGTACGCACAACTCCACAGCACACCACCCCAGCGACGCCGGAACAACCGCACAGCCCAACACACCGCACCAAAAGGCACTCTTCACCGAGAACCCCATCCCCAAACGACATCTCCAGAGGAGAACACGACGCGCACAGTGCCGTCACCCGCCCAATCTAGATGGATTTTGAGCTTTCGCTCGGGAGGGGTCGGGGATGCGAGGGAGGGTCCACAGCTGCACCTCAAGGGAGGAAATTGGCGCCCATGGGCATCGCCGCGCCGCGGCCGGACAAACCGGCCAGAGGTTTCCCCCGGACCCGCACCTGCACATCACCCCGCCAATACAGACAGCGATGACCAAGGCCGCCGTGCCACATGAAGGACGGAGGGAGGGAGCCTGGAAGGAGGGGGTGGAGCCGGACATGTCAGATCTGTAGTCGGGGCGAGGGAGGAGCACGCGCCGCAACTTCCGCCTGCCGGCGCCTCGTCGCCTGAGCAATCAAGGCCTCCGGCCAATGATGGCGTAATGGATGGATCACGACGCCCGTAAAAATTTCTCTTAGTGAAGAACCAATGTTTAATCGAACAAGTAGCACTTTCAAATCAATAGCGAGGTACCCAACACGTTCTTTTCTCAAATGATTTTTTTTAATATTGTATACGTTGTTTCAAGGATGACACAACGTTTTTGTGCCGTGTGGTGTGTCGAATTGGGAAAATATCTTCTATGCTCGGAGGGAGTTTGCTTGGATCTCTGTATACGTTACTCGATCCTAACTATTTTTCAAGTAGGATGTGCTTTAGGTCGAATGCGGTTTTGCACACAGTTGACCAGTTGTGCACAAAACTATCAAATAATATAACTTACCTAAACATGGACACTCTGAATGTGAATATTCCTCTAGTGCCCTGATCATTGCAGAACTAATCGCCTTGAAACGGGCCCTTCACCAAAGAAGCACAAACAAGTATGGAGATAGAGAGTCATACTAAGAAGTCATATATAATTTTCTTAACCAGGATAGCATGCAAAAATTATATCAAGAATATCTCAATAGAATCACTGCTAGATTTAATTTCTTCCACTATTTTGTATCGCGATGAAAAGTTGATCTTCTTGAAGGTAAGGAAAATCAAATACGAATTCAGTGCTCGGATCTCATTACTACAACCACACTAATAGCCTAATAGGCATGCTCGGCGTGAGCAAGATTTGCCAATACCCTAAAAGACACAACATAACCAGTGGATTTTCGTCTGAAGAACTCCACAATTTTCCACACCGCAAATTGAAACAAAAATATATGATATCAGTCATGTTGTCGTTTGCTTTATTGCTCAGGCTGATCTTCCAGCGGATTTTCGTGCTCCTTGTCCATTTGTTGCATTCGCATTTTCTTCTCTACAACATTTTGTTGGACAAAATCTTATTTGAAGTTTCACTGCTTATCCTCGCAGTCCTTTTATTATTCTTTTTGCTCTTGCATTTGTATAGCCCTTGTATTATGTAACCTCTTGGTCATTATTTACATGATAGGGGGTATATGGCTTAATTCTGGTACCAAACGTTTGTTCGGCAGTTTCACAAAAGGAGGCGTCGGCCTTAAGGGGCTCCACGTATTTCCGCAAGGGGACTACCTGTTGGATATGCTCTTGGGATCAGTAAGATTTTTAGTATTTGTACTAATTTTTGTTACTTATATATATTAATTCATTTCTTGACATTATATATTGAATGTTACAATTTTTCAATTATTCTTAATATAAAAACAACAACTTAATAATCTAGATAAATATTTAAGATATGGTTTACTTGCACTGAATTCTAACTACTGCTCGTGGAAAATGCACTCGTACTAATTCAGAGAATAGAATCGCAAGGAAAGGAAAGTGACATTTTAACTTACTTTATGAGTGGCTCTTGGATTGTTTTTGGGAAACATAATTTTTTTATGAGGTTGAAAAAAGAAAGAAAAAATGACATGACTTCGTAGATTTATATCTTCCACTTATATGCATAAAATTATTTGTTTGTCATAGCGTCTATTTTAGCTTTCTGAAATATCATTCCAAAGAGCCCTAAAGTTGATAGAGTTCTCTAGAGTGTTTGCTCAAATATTTTAGGTGCAAGCAAATCGAAATAATAATAATTATAAATATAAAAATCTTGAATATATGAAATATCAATTAGAGTGTTTTTTCATCGAATATTTGTATTTCTCATTTTAGGGCGCAACCTCTAGTATTAAAGTACCTTAATATGGATTGTAAAGTTATGGAGCCATGCGTTAATAAACACAAACAGAAAATGGTAGATGAGTCTTGAAATGTCAAAAAAATGGACCGATAATTAATCATCCAAAGAAAATGGAACAAAAATATTTCTAATAAAGACTAAATTGAACCGATCGAATTTCCCGAAATATAAAATGCTCTTAGATATGAAATTTTGGATCTTGATCAAAATTGTGGCTCCATAAAGATAGAAACAACTGATATGTGCAAAATGTATCGATAATTTTTGATTGATTTATGCTAATACTATATCAATGTTATAACACTTATGACATGATGATTTTATACCATTTTCTATCAAATATTTGTGCCCCTTCCCTTGGTGTATTTTTTTAACCAAATATGACCATGTTGCTAAACTAATACCACATATGCCCACTCAAAAAACTATATATAAATTGGTTCATGCGATTTGACGCCAGCTCGGACGGCGCCGAGGTTCAGCAAGTCGATAGAAGGATATTCTGACACCCATAACCTCCATGGGTTCTGCCTTATGGGGCTCGGCGCCAACCTAAATTCGACACTAGATTTGTTTGTGCCAAACTAAGGGCCTAGATTTAGAAATACTTTCTTGTAGGAGCAAAATATGGCATTACTTTTGTCGAGGCGTCAGATTTGGCGAAAAAATAGTCCCTCTGGCATTTTTAGTCACTGCCCTTGGTTACTTCTGGGCGTGCCAAACCTAACTGTGACAGCGCATTGCTCAGCCCATTAGTGGAGCATATGAGAGGTTGCTGACACTGTCTCTATAAAGTGTACAACATCAATTGAAAATAGAAAGTGAACGGTGAAAATAAGCGCTCCTTGGTGTGAAAAAACTGAGTTCAAAAAGCGGCATGAGCGTATTTAATTTAGAAATAAACAAAAACAATCGGAAAGTAATACTGGCTCCCGAGTTCCAGTGCTCATGTTAGTTTTAAAATTCAAAATCGTATTTACGAGTTTCGAAAAATTGTGAAAAAAATTCATATGTAGTCAATGATGTATCCCACACAAATACATTGTATTATGGGCTACACAAAAACAAAATCTGATAAATTTAGAGGCTAGAAATACACGCATACTTAGATCTACACTTTTGTTATTTTTGTGTAGCTCAAAATACATATTAGTTTGAAATTAATTTTTTTTCATGTTTGTAGGATACACGGCTTACTCCGTATTTTTAAAGAATTATTAAAACTTATTAATGTGGTTTTCGTTCCTTTTAGACAGCAGGAGCACTAGAGCCCGGGAGCCAAAAATCTCCACCCACCAAACAATGATACTCCCTCCGTCTAGGTATATTGGGTTCCTAATGAGCTGCATCGCGATCAAGGCAAACATCTATAGGTGGAAGAGGGACCTCTAAAATCTCTCCTTTACTCTCGTTAATTGTGCCAATTAATTAGAGAATGCCAAACACACCGCATGCAAGAGCATGCATAGGCTATATTTGAGGAGGGAGTGCATGCATTGCTTTAATCGCTCATTAATTATGACATAATTAATGTTTTCAAGCCTTATTTCATTAGAGTTTTGGGACAAATAGATTTTCACAGGGAGCCCTAATAAACCTAGACGGAGGGAGTATATAATCTCTGAAAGGAATGAATGAACAAGTCAGCACCTAAATATGTACACATACAAACGGACGTAAGCCCGTGTCGGCCGCGCAGGTGGCTGGTCTGGTGACCGGTGGCCTCCCAGTGTCCGGAACGTCGGGAACGAGCGGCTTCACGTCTTGCACACGAATCTCCATTCTGCATTACTAATCTGCATTCTGAACAAGAATAATTTCTCCAGCTCGCGGGTTCTCCCTCTAATGAGTAATGACGAGGAATGATAGCTTTCTGTTCTGCAGGAGTTATACTTCCGTGATCTGAAAATTAGGATAACAATCTGTATGCGCCTCTAAGATCATTATTGACTAGCAAGTTGACAAGCTTGAGCAGGTTCTGATTAAGGATGACAATGGGTAGGGTATGGGCGGGGTAGAGTAATACCATACCTATATCCATATAGTCTATGGGTAAAAAATTCCACCCACACCCTTACACGCGGGGATGAAAGTATACCCATACCCATACCTGGCGGGTACACGTACCCATTGGGTACCCGTTGGGTGGATCAAGTAGTACACAAATTGTTCACACTTTTACATTTGTTGGCAGCACATTTGACAAAAAAAATCAATTATCTCAACTCAGTAACAGGTAGATGAATACATGACAATTATTAACTTTGGAAATCATAATCTCATGGTCATATCTACTAAGTCAACCGAGTAGGGTCCATATGTTAGTATAAACGGGTAGGATATGGGTATACCCACGAGTATAGGGTTGTACCCATGCCCTACCCGCGACTTGGCGGGTAGGGTATGGGTACTACCCATGGTATGAAAATGTGCCCATACCCTCCCCATACGGGTACGGTACCCGTACCCATGGGTAAAATTGTCATCCTTAGTTCTGATACGAGGATCCTCCCTCTGCAACGCTTCCACACGTCTTCTCCTTCCACATGGCCGCCCTCACCGTGATCTCCTCGTCGCCCAATAGCTGCTCCATACCATGAATTTACAACATTTTGCAAAACATATAATATCATCAAAATTAGAGAAAAACACAAACTTATAGAAAACACCTAAATACTTTTACAACATATGACGTGTGACAGTGACATTCTTAATGTGAATATTCCTCTAGCGCCCCGAACATTGTAGAACTAATTGCCTTGAAACGAGGACCTTCACCAAGAAGCACAAACCAAGTGTGGAGATAGAGAGTCATACTAAGATCGTCATAATTATCTGGATCAGCATAGCATGCAAAATTGCAACAAATCATTATCTCAATAGAATCATTGCCAAATTTAACTTCTTCAACTATTTTGTATCCCGATGAAAGTTGATCTTCTTGAAGGTAAAGAAACTCAAATCTGAATTCAGTGCTCAAATCTGATTACTACAAGTACACCAATAGCTATGCTCGGCTTCAGCAAGATTTTCCAATACTCGAAAAATCCACAACATAACCCGTGGAGTTTCGTTTAAGGAATTCCACAACTTTCCATACCACAAATCGCGGAAACGAATTATATAATGTGAGTCGGGCTTGTCATTTCCTTTGTTGCTCTGGTCTCACTGATGGGGTTTTTATGCTCCTTGTCCCTTTGCTGCATTCACTTTTCTTCTCTACAACTGTTTGTTGGACAAAAGAAGGTTTAAAGTCTCACCACTTGTCCTTGCTATCATGTTGTTCTTACATCTGTATAGACCTTCTATTATGTACCTCTTGACCATTATTTTCATGATAAGGGATATATGGCGACATGGCCTAATTTTGGTACCACACATCTGTTGGGGAGTTTCAGAAAATGAGGCTTCGGCCTTAAGGGGCTTCCACCTACTTCCACAAGGGGACTCCCCGTTGGATCTTGGGTAGTCTCAGCAAGATTTATACCAATTATTTGTACTAAACGTTTTTACTTATACACAATTTAATTCATTTTCATGACATTATAAATTCAATGACCCATTTATCAGTTATACCTAATGTAATTAACAACATAATAATCTAGATAAATATTTGAGATATGGCGTACTTGCACTAAATTCTAACTACCGCTCGTGGAAAATGCAATTGTACTAATTCAAAGAATAGAATTGCAAGGAAAGGAAAGTGACATTTTAAATTACTTTCTGAGTGGCTCTTGGATTGTTGTGGGTAAACATAATTTTCTATACCAGGTTGAAAAAAAGAAAATAAATCACATGTCTTCGAATATTTATATGTGCAACATACATGAATATAATTATTTGTATGTCATAGAGTCTATTTTAGCTTCCTAAAATATCGTTCAAAAGGCCCTTAAAGTTGACAGAGTTATCTAGAGTGTTTGCTGAACTATTTTAGGTGTAAGCAAATAGAAAAATAGTTTTTATCAATATACCAAATGCAAAATCTAGAATATACAAAATATCAATTTGAGTTGTTTCATCGAATATTTGTATTTCTTATTTTTAGGGAATCTCTGCGGTGACCCCGCACACCACTGCATATTGTGGTGTACAAGTCGTTGACATAACATCCACGGAAGGACTTATCCATAAATATTACATCCCTCAGAGTAGTACAACAGAAACATTGCGGGTCCACTTTACTACACACTGCTAAAGATTACAAGCCAGAAATGTACAAAAGCTTCAACGTCTTCTACGACATGGGAGGAATTTCCACTACAGTACGGTTGACTGAGGTCAACTTATTAACGATAGAAAGAAGTAAACTAAGAACCATCGGGCTCAACAACCTAAGTAGTACTAGTCTAGTATTGATCGGCCCGGTCCTTAAGATAGGAGACTAAGTCTTGGGCTCATCATCATCGCCTCCATAAGCAATCAGGTAGTCGACGCCTTCCACTCCTCCGGTAGATCAGGTTCCTCGTAGTACACCTCGTCCTCGTGGTAAGCTCCATAGCTCTCCTTGATTGCCTCCTCAAAGTCTAAGCATGGGGTCAAATGAGAAAGGGTGAGCAACAGCGTTACTCAGCAAGTTCTGAATATATATATAGATAGGGTGTTTCATGCACTAGCTACTGCCAAAACCTCGGGTCTTTGGCATAGATGCAAGTTTTTGTAAACATTTCTTCAAAGGATAGATTTTATTCTGAAAACTATGTCCACAGTCTCCACCGGTCTTGTGAATCCAAATGGGACTCCATTCCGGCCTCGATCTCGTAGTTCCATTCCGGGAACACGGTTGTGATATCACAAATTTGTTGTTTGACTC
The DNA here is from genome assembly GCA_012064385.1 of Puccinellia tenuiflora. Lineage (NCBI taxonomy): Eukaryota > Viridiplantae > Streptophyta > Magnoliopsida > Poales > Poaceae > Puccinellia > Puccinellia tenuiflora. The sequence goes on from QRDG01001063.1 coordinate 198,472, forward strand.
TGCAGAGTTGCATCACTTTACCCAACAGTTGCCTGGCCCTATATATGCTCTCTTTACACTCCATGAGTGTTATAGCCAAGGCTCAGGACATCCAGCCATGTGGAGCTTCTCCCAAATCAACACACATCCGCCCATTTATGATGTGGTAGGGGAATCATGTTCCACGCATACCCATCACCCCTCCCAAGCTTCCCCACCAATTACCCCGTCGGGCAGGAAGAGCACGCGCTTCCACGCTGTTGGCCGCCGCAACGACCCAACCCGGTGTAGGCCTGCCGAGGATATGCGGATGAGAAAAGAAGCCTCTGACTGACCCCGCCCATACAAAGTCTGTTGGTTGATGCTTTTACTACGGCGAAAGGATCACTGGAACAGGGGTTATTAGTTCCTAAGGATATATACCTTCCCATACGATGGAACACCGTACCTATTCATCTTACCATTGTTCCCACCGCCAACCAATAGTATATACCACATCATTCGAAAAATACTTTTTCTTTTTGATGCAAGTGAAAGGAACGTATAAGTAACTTTGCAAGTACTTTGATAAAAATACATCAAACGGTATGCAAGAATGAACTTGCCTTGAGACTGACAAGTAGTGCAGTCTAAAGCTTCCGGCGATTCGTGAACCTCGTGTTCTGAAAATCAACATCATTGTCTTTATAAGACAATGTTTGAAAATCCAAATCATGCTATTATGCATAGATGAAATGATTTTTGGAGGTTTTTAGAAAATCCCCCCCCCCCCTTCACATTTTAAGATGATTTCTTTTTTTGTGTGTTTTACCTAGGATGAGTTACGGGACAGTCATTTACAGAATGGTAATTTATTTTTCTTTTAGAAAGATAATTCAATTCATTTCCACTGAAGGATCCTTGAATATTTTGAAAACAATTCAAATCATGTCCACTTAAGGATCTTTGAATATTTTGAGAAAATAATTCAAATCATTTCCACTTAAGGATCTTTGAATATTTTGGAAAATAATTCAAATCATTTCCACTTAAGGATCTTTGAATTTTTCACTCAAGAAATATTTTCCAATAAATCAAGTAAAAATCATTTTTGAAATCCTTGCAAAATTTTGAGTTAAAAACATATTTTTATTTGATTTTTAGGATTCTTATTTTGGGATTAAAATTTGAATCATAACTTGACTTTGATTTGAATTCAGCAATTTCTTATAATTGCACTTAGGTCCTTGGGTACTTGGTTGAACCAATTCAACCTGGACCGGTTCGGTCAGACCGAACCACTCTTCTCTCCCTCTCTTCTCTCTCTTGCTCCCGTGGTCGACTCGATCCCTTTTTCGCCTTCGCCATCGCCGGCCGATTCCGGCGTGCTCCGGCCATCTCCGCCGTTGTGCTAGGGTGCAATCGAAAGCCCTTTCGACGCTCTTCCTTCGCCTCCCCTTCGATCTACTTTTCTCCTTCTGATGTGATCATGCGCAACCCAGCCCTAGGGTTAGGGTTTCGGTGACGGCGCCGCTCCGCCGAGCTTCTCCTTCTCCGAGCTGCTTCTCCATGACTAGGTGCAGAGCTCTGCTCTCTGACTCCACCTAGCTGCTCCCCTCCTTCTCCACCGACGCGTTCATGCTGGACCTTTCCCCTGGTGTGGGTTTCGGTTGAAGCGCGATTCGTCGTGCTCATGACTCCCGCTCCGCCGCCGGTGTTGTCGTGGTGGGTTGCACGACATATCCATCAGAGACGGAAAAGAGTGTGGGGCAGGCGACGATCGGATGCTCGCGCGGGATTGGGCAACAAGCACGCAAACACACGCTAGTTACCCAGGTTCGGGGCCCTCTTGTGGAGGTAACACCCCTACGTCCTGCTCTTCTTGTTCTTATTGCTTGATCACTGAATCGGACTACAGAGGTGCTCCTAGAGCTGTTTCGGGTGGCAGCCGGCTGGAGATCCTAGCCGGCTGGAGGTTGAAGATGATGCTATCTGTCTCCTCACGTGATTCACCTGCCTCGCGCAGGAGGCCCCTGCATGCTTTATATAGGCAGCATCTAGGGTTTCTAGGTTACAGGGAAGTTACATGTTTGCCCCTATGACGTCACTACGGTCTCGAGCCGGCTGGAGCTTGTTGTCATGATTAGGTACAGGAGATGCCCGACAGCGAGTACTATTCACCAGGAGCGGTTACGCGGTCTGGGCCCACCCGTACGGAGTTGTCGGTTGTTCGCGTCCGGCTCCAGCCTAGCCGGCCGTCCGCCTCCGGGTAGACGCAGGCGGCCTGCTTCAGGCGGCTGGCTTCAGGCGGCACTTGGAGTCTTGAAGAAATGGACCTTCTTGGGATATCCGGGGTTCATATCCCCGACACTAGCCCCCGAGATCGTGGAGCCTTGCTAGCTTGCTGGGAAGACTTCTCGATCTTCTCCCCTTTGTCTTGAATCGTTGTGGTTGAAATGTCGAGGTTGGAGTCGGCGCCGGGTGGAACTGATGCCGGGTGGAACCGAAGCTTGCTGGTGAGGGGTTCTCGTCGGGCGCTCCTGTCCTTGGTTGCGGGTCGTTGAAGTTATCGTTGGATAGTCCGGCTTCACGGCGTAGGACCTGCAGATTTTTCCGGTCTGGATTGGCCGGCTCGAGGACTCGGGTCGTGGCCTACGTCAGCCACGGCCTGCCGCCTCGGAGAGCCGTTGGTGTTCCGCCCGAGGCCTGGTGTTCGTCGCCTCGGCTTCCTCGGACCGGATTTTCTGTGGCAACTGCTTGCGTGCGGGATCGTCTGCGGAAAGTACGGCACGGTTGCCCGCCACGCGGCGTAATGGGCGGCACGGTTCCGCCTGCCCCGCCTTTAAAGTGGAAAGAGGGGGAACGGCCAGAGCTTCCGTTCCCCATTCCTGTCTCGTCTCCTTTGCTGCTTCTTGCGCTCCCTAGCTCTTGTCCATCCTATTTCTTGTGCGTGCCTTCCTCGCATTCGCATCTCTCGCAACGGGAAATCAAAACTCCATGGCGAGCTCGGGATCATGGATGGGCTCCTCCGTAGATGACGAATACCTTTGGAAGTTCCGCCGGAGCAAGTTCATGGGAATGACAGGCGATGTGGAAGCCCGTGTGCCCCCTAAAGGGGAAATTTCGCCAGCGCCCAAGAATGGCGAGGTCGTCGTGTTCACTGCGCATCTAGAGCGAGGATTGGGGCTCCCGGTGAGTTCCTTCTTCGCAGAATTCCTGCGCTTCTACGGGCTGCAGCCCCATCATTTGGGGGTGAACTGCATCACCCAGCTGTCCTGCTTCGTCACGCTGTGCGAGGCATATTTGGGCCTCTGGCCCAGCATGGAGATCTTCGGCATGTTCTTCTTCCTGCGGTCCCAAGCGACCGCCGGGGTTCAGCGTGTCTGCGGCAGCGTCTCCATCAGCGCGAGGAATACGCCGCTGCCCAAGATTAGCCTGCCGGAGTCTATTAAGAAGTGGCAGAACACCTACTTCTACGTCCGGAATCTCACGGACGTCGACCGAATCGGCCTTCCGGCCTTTTCCAATGAGCTGCCGGCTTCTAAGTCCTGGCTCCGGAAGCCGCCTGTGGATGCGGCTCTTGAGAGTGTCTTGTTCAACCGGCTGAAGGAGCTGGTGAGGGACGGCCTAACGTCCAGGGACTTGACCATGGCGTGGCTGTCGAGGCGGATGTATCCGCTACAAGCTCGCCCGCACAAGATGTGCTTCTACTCCGGCCCCCGGGATCCCAGCCGGGCCTACCTGGAATTGCCGAAGCCAAAGACCCTCCGCAAGTGGGCTTCCCGCCTTGTCACCGACAGGATCGAGGAAGACTGGGATTTCAGGTGCGATCCCTTTACCCGCTCGGCACCTGCTCCGGAGGTTAGTCTTCGCTCTCTTGTTCGTCTTCAATTCCTTTGTCCGGCTGCCGCCTGACCCAGTCGGCCTATGGCGCAGCTTTGCGACCTTCAACGAGTGGAGGATTTCGAAGTCGTCTTCGAGCCCGACGTCAGTGGGCCCTTCACCAAGGCGCTGACGGCCTTGCTGGAGGAGGATTCCGCCGATGAACAGGCGGGTGGAGAAACAGATGCCACCGCTGACGAAGAGTCGGGCGGCGGCGGTCGCGCCGGTTCGGACGGGCGCGGTGACACCACCGAGTCGTCCGGTGGGGGCGCCGATGCTGGTGAAGATGGTGGAGGCGATGACGATGTCGTCAATACCGCAACGAGCCCTGTCCCTTCCGCCAGCTCCGACCCCGATTCGGCAGCCGACCGGGACGAGGACCTCGAGCGCGACGTCCCGCCTCCAGTCTCGTCGCCTCGCGGTAAGTCTTCTGAACCCGACGCCGCCGGGCAAACCGACGGTGTCGGATGCGTGGTAGTAGATCTTTCCAGCGGTTCTGAGCCGGACTCAGAAGGTTCCTCTTCCGTGCCAGCCTCCAAGCCGGCGCCATCCTCCCGTAGGACCAGGGAATTGGAGGCGGCGGCGCGGAAGAAGCAGAAGGCGATCCTCCCCCCACGGGTCGTGAAGGAGAGGCGGTCGAAGTTGGCCGCCGACATTGATGCGAACGTCGTGCCGCCCAAGCGGAAGGGCGCGTTCGAGAAGCGGGGCGTGCTGCCCGCCAAGAAGTTAGCTCTCTCGTCGTCCCGGCCTACGACGGCCGGCTTGATGCCCGCCGGGAGAACCACGGCGGAGGTCCGGGCGGATGAGATTGTGGCCGAGGTTAGGGCCGAGGTTGACGCCAGGCTGGCGGAGAAAGCGGATGCCCCCACTAGTGGGGCCGACAATGAGGTGACTGGCCACGTTCCTCATGGTGATTTTATTTATGACTTGGACCCGAGTGATTTGGAGAGGGAGTTTTATGCTCAAACGACGCAAGCGGTTTTGGCTTTGGAGACATCTGACATTGGTATGACTGTGGAGCAGCTGCTGGCCTCGAAGGAGGACGAGGAGAGGACGAGGGCGGCGGACGTGGAGAGGGCAGAACCCGCCGCCGACGGGTCCGACGTCCAGGTGGTTAACCCTGCTTTTGCTGTTGATCGTTGTTATAAACTGGACCTTGAAGGTATGGAAAAAGCTATTTACGCGGAGCTGGCGCAGGCGGACTCAATCCGGGCTGAGATGGACGCCAAGGCGGCCGCGAGGCGGCTGGCGGCGGCCAAGGCACGTGAGCTCGAGCATGAGCGGCTGGTGGGCGGCCTGGTCAAGGAGGTCGAGCGCGTGAACGAACTGATCCTCGGTAAGTGAGGTCTCCTTTCTCCTTGATTTTTTGCTTGGGGTCTTCTACTCGGCCTCACCGGTTTGAAATGCAGGCCTTTATCCCGAGGTAGACGCGCAAATCCAAAGATATGCTGCCTCGGCTCATTCTCGACCGGAGTCCTTCGATGCTGCTGCTGGGTCTACTTCGACAGCCGTCTCTCGTCTTCTTCAATTCGGCCAGGAGTTCGATCGGCTGAAAGAAGCGGCCAGCGGCGTGCTTGAGAACCTGTGGCCGGATGATCCCTTGCCAGCTGCTCTCCATGATTTATCTACTCGGCTTGAAGGGGCACCAATTGGCATCAACGAGCAGGTGGAGATGGCGGCGCGCGGAGGCACCGACATGGCCCTGGCCTTGGTGAAGTCATGGTATCCTGGCGTGCAGATGAGCAGGCTGTTGGATGGCTTCCGCACTGGAACATCCCTCGCGAGCCTGCGCCCGGAAATCGCCGTAGCCTCAGGGTGAGTTGCCGAGGCGGTGGACTTGACGCAGCTTGTGCCTGCCGAACCGTCTTCAGCGCCGCAGCCAGCTGAGGATACTGGAGCCGGCAACGCTGCTGCTGCCACCGATGCCACTACCGCCTGATTTGCTTGTTTCCTTGGAATGCCGGGTGTAACTGTCGTTCTGTACTATTAATCGTCCTGCCACATTGTTCACCTTGTTATGTCGTGCACTTTTGAAGATTGCCTTGTAAAAATTCGCTATTCTGCTTCCTGTTGTTGACTGCTGTCGTGAGTGTCGTTTTCTCTGTGGCCGCTGGGTTTTTGCCACCGGAACTCGTGTTTGTTTTGGTGATGATAATCACCATGCCTAGCCCCCGAATTTTGGGCCGGCTTGAGCATCTAGCCGGGTCGAAATTTTCACGTCTTTTTGTTTGTCTTTCGCTTTTCTTCGATCGTCGTTACATCGCGCAGCCCCCGAGTCCGTGACTTGGGGTGTTTTGAATTTGCGTCCAGGTCTGGGCTGCCGCCTTGGCGGGTGCGCAGCCTCCGGGTATCTTATGCCGGCTGACGGCTTGGCAACCCCCGAGTCCGTGACTTGGGGTGATTTATATATTCGTCCGGGTCTGGGCAGCCGACTTGGCGGGTGCGTAGCTCCCGGGTATTTTATGCCGGATGACGGCTTGGCAGCCCCCGAGTCCGTGACTTGGGGTGATATATATATATATATGCGTCCGGGTCTGGGCAGCCGACTTGGCGGGTGCGCAGCCCCCAGGAATTTTATGCCGGCTGACGGCTTGGCAGCCCCCGAGTCCGTGACTTGGGGTGATTTATATATTCGTCTGGGTCTGGGCAGCCGACTTGGTGGGTGCGCAGCTCCCGGGTATTTTATGCCGGATGACGGCTTGGCAGCCCCCGAGTCCGTGACTTGGGGTGATATATATATGCGTCCGGGTCTGGGCAGCCGACTTGGCGGGTGCGCAGCTCCCGGGTATTTTATGCCGGCTGACGGCTTGGCAGCCCTCGAGTCCGTGACTTGGGGTGTTTTATATATTCGTCCGGGTCTGGGCAGCCGACTTGGCGGGTGCGCAGCTCCCGGGTATTTTATGCCGGCTGACGGCTTGGCAGCCCCCGAGTCCGTGACTTGGGGTGATTTATATATTCGTCCGGGTCTGGGCAGCCGACTTGGCGGGTGCGCAGCCCCCAGGAATTTTATGCCGGCTGACGGCTTGGCAGCCCCCGAGTCCGTGACTTGGGGTGATTTATATATTCGTCCGGGTCTGGGCAGCCGACTTGGCGGGTGCGCAGCTCCCGGGTATTTTATGCCGGCTGACGGCTTGGCAGCCCCCGAGTCCGTGACTTGGGGTGATATATATATGCGTCCGGGTCTGGGCAGCCGACTTGGCGGGTGAGCAGCTCCCGGGTATTTTATGCCGGCTGACGGCTTAGCAGCCCCCGAGTCCGTGACTTGGGGTGATTTATATATTCGTCCGGGTCTGGGCAGCCGACTTGGCGGGTGCGCAGCCCCCGGGTATTTTATTTATGCCTAATTGGGCTTGTCTCCTCGGCTTCTGCGCGTGGACCCGGCTACAGTTGTTGAAAGGTTCCGTCATCTGAGCTTCGTTGCCACGTGTAGATCGTGGGATCGTGGGTGACGGTTGGGTCTCCCACGTTGTCTCTTGGTTGTGCTATAAAGCTTCGCAATTTTCTTTCTTCCTTCTCACTGCGCTTTCTTGCTCTTCCTTCGTCTTCGTCCTATTGTTCCTTCGCAGGCTCGCCATGGTGAAGTCTGAGCCTATGGATGTTGCAGCTGAGGAGACCGTCGCTGTGCCTCCGGCGAAACGTCCTCGCGGTCGTCCCCCTAAGAAAGGCGGTCGAGGGCGGGGAAAGGCGGTCGCCTCCGCTGCCGCCGGTAGCAGCGCTGGCCGCGGCAGGGGCGGCAGCCGCGCTGGCTCGAAGAAGGCAGGTGCCGTCGGTGGTGGCGCTGGCGGTGGCGTTGGTCGTGGCAAGAACCTCCTTGTTCTTCACGACTCGTCGAACGAGGAGGAAACCACCCCTGTTCTTCCGCCTCCGGGTTTTGACCCGGTTCCCAAATATGCCCCCTCCGCTGTCGCTGACAGCGAGGAAGACAGCGCGGAGTTGTCTTCCGCCTCCTCCGACTCCCTGGAGAATCCACGGCGCCCGGGCTGGGGTGTGTTCCCCATCGGGGAGTTCCTCATGATCCTGCATTCGCCAGTTACTGGGCCGGTGCAGAGGCTTCCTGATGCCTTCGCCGACGCGCTTCCGGGCGTTGGCCACTTCAAGTTCAAGCTCTTCCGTGAGGGTGCTTCCCAGGGTCCCTGGAATGCAACCGTCCGGTTCACCTCCCAGGTGGAGGGTAATGCTGTTGTCAACAAGGTGGAGTTCGTCAGGGGTTGGGACGAGTTCGCTGACTTCTACGAGCTCGAAGCCGGCTTCATTCTCTGCTTCCGTCTTTGGCGTGACAAAGGCGTCTTCTTCGTGAAGGTGTTCGACGGCACCCTTTGCATCAAGCACTGGGTTGGCAAGAAGATAGGTGGATCCGGGAAGACGACGGATGCCGCTTAGGAAGCTCTCTGCCGGCTCGGCCTTGTAATTGCGCAGGGAAGGTCCTCCTGTGGACTTCCCTCTTTTGTTTTGTTGTTCAGCCTCTATCTGTAAAGCCTTGCTCTTGACGTTTTAATGCTACTTGCTTTTGTTCCTTTACTTGTTTACTTGTGCGTAGTTTTCATTTCCTGCTCGTCGTGCCTGTGTCCGGCTTGGGCTCTCGAAGCCAGTTGGCGGCGTTTCCGTGCGCAAAATAAAACGACGAAGTGGTTAGCTTGTTCTTTCAACCATGGAGAGCATTTTTATTTTGTTTTAATTAGCTTCGTTCTCGCCTGTAGCCTTTCCCGCCGTCGTTCGTGTGCACTTCACCGTCTAGCGGGATCATGCACACTACTACACCGTTAGGATCCGGTTTGTTGGGCCAGAGTTTTTTCAGCCGGCAACGATTTCTGTTTCTTACGTCTTTCGCATACAGTCAGCCTCCAGCTTATTCTCTTGCCGGCCTTAACCGGATCCGAAGAGTTAGCCGTTTAGCGTTGTTGTAACGCCCCGACCCCGGAATTATACAAAGAGGCTATGAATCCGACACAACCATCAATGTATAAAACAAAGATCGAGACTTGTGGAACAGAACTGGCACAAAGCATGACTCTACGACACAAAAGTATAGCAACTCATATAACGAGAAGAATACAAATATTACAAGCAAAAGGATCACAGATCCAACAATTCAACAAACGGAAGCGGGTAGTGTTGTCTAACAACAAGAAGCAAAATATGGCCTAAGAGGCCTACAATAAATATCATCCCAGCCAGCTTGTTCCACGGTCCCAAGCTGCCACCTGGGAACCCCAGACTAGTAGTCGACGTCAACAAAGAACCCACCTAGTTGCTCGGTGTCGCCCTCCTCTGAAATACAAAATCATAGAGGCAGCAAAGAGAGACTGAGTACGACGTACTCGCAAGTTTAGTAGGGCGATATAGGCCCAATGACTGACGGAGGCTCTAAAGCTTTATATGTATTTCTTTTGCATAAAGCTAAGTTTCAAATAAACCGAAATATAAAAGACACATGGCATTCGGCTACTCAGAATATTTTTATAAAGGGGGTAAGAGAGTAACATTTGTCATCATTGGTTCTCATCGAACCCTTTTGTAACCAACCACTCTCATCTCCACCAAGGCACCCCCTCGAATCACCCTCGAGGAAGTGAACCTTTAACACACGTGATTATGCAACCTTTAGCTGCCATATCAATTAGGTTAAGATTCTCTATGATCTTATCGTCTATTCCCAAGTTGTCCATAACCGTGGACACGGCTTTTCGAAAAGATTAACCCTGCAGGGGTGTACTATTTTACCCATTGGTACCGTCCGGCTCACCTAGTTGGCCCTCTTCCGGGGAAGGCCGGCAAGCGGGCGCGGTTAAACCTTTACCTCGCGTGAGACTATCCAAGAGTCATCAGTGGCCACAGGGCAAGTTTACCCAGCCTCAGCCCCTGCCCCATCGCCACATCCTAACACCACCATCCTCATCATCCTTTTTCCGCTCACACACACGGCAAATGGAAATAGCAAACTAGAGGACCCTTGGATACGCCCGCACAAGTTATTTGGTTAGTAAGGCGCCCATACACCCACCAATGGCAGCACGCTCGTCTTGGTTCAAGAGGTAAAGAACTCGCACCTAGGGGCTAGGGTGAGGCAAAACACCATCCCCGATGGCAACTCACCCAAGCCGTCTTAGCATTTTAATTAAACATCACAACTATCCACCGTGCCCGAATCATTCCATCAACATCAACAATTATGGAATTAATAATGGACATAAAGCATCTATTAAGCATGGCTAAGCATAGCTAAGCATGTAAATACATCAATTATATCTTTATCTCGGCCAACACTTCAACCCTAGGTTTCAGAGGTAGGGATACATGTGATTGGCTCGGGGAAGAACATGCATTCATAGGATATTCTAATATTTACCAAAAGAGACATTTGAACCATATGCAATATTATGGTGGATAAAATAATTTGATAAAATCATAGGATGCTAGATGCCAAGAAGGTTAGGTTATCTCTTGCCTTGCTGCCCGGGCGTGAAGTACTGCTCGTCGGGGTAGTTAACGAGACCCTCGACTCCGGAATCTATCGATACCCAAAAGAGAAAAGCAAAGAACACATAAATCACACGATCACAATGTGCAATGCGCAATCACATGATGACATGTCCAATTGATGCAACCATATTATTATATACATTAAAAGCAAAATTTAAATGAGGGGCCAAATAATTAGTGCAATTATTTGGAACCAACCCCATATTTATCTTAGTGACCACCATCCTTTATAAATTATCCAAATATTAGAGAAGTGGCTCAATTATGCATGAACATGACATGAATGGATAGGTTTCGTTCTTCCGATCATTTCGGTAATTTATTTGTAAATTTCGGAGCACCGATGAATAATTGACAAAATAATTAAATAATTGAAATTACTTCATTTAATCAAATTATGAATAACATCAAATAAAAGTTTGTGATCATGATGTGATAAGTGCATGGTTTGATAGCATTTGACATGTTGATCACTTTGATATTTAATTCATAATTTTTGGACAATTATTGAATAAGTTATGGATTTCTCAAATTAGGCATTATTTAACCTATTTTGGGAATTCTTAGTTAACCCAAAGAACATAGTTCCAAAAGAAGTTTACAACGATTCCAATTGGTAGATTTTGTCTTACTGAACATTTTGAAATTTGAATCGTCGAATTTGAAGCATTTTTCAATTAGTTATCGATTTTCAAAATGTTTTATTTCCTGCAAAAGGGAAAACATTCCCAGGCAGGCCGGCCAGGCCGGGCTGCAGGCCGGCCAATATGGCCGGGCCACAAACCGAGAGGCCCCGGCCACCGGGCCGGCCCATATGGCCGGGCAGGGACCCGAGAGGCCCCGGCCTCGTGGCCGGTCAGGCCGGGGGGCCAGGCCGGGCGCGCGGTGCTCGCTGATGCTGACGATGCTGACGTTGCGGGCGCCGCCGGCGACCAGCAAATGGCGGCGGGGAGAGGAAGAGGGGCGAAGAGAAAACGCGCGAAAGAGGTAGAGGCTCACCCTGAACCGATTGGTGGGGCCAACGAGACGAGGGGGAGGCGGAACTCATCGGAATCGGGCCGGTGGGTGGCGGCAGTGGCGGCGATGTCGCGGACGCCGCTGGCCACGCGAGCGTCCCCAGCTCGATTCCCTGCACAGGGAGAGAGAGGAGAACGCGGCGGAGCTTCGGGTTGTCTTCGATCTACGCGAGAGCGACCGACACGACGACGGCGAGCTCGACACGGTGGAGGCCGGGATTGATGATGTCGAGGACGAACTCGTCGGGGACGATGCACCCCGGCTCGATTAAACCGGTGGAGGGGGAGAAAGGGAGACGGCGGAGCGGCTGTTGGCCTTCAATCCACCTCGCTTGCTCTGGTACGACGGCGGCGAGCTCGGCCACCCGACGGCAGGGAGGAGCTCGGGAAGGGGAGAAAGGAAACGCCCGATCCGGAAATTATGGGAGAGAAAACGAGGGAGGAGGGCGAGGGGCAGGTGATCGGCGGTCTGGACCCCTTTGTCCTCCAGGGCCACGGCGGCAACGGCATGGGCGACGCCAGCATGGCGGCATGGCGCCAGGACGCCATCGCCACAGTGGAGAGGAGAGAGGGAAGAAGAATTTACAAGGAGGTCCCTGGAACTTTTGAATTAAACTCAAACAAGTCCAACAGCAGTGTTTAACCCATTTAATTAGGGCACCAGAACATTTTCTAAAATCCCAGGAAAATTCACATAAGCTAGAATTACCCTTTTGAACCACCACAAAAATTGGTGAGGTCAAATAAATTAGTTTGCCCCAAATTTGTTCATAGCCTTTATTTAGTGTAATTTGGAGCAATTTCCAAAATGCATTTAAATGGGGCATCTTAACAATACCAAAAATCATGAAAATTTTCATGGAGGCTCTCACAACCATATTGAGACTCCCCATGAATTTAGTTGGAATTTTTGGAAGTTATAAATTGCTTCAAAAAAATAGGAATTGAATTCAGCCAATTTTCAACTCTCATGTCATTTCTTATTTGACCAAAACTAACAAGTGAGAAATTGTTATACAACAAGGTGGAAACTTCCTACACAATTTGGAAGTTCATTTAGTTGGTTTCCAAAATGGGCACTGCATTGGGTTGGAGGTTTTGGGAAAGTTAGCTTCCCATTTCAATGTGTTTCCAAAACAAGGGTTATTGTTAGAAAAGACAAAAATGCATATGGATGCTATGATGCAAACAAGGAAACAAAAAGTGGAAAAATTCTTCGTATTTTTCGTTACCAAGTTCGGCCTGTTACAGTTGTGTAGTTAATCGTCCGTAATAGGAGAAGCGGTTGCCGACTGCCGGCTTGGCCGAGTTTACAGAAGAACATTATTCCAGCCGGCATTATTTCCCTTTTTGCGTTTTTCACGTTGTTGGCCCCCTCCAGCTTATTCTCTTGCCGGCCTTAACCGGATCCGAAGAGTTAACCGTTTAGGGGTTAGTCACACTACACGGCCGCTAAAGGCAAACTTGCCGGCTGCCGGAAGGACCGGAAAGAAATTGCGGAAAAAGTTGCGAAAAACTGCTCATGTGCTCATCATTCTCATTTCTTTATTGATGGCATAGGTGATACATACATGGTTCTTTCTCGGGTGTAGAATCGACGCAAGAGTGACGCATTCCATGGCCTTTCCGTTTCATCGCCTTCCTTGTCCATCGTGTCCTTATTGTGCTCGCGGGCGTCGATCAAGTAGTAGGCGTCGTTGATGAGCGCTTTGCTTACGATGAATGGTCCTTCCCATGGCGATGAGAGCTTGTGCATGTTCTTGGTATCTTGTATGAGCCGGAGCACGAGGTCGCCTTCGCGAAAGCGGACATGCTTGACGCGCCGACTGTGGTAGTTGCGTAGTTGTTGCTGGTACATTGCCGACCTTGACTCGGCAATCTGGCATGCTTCCTCGAGCAGGTCCATTCCATCCTCGTAGGCTTGCTTAGCTTGTGCTTCGGTGTACAGCACGATCCGGGGCGCGTCGTGCTCGATGTCCGTTGGCATGACGGCTTCAGCCCCATGGACGAGGAAGAAGGGGGTGTGTCGTGGTGGTGTCACGGCAGATGCCATAGGATGGCTTGAAGTGTGGGGCCGATGGACGCTGGAGGCACCCGGGGAGGGCTTGCGCACACGGACACGCACACGAAGAACACAACTCGCACACACACACGATTTTACCCAGGTTCGGGGCTCTCGTGAGGAGATAATACCCGTACTCCTGCCTATCCGATCTGTATATATGATCTACTAGTGAGTTACAATCTTGCTCCTTGAGCTGGATAGAAGAAAAGCACGATCTAGGCCTCCAGCCGAGTCTCGGAAGCTCTTTCTAGCTCTATACGAACTATCACAGGGATGCTCAAGTGTGTATGCTCTAGGCGAGTATGCGCGTATGCCTGCCTCCCCGTAAGAGGAGCCCCTGGTGCTCCTTATAAAGGGAAGCCCAGGGCACAAGTTAGGGCTGACATCAGTGCTGGCACAGCCCGGACTGTAGCCACGCCCGGTCCTCTGACCGCTTCCGTCACCGCACCGTGGCACGTCCCATCTGTCTCCTCCAACGCACTGCTCCCTGGTACCGCTTCGGTCAGCGGCATGGAGGTCAATCACTCTGGTCAAGTGGCCTCGTCCCATCGTGCAAGTGGTTCTGCGTCCTGACCCGTGATTGTAGGGACAAGACCTGCGCCTTGACCATGGCCCGAGTAAGCTTCCTTATTCGGCACCGGCATGCCGAATCCCCTGTAACTCGGTTTTGCCTTCCCTGCACACAAGAAGAACAAAGAACGACCCGACATATAACTCGCATGATCCGACATAACTATATGTCGGTTAATCACGACCCGGCCAGCTCCGAGTAAGCCGGTACAGTTATGTCGGTTTCAGTGACCCGGTCAACACCGAGTCAACCCTTATATCGACGCCTTGCCCATATCCGGGGGTTGCCCCCCGACAGGGTGAAGCCGGTTGAGCGATTCGGTGTCGTCCTTAGGCTCCAGAGGACGGAAGGTACTTCTTCTTCCCACGCGCCGACTGCTCGCTCGAGCGGTTCGAGCAACCGAGGCTTGATGCTGGATAGGATGAGGCCGTTTGCCCGCTCGACCTGCCCATTTGACTGCGGGTGTGCAACAGAGGCCACGTCGAGCCGGATGCTGGTCCTGCCGCAGAACTTGGCGAATTCTCCCTTGACGAAGTTCGACCCATTGTCCGTGATGATGCTGTTGGGGTATCCGAAGCGGTGGATGATGCTTTTGAAGAACTTGACTGCTGTTGGTCCATCCAGTTTCTTAATCGGCTTAGCTTCAATCCACTTCGTGAATTTGTCGACTGCTACCAGCAGGTGTGTCATGCCTCCGCTGGATCTTCTCAACGGGCCGACCATGTCGAGTCCCCAGACGGCAAACGGCCAAGTGATAGGAATCGTCTTGAGTGCTGAAGCCGGCGTGTGCTTCTGCGTCGCGAATCGCTGACAGCCATTGCAGAGCCGGACCAGCTGGTTTGCGTCCGCCAGCGCAGTCGGCCAATAGAACCCATGCCTGAACGCCTTAGCCACAATTGCCCTTGAGGATGCGTGATGACCGCATTCGCCTTGATGGATTTCTTTGAGTATCTTGATTCCTTCTTCTTGGCTCACACAACGCTGGAATATCCCAGAGACACTGCGCTTGTATAGCTCGTTGTTGATGATGGTGTAAGCGCTTGCCCGGCGTTTGATTTGCCTGGTGGTGAGCTCGTCCGCCGGGAGCTCGTTGTTGGCGAGGTAGGCGAGGAAGGGTTGGGTCCATGGCGGAGCTTCTTCAATGACGAGGACCTCGACGGATTCCGTCTCGCCTGGAGCCGGCCCAGCCGACTCCGCGCCAGGCGGCATCCGGATGGAGTTGGAGCCGGGACACGGCGTGATGGATGGCTTGTAAAGCTTCTCGAGGGCGACGCCGGGTGGGATTTCCTCGCGGAGAGAGCCAATGTTCGCCAGAGTGTCGGCCGCTTCGTTGTTAGAGCGGTGTATATGGTGAAATTCGCATCCGTCGAAGCATCCCGCCAGCTGCTGGATGAAGAAGCGGTAGGCGGCCATGTTGGGGTCCTTGGCGTCCCAATGGCCAGTAGTTTGCTGGACCACCAAGTCGGAGTCGCCGTAGCAGAGGATCCGCTTGATGTTCATGGCCTTGGCGAGTTTGAGGCCATGTGCGAGAGCTTCATATTCAGCTACGTTGTTGGACGCCGTGAAGTGGATTTGTAGCACGTACTCGAGTCGGCCCCCCTTAGGTGAGGTGAGGACGACTCCGGCGCCGAGTCCCCAGTATCTTTTGGATCCATCGAAGTGCATGAGCCAATGCTCGCCGGAGTCGGGTGGCGGTGGAACGTGGTCCGTCTCCGTCCAGTCGGCTAGAAAATCAGCCAGTTCTTGTGACTTGATTGCCGTTCTTTTGTCGTATTCGACTCCGTGCGCCGTCAGGTTGATTGCCCATTTCGCTACTCTGCCGGTTGCGTCCTTGTTGCCTATGATCTCGGCAAGCGGTGCGTCGCTTATCACTTTGATCGGATGCTCTTGAAAGTAGTGCTTCAGCTTCTTCGTGGCCATGTACACGCCGTATACGAGCTTCTGGTAGTGTGGGTAATTCTGCTTTGACTGAGAGAGCACCTCGCTGAGGTAATAGACTGGCCGCTGAACCTGCCGCTGCTTGCCAGCTTCATCTCGTTCAACCACCAGGACGACGCTGACGACTCGGTTGGAGGCGGCGATGTACATAAGCATGGGCTCTTTTGGAGTCGGAGGTGCTAAGACAGGGGCGGTGGCCATCGCACGCTTGAGTTCCCTAAAGGCGGCGTCCGCCGCGTCGCTCCAGACGAACTTGTCAGTCTTCTTCAGTAAATGGTAGAGCGGGAGGGCTTTCTCGCCGAGCCGGCTGATGAAGCGGCTGAGGGATGCCAGGCAGCCAGTGAACCTTTGGATGTCCTTGACGCTTCTCGGCTATCGCATGTTGTCGATGGCAGCGATTTTCTCCGGGTTGGCCTCGATCCCTCGTGCCGACACGAGGTAGCCGAGTAGCTGTCCGACTGGAACGCCGAACACACACTTCTCCGGGTTGAGCTTCATCTGGAAGCGGCGCAGGTTGTCGAAGGTTTCTTTGAGGTCGGCGAGGAGGGTGTGCTTCTCCTTGGTCTTGATGACGACGTCGTCAACGTAGGCGTGCGCGTTGCGACTGATTTGGTCGTGCAGACATTTCTGCATGCATCGCTGATATGTTGCCCCCGCGTTCTTCAAGCCGAACGGCATGGTGGTGTAGCAGTACAGGCCGTAGGGGGTGATGAAGGCGGTCTTGAGCTGATCGTCCGGGTTCAGCGGAATTTCATGGTAGCCGGAGTAGGCGTCGAGGAGGGAGAGAAGGTCGCAGCCGGCCGTGGAGTCGATCACTTGGTCGATGTGCGGCAGTGCAAAGGGATCCTTGGGGCAGGCCTTGTTGAGGTGTGTGTAGTCGACACACATTCGCCATTTCTTGTTCTTCTTTTCCACCATCACTGGATTGGCTAGCCATTCCGTGTGTTGCACTTCTCTGATGAATCCGGCTGCGAGTAGCCGCGCTATCTCTTCTCCTATCAACTGTCTTCTTCCTTCTGCGAAGCGACGCATAGATTGCTTCACTAGCTTGGCGTCTGGACGAACATGTAGAGAGTGCTCGGCGAGTTCTCTCGGTACACCCGGCATGTCCTTGGGGGACCACGCGAAGATGTCCCGGTTCCCACGGAGGAACTCGACGAGCGCGCTTTCCGATTTGGGGTCCAGGCTCGCCCCCACGGTGACGAACTTGGACTTGTCGGTGTCGTCGAAGTAGATCTTCTTCGTGTCTCGCGCCGCCTGGAAGCTCGACTCGCCAGCCGTCTTGGCCGACTCCGGAATCTCCAGCTTCTCCTC
This sequence comes from Puccinellia tenuiflora, assembly GCA_012064385.1. Classification (NCBI taxonomy): domain Eukaryota; kingdom Viridiplantae; phylum Streptophyta; class Magnoliopsida; order Poales; family Poaceae; genus Puccinellia; species Puccinellia tenuiflora. Next base: position 215,696 of record QRDG01001063.1, read on the forward strand.
GTTGGCCTTGCGCTTGAATTGCTTCATTTCCTCATTACAGACCATGGTCTCGGCCACCTTTGCGCTGTCGGAGGCGCAGGCGATGGAGCGCTTGTAGTCTCCAGCGACGGTGATGATCCCGCGTGGGCCTGGTAGCTTCATCTTGAGGTAGGCGTAGTGGGGTACCGCCATGAACTTGGCGAGCGCCGGCCGCCCGAGGATGGCGTGGTAGGCGCTGGAGTGGTCGACCACCTCGAAGGAGACAGTCTCGCGGCGGTGGTTGGTCTTGGTGCCGAATAGGACGTCCAGCCGGATGAGGCCCATGGATGAGCCGGCTCGCCCCGACACGATGCCGTGGAAGACTGTCCGGCTCGGCGTCAGGCTGGACTCGGAGATCCCTAGCTTCTCCAGCGTGTCGCGGTAGAGGATGTTGATGCTGCTGCCCCCGTCAATGAGGACGCGTGAGAAGGTGCAAGCGCGCTTGGCGGAGATGATCATGGGCTCCAGGACTAAGGCATAGCCGCCTGGGTTGGGCATCAGCTCCGGGTGGTCGCCGCGGTCCCATGTGATTGGTTCCTGCGACCAGTTGAGGTACTGGGGAACAGGTGGAACCACCGCGTTCACCTCCTTGAACCGTTCACGCCGGCTTCGCTTGTCGTCGCGCTCGCTGACGAACACGACGTAGGCGGCATCCGGATTCTGGTAGCCGTCTGGACCCCTTGGAGGCGGAGCTGGAAGGCGCTCCCTCCTTTCTTCCTCGCGTTGGCGATCCTCGCGATTCCTATCTTCGCGTCGTCTGTCGTCGCGTCCTCGATCGTCCCGTCCGGCTTCATCCCGAGGCAGAGGCGGGTTTCGCCGCTCGTACGGTGGTGGTCTTGGGCGGCCGAGGGTGCATTGCCTGACGGTGTGGTTTGCTGGCCGGTCGCCATGGTTCCGGCACGGTTGATCGAGCAAGTAGTCGTAGTTGTTCCTCGCCCTTGTTCGGCACATGTCGCTGCTGGTCCTCATGCGGCGGTTGTCGAAGCCTCCTGCCGGCCTTCCCTCGGTAGTGGCGACGACCGCGTCGAGTCCAAGGTCGTCGCGTCGAGTCTGGTCTCGGCAGCCTTGGATGAAGTACTGGACGGCTTGGAGCTCGAGAACTCCCTCGCAGGAGTTGCGAAGGCTTGTCCATCGGGTGAGGTAGGCTCGGTCCGACTCGCCGTCCTTCTGCTTGCACAGCGCGAGCAGCTGTGCGTTGCCGGGGCGCAAATAGGTGCCGGTGAAATTGCGGTTGAACACTTCCTCGAAGTCCAGCCAGCTGTTGACGCTCTCCTTCGAAAGGCTGTTGAGCCAAGTCCGTGCCGATCCCTGGAGCATGAGTGGCACGTAGCGCACGGCCACCCGCTTGTTGCCGCCTGCGATGTTGACCGCCGTGACGTAGTCGGCGAGCCAGTCCTCCGGCTTCGCGGTGCCGTTGTACTTGGGAGTGTCCCTGGGAAGGGTGAATCCCTTCGGGAATCGCTCGCTCCGGATGCGGGGTCCGAAACAGCGATGGGCGGCGATGTCTTCTTCCTCAATGATGCTTGACAGCTTGAGCACGTCGATGCGGTGGCGTGCGTCGTCGCTGGTTTCGGGTCCCAGCGGCCCCAGGCGTTCGTCGATGGTGACTTTGTGGCCGACTCGCTCCTTTACGTTCCGCCCGGTTCGAGGCTCGCTCCGGTTGCCGTCTTCGCGTCGTCCAGCCGGATCGCGGCCGTGATCACGAGGATGCGAGCTCGCGCTCCCCTCGCGATGAACTCGTGTTTGCTTGTCCTTCGCCCTTCCGCGGCTCGTGGATGACGCCTCAGCGCCTTGCTTGGACTTGCCAGCTGCATCGTAGCCTGGAGGCGGCTCGTGATGCTCACGGCTCGCCGTTATCTCGGTTTCGCGTTGCTGCCGGTTGGCCGCAGCGATGAGCTCCTGGACTCGGCGTGTTTGCTGGCGTAGCTCCTCGCCTTGGAGATGGGGTAGTTCTGCTGCGGCCGCCTCCGCAGCCTTCATGTTTTGCACCGGGTTGCTGTATTCGGGCAGGATGATGTCCGAATGCTCGTGCGGCTGGCCAGCACGGTTCAGGACGCCTCCGAGATCCCCTCCTTTGCGTCGGACTTCATTCAGCTTCTCCGTGTTGCCCCTTGTCGGCTCGAAACCGTGGACGGTGTTGTACTCGCGCATCGTAGCGTTGAGTCGGCGCTGCGTGGATGCGAGGTGAAGAGCCTTGTCGAGTATCTGTTGACGCATCCTCTCGAGTTCAGCCGCCGCCTTGGCCGGATCCGCACCCGGCGTGATGGGGGTGCTTAGCAGCTCGAAGTCGGCCTCCAGATTGTGCAGGAAACGAGAAGGTTCGCCTGCTTCATGAACAGTAGCGGCGACGGGGCCTCCTACCGCCGCGTGCTCGACCATGTGCACCTCGGCGTAGACGTTGAGCTTGGTGACGTCGCGGTCCGCGTCGCCGGAGTTGAGGTAGCCGAAGGCGGAGTCGTCGTTGCAGGTGCTGGCGTCGAAGATCGAAGGAGCCAAGCTAGAGTAGACCACCTCCGGGTACTCCTGAGCGGCGACGGCGACGTAGACGTGGAAATCGCCAAGGGTGACGACCGCTCCTCCGCTGGCGACGTCCACGTCGGCGAAGCTGTTGGTGTTGTCGAGGACGCAGCCGACGGAGCCGATGGAGAGCACGAGGCCGGAGACGACCCGCCGACCATCTACAGTCCGGGATCCCGCACAGAACGTGACTCCGCTCGCCGCTAGCCCCACGGTGGGCGCCAAATGTCGTGGTGGGTTGCACGGCATATCCATCAGAGACGGAAAAGAGTGTGGGGCAGGCGACGATCGGATGCTCACGCGGGATTGGGCAACAAGCACGCAAACACACGCTAGTTACCCAGGTTCGGGGCCCTCTTGTGGAGGTAACACCCCTACGTCCTGCTCTTCTTGTTCTTATTGCTTGATCACTGAATCGGACTACAGAGGTGCTCCTAGAGCTGTTTCGGGTGGCAGCCGGCTGGAGATCCTAGCCGGCTGGAGGTTGAAGATGATGCTATCTGTCTCCTCACGTGATTCACCTGCCTCGCGCAGGAGGCCCCTGCATGCTTTATATAGGCAGCATCTAGGGTTTCTAGGTTACAGGGAAGTTACATGTTTGCCCCTATGACGTCACTACGGTCTCGAGCCGGCTGGAGCTTGTTGTCATGATTTGGTACAGGAGATGCCCGACAGCGAGTACTGTTCACCAGGAGCGGTTACGCGGTCTGGGCCCACCCATACGGAGTTGTCGGTTGTTCGCGTCCGGCTCCAGCCTAGCCGGCCGTCCGCCTCCGGGTAGACGCAGGCGGCCTGCTTCAGGCGGCTGGCTTCAGGCGGCACTTGGAGTCTTGAAGAAATGGACCTTCTTGGGATATCCGGGGTTCATATCCCCGACAGGTGTGGAGCTCGCCTCCGTGCCACGGTGGTGCTGGGGTGGTGTTGCTGTGGTGCGGCTTCTCCCTTGGTCCTCCGTCATGACCACACGGGCACTGCCCCGTCGTCATGCCGTTACGGCCATGGGCGCACGGTAAGTTTCCTCTTCCCCCTCCTCTCTGCTATCTTCTTCTCCTAAATTCTTCTCTGGACTAGCTCAACTGCTATGCTGCTCAACTTCTTCTTGCTGGTACTTAGCAAAAATTTACACTGGATAGATTTTGTTGCTGATGATTTACTTTGCCCTAGATGTTTTAGTGCTTGACTCAGTAGTGTGAAGTGAAGAGTATATTTAGAGGAATTTCTTTAGTTGACAGAGATAAGATTTGGGTGAGAAGAATAGGGTTTTAGAATTTGGTATCATGCTGAAGCTGTGTTTTGTGCTCTGTGCAAGTGTGGAATTATTTCTGTGGCTAAGCAAAATAGCTGAGCATGCTGTGATGCCTCCACTGGAGTTACACAGAAGCTGGCTAGGGAATTAGCTTGGAAATCTTCTTTCTATGCTTTCCTGTGCTTCTTCTAGTGAACAGATGTGCTAAGCTACTTGCTTGTGTATAATTTATAGAGAACAGATGCTGCACTTTCCTCTTATCTATCCTTAACATAATCCATGTTATACATGGTTCTGATAAGAACAGATACTCCTCACTTCCTCTCTTCCCTTCCATGCATGCAAACATGCTTAGCTTGGCTCTGTCATTGTCAGAGCTAGCTGATTCTCTCCTTCTCTGCCTAAAACACTCAAAGGATCAACCTGCTGTTGATGAGTAGCTTGGTCTTCTGGCTAAACTGACAACCTGCGTCTTGTGGTTAGCCTGCTCCTCCTAGCTGCTTCAATTTTCCTAAAGTGTATAATTCTAGCTGCAAGGTGTGTTGTGGCTAATGTTCTTGATGATGAACATTTTCAGAAATGTGTGTGATGTGCTTGGTTGTGTTGTACCTTGTGGATTCGGCTGGCTGCCCTATTTATAGGGTTTTTGGGTGAATATGGGGGTGACACCAGGATAAATGCATGTGTTGTGTAAGCTGCTTACAGTGGCCCTCCTCTACCTCGATCTGCTACTCTGCTGTTAAACTAAGGAGGTTCTTATCCTCTGGAGTTGAATTTCTGTGCCTAGGCATTGTTTACTCCATTATGGCTAACTTTTCCACCTCTTTGATCCTATCCTTGCTCTGGCCGGCTGCTGCTGTTCAATCTGGTTATGAGATGCCTCAAATCCATCTATGGATTAACTTGAGCTAAGATTTCAGTGCAGGGACGTATCCCTCCACCTCACTTGATCTTATCTTGGCTGTGCCGACTTGCTCCTTAGCTCTGAAGTAACCTTGATGGGTTTTGGGTGGCTTTACAAGTGGGCTGGAATTATAACTGGGTTGTGAATGGATTTGACTATGGGCTTTAGGAATTTTGGGTCCATTTATCAATTAATGGTAAATGTGACACCACAAAATAAATAAGGTTGGCTTAGGAAATATATTTGGCAGAGATGAATTATTATGTCCCATTGTTGCCTTTGGAAAAAGATTAGAGTTGATCATGCTTTTATCCAGCTAGTCCCTCCAGGTTGCCTAAGTTGAAATGCTGGTTTTGCCTTTGCCCCTTTGACATGCTTAAATGCATGCTGAGCATGATCATGTTGCTTCTGGTTGGATATTTAAGTTGGTTCTGTTTTTGAATTCAAATGCCAGCTCCAATTCATGGAGTTTGGCAATCTACCAAATATTAAAGCAATCAGCCAGTACCAAAGTACTTGGCTACATTACTAACCTTAACAAATTCTTTTCTTTGTGAATTGTTTGATTTTGCAGGTTGAAGAATTTCAAAAGATTGCTACAGGATTTAGCTTTTAGGAATTATTTTCTTTTTTAACTTTCTGTAATAAAGTTGTATATGGACCTGATAATGTATTTTGGGTAATAATATTAATTTGTATCAGAATTGTGGAATAATTCCACTTGTAAAGTTTATTGGATGTTGTAAATTATTTAATTTGTATGAAGAGTTATTTTTGGAAATAAGATGATGCTTTCAATATTTTTGAAAGTTTAAATGTTGAATTGCAAAGAAAAAGATAGAATAAGAATTCTTTGAATGTGAAAATATATTATGTTTGTTAAATAAGAACTTGAATTCAAGAATTGAATCAAAGCTTGAGATGGTGTATAAGATTGAATTATACAAGTTTTGATGTCAATTGTATTAAATTTTATCTTTGCAAATTTTTAATAGGGGTGATAACCCAATCCTTTAAATTACAAACTAAGGTTTGAAATAGATGACTAAGGTTATATCGACTAGTCTCGACTACTGGTCAGTGATATGTTTCCAAATCATCGACGTTGGTCAGAGTTCGACTTCTTAGTCCTTTTTGCATAAAAGCGCGAAAATTATTCGGACTTTTCAAACATGCATGAATGCAAAGATGCAAACTTTCTATTTCTACCCTTTCGAAACCTATAACTGCGGGGTATTACATCCTCTCCCCCTTAAACTAAACTTCGTCCCGAAGTTTCTTTTCTGAGGTACCTGAACTAATGTGGGTAGTCTCGTCGTAGATCATCTTCTTTTTCCCACGTTGCTTCTCTTTCAGGATGATTCTTCCACTGTACCAAACAATATTTAATAGCTCTATTCCGTAATCTTTTCCAATTTTCAGCTAAAATCTTTTCCGGTTGCTCCTCATAGGATAGGTCTGGTTGTAACTTTAACTTTTCATAGTCAATTGGTTCTTCGGGTGGTTTCAAGCACTTCCGGAGTTGTGACACATGAAACACATTGTGCACTTGTGATAGAATCTCTGGTAATTCTAACTCAAAAGCTACAGTCCCCTTTTGACTTAATACACGGAATGGTCCAATATACCTTGGACTCAATTTTCCTTTTACTCCAAACCTTTTCACTCCTTTGGTTGGACTAACTCTTAAGTATACCATATCCTGTAATTGGGGCTCCCATTGTCTTCGGGTAAGATCTGCATAACTCTTTTGTCTACTCTGAGCTATTTTCAAACGATCTCGGATAATATCGACTATTACTTGTTGTCCTTTGATATACTCCAGTGCAAACTCCTTACTTTCCCCTACTTCAAACCAACATATTGGCGATCTACACTTTCTTCCATATAAAGCCTCAAATGGTGCCATTTGTATGCTACTTTGATAACTGTTGTTGTAAGAGAATTCTGCTAATGCTAAGTGTTCATCCCACGATCCTCCAAAATCTAGAACACATGCCCTCAGCATATCCTCCAGTATTTGATTTGTCCGTTCAGTCTGTCCTCCAGTTTGAGGATGGTATGCGGTACTAAAATTAAGATCTGTTCCTAATCTCTTATGCAAGTGCTTCCAAAAAGCTGAAGTAAAGATAGATCCTCTATCTGAGACTATTGTTAAAGGTACTCCATGCTTACTTACTATCTCCCTCACATAGATTTCAATCAAAGTTGCCGCTGTATCTTTCTGATTGATAGCAAGAAAATGAGCACTTTTGGTTAATCGGTCCACAATCACCCAAATTGCATCCTTATTTTTCCTTGTTTTGGGTAATCCTGTGATAAAATCCATACTGATGTCTTCCCATTTCCATTTGGGAATAGGCAAAGGTTGTAATAATCCGGATGGTCTCTGGTGTTCAGCCTTCACCTGACTACAAGTATGAGACTCTGCCACATATCTTGCAATTTCTCTTTTCATATTGTTCCACCAAAATATCTTTTTCAAATCCATATACATCTTAGTACTCCCAGGATGTATAGAATAAGGTGTTTCGTGGGCTTCTTTGAGTATAATACCCTTAATTTCCTTGATATCTGGAACACAAATTCTATCACGATACCACAAAGATCCATCTTTAGTCTTTAAAGAACTCAGATCTTCTACCTTCCTGAATTCTCCTTATCTCTTCGGCGATGAACTCATCTTCTTCTTGATGAGATATTATGTTTGCTTTCAAATCCATGTTAATCTCTCCAACAATATCCATTGCCATAATGCTATTTAGTGCTGGTCCGTCCCAAATCTCTATCTGGAACCTCTCTATCTCCCTTCTAAGTTCTTTGGGCATCCCTTGTTCCATTAAAGGATTACAAGTGACCTTCCGACTTAAGGCATCTGCTACCACATTAGCCTTTCGGGTGTATAATTAATCGTTAAATCATAATCCTTAATCAATTCCAACCATCTTCTTTGCCTCATATATAACTCCTTCTGAGTGAAGAAGTATTTCAAACTCTTATGATCTGTGTATAGCTCACACTTTGCTCCATAAAGAAAATGTCTCCACTGCTTCAACGCATAAACTACTGCGGCTAATTCCAGATCATGTGTTGGGTAATTGAGTTCATGGGGTTTCAATTGCCTGGATCCATATGCAATGACCTTGTGATCTTGCATTAATACACATCCGAATCCATTTTTGGATGCATCACAATACACCGTATAATCTTTTCCGGTCTCAGGTACTGCCAAAACTGGTGCTGTTGTTAACTTCCTTTTAAGCTCCTGAAAACTTTGCTCGCATTTCTCTGTCCATTCAAACGGAACATTCTTTCTAAGCAACTTGGTCATGGGTCCAGCTATTTTTGAAAATCCTTCAATGAATCTTCTATAGTATCCGGCCATTCCTAGAAATGCTCTTATTTCCTTAGGATTCTTAGGTACTTTCCACTCTAATACAGCTTTCACCTTTTCGGATTCACAGCAATTCCTTCTTTGCTGATCACATGTCCAAGAAATTCCACTTAGTCTAACCAAAATTCACACTTACTGAATTTGGCATATAACTGGTGTTCTCTTAATGTTTGCAGTACTATTCTCAAATGCCGTGCATGTTCTTCTTTAGTTCGGGAGTAAATCAATATATCATCTATGAATACTATCACGAACTTATCCAAATATGGCATAAAAATCTTGTTCATCAAATTCATGAATATAGCTGGTGCATTGGTCAATCCAAATGGTACCACTAAATACTCATGATGTCCGTATCGTGATACGAATCCAGTTTTTGGAATATCCTCAGCTTTGATCTTTATCTGATGATATCCTGATCTTAAATCGATTTTGGAAAATACTCCGGCTCCTCTAACTTGATCAAACAAATCTTGTATCCTTGGTAAAGGGTACTTATTCTTGATTGTAACATTGTTTAGATTACGGAAATCTCCACACATTCTTCGTCCTCCATCCCTTTTATCCACAAATATTACCGGTGCTCCCCAAGGGGATACACTTTCTCTTATGAATCCTTTGGCTTCCAGTTCATCCAATTGCTCCTTTAACTGTACCAATTCCTTGGGTCCCATCTTATATGGTGGTTGTGCAATAGGTGCAGTGCCAGGAATTAAATCTATAGTAAACTCAATTTCTCGGTCTGGTGGCATTCCAGGTAATTCCTCAGGAAATACATCCGGAAACTCCCTTACTACCGGAATCTCTTCCAATTTTTCCTTACTCAAGGAGTTTAATTGCAGATCTGCCTTCAGCTGAGTGTGTTTATCACCTTGGTATATTGTTCTAATCCCTCCGGGTCCTCTTAACGATACCGTCTTATCCGCACAATCTATTTGGGCTCCATGGTCAGACAACCAGTCCATCCCTAAGATGACTGCTATATCTTTCATGGGTATTACAAGCAAATCAGTGTTATAAACGCGATCACAGATCATAATTACTTGATCCTTTTTGACTTGTGATGCTAAAATCTTTCCACCAGCTGACATAACCATAATCGGGACTACTAACGGTTGACACCTAATCCCATATGCTTCCACAAATTGTTGCGAAATAAAAGAGGTAGTAGCTCCAGTATCAAATAAAACTTTGCCAGGATGAGATAAGATTTTGAGCGTACCGATCACCACATTGTCGTTATTGTTGACTTCCTCCAAGCTGGTGCAATTCAGCTTCCCATAAGGCTTCCCTTTAGCTTTATCTGCAGAGGTTTGACCAGAACCTCCACCTCTTGGCTTGAATCCGCCACCATTCCTATTATTACCGCCTCCATTTCCACGGCCCATCTGTTGATTTTGCCGATAAGGACAGTCTGGTTTTATGTGCCCCTGCTGTCCACATCCGAAGCAGATAATTTTTGGCTTTTGGCAATCCTTCTTCATGTGTCCTCTTAGACCACAGTTGTCACAAACGATGTGATCCATTGGATTGGAATTCCGTGGCATTGGCTTTCTCATGTCCATCCTGGGTTTAGGCTTGAAACGTAAATTTGGTGGTGACTTCTGCACTTGAAATTTCCTGGGTTCAATCCTGGCTTTCTTCCTCCTTTCCTCCTGAAGCATTTTATAATCATCCTCAAGAGTTATAGCTGCATCCACTAACTCCTGGAATTCCTTAGGTTTAGTCAACCTGAGTTGCATTTTCATGAATGGATTCAGGCCCTTTATGAATCTCTTCTTTCTTTTCTCCTCCGTATTAACTTCATCCAAAGCATACCTAGATAAAGTATTAAACATACTGACATATCTTCCCACTGGTGACTCATTTTGTCTCAGATTTTCAAACTCTCTCTTCTTGAGCTCCATAGTACTTTCAGGAACATGAGCTTCCCTAAATCTCTTCTTGAACTCTTCCCAGTTCATCACATATCCGGCAGGCTGCGTAGCCACAATTGCTTCCCACCATGATGCTACTGGTCCAGTAAGCAAATAAGTTGCATACCTAACCTTCTCCTCATCTGAACATCCCACTGTATTGAGTTTCCTCTCAGTGTCTGCAATCCAATCTTCAGCATCCATGGGATCTACTGCTCTTGCAAAGGGTTCAGGCCTAGTATTCTGGAAATCCGATAGGGTTACACCTCTTGGTTCTCCATTTCTTGCTCTTCCATTTTGTGTCTCTAAAAGGTCATGCAGGAATTTATTTTGTACTTCTTGATCGTGACGTCTTCCTTCTTCCACCAACTGCATATATTGCATAAAACTTTGCTCCGTAATTGGCCTTGGTGGTTGAGGTATTCCTCCTGTCTCGGCTGCATGCTTCTCTCTTGCTTCTCTTTCTTGCCTAAGCAACTCACTTTCTTCTCCGGCACTCGCCATTTTCCCCTAGTCCTGCCACAATGAATTAGAACTCATCGTTACATTATGCATATGCACTTTGAGTTCATCTTCATGCGCAAAAACTAGTCACACATAGAAATCCAGAAAAATCCAAGAAACCAAAACATTTCAAACATATACCATGTATTATACATGTAGAATTACAAACATGGGTACAAAATTGTAACACACTCTAAAGTGAGTAGGTCTCACTTATTGCTACCATACAACCACACCATACACGCTACAATACTCTATATGTTACATATGGACACTACTACTCCGTTTTCTGGTTAACTTCACTTTTCAGTGAACTTCCCCGGCTTCCACCACTTGTTACGACTGGTCCTCCTCAGAAATCCTGGTAAAGGAATCTTCTTCTTACCAGATGGCTGGTAATCAGGGTCGGATGGTGATGCTTCTCAGTTCCAATCGGTCACATTGAAGTAACTGTCTAGGTATTGATACGCCTCCGCCTCATCACTAAACTCACCTCCAAAGTCCTCAGTTCCTGAAGGAATAGCACTGGTGCTACAGAAATAGCTTCGAGGCTCTTCAATGGGTTCTAACTTGGGTTGCCTTGACGTACTCGCCCCCTGGTTATACTTTGACTTATAACCACATCTATCAACCTCATCTTCCTCATCTGAATTAATCAGAATTGGATTACCTGATCGTCCTAGCTTTGGCTTCCTTCTGGGTAAATGACTCTCAACTTCCTCCTCGCCATCATCACCTTTGATTACTATAGGATCGCTTGAAGTTCCCTGATAGGGTTCTTCATCCCACCCAGCGGAATAAGATGCTTCTGGTTCAGTACTTTGGCGTTCCTCCACCTCTCCCACAAGAACATAGTCTGGGTGTGCTGGAGAATAAGTGGCGTAAATTGGGGTTTCAGGGACTGCACTCTCATCAACATAGGTAACTAGGGTAGATGGTGGATCAGTATGACCCATACGGGCTTCATACATGAGCATGTCACAGCGCTCCTGGATAGCATCTGGGCTCGAGAACTGCTCTACCATTATCTCCATCTCATCGGACAGCATACTAAAAGATTTGTGATATGTCCGGATAAGCTTGACGCAACTCTCAAGAAATACGGCAGCGTCACGAGGGTTAGTGCGTGCAAAGGCTAGATAGTCCACATCTATCTCTTGTCGATAGTTGGCACTTGGGATTGCATGAAACAGGGTTCCCTCCAACTCCTTGGACTTGGCTGATCTAATATTGGTAATGGCTTTAACGACTGCAATATGGAATGCTATCTCCACATGCTTGGCTTCCCCATACGGCATCTTCAAACCCATTTTGAGCTCAGACGGGAGTTTGAGTGCAACGCGATATTTGGCTAAGGCTGATCCATCATAGTAGCTAAGGGTCTTAACCACTACTTTAGTCTCAACCCCCAAATAGTTGATCATTTGCTCCAGAACTACCGCCCAATTGCCTCGGAACACTCCTCTTCCTAATGAGATACTTCGTATTCGAACGCTTCGCTTGGGAAATCTGGTATCCATCCTGGTATACACAGAAAATTATTGGTAAGAATAAAGTATTATATGCATGATAATGTTATTCTCAAGTGAATAGCCATCATAACAATATAAAACTCATTACGGCCTAGGAAAATATTACCCTACAGGCTTTCCCTTTAATAGGTTTCCAACCTAAGGTCTAGCAATTGCTCTGATACCATCCGCGGTGACCCCGCACACCACTGCATATTGTAGTGTACAAGTCGTTGACATAACATCCACGGAAGGACTTATCCGTAAATATTACATCCCTCAGAGTAGTACAACAGAAACATTGCGGGTCCACTTTATTACACACTGCTAAAGATTACAAGCCAGAAATGTACAAAAGCTTCAACGTCTTCCTCCGACATGGGAGGAATTTCCACTACAGTACGGTTGACTGAGGTCAACTTATTAACGATAGAAAGAAGTAAACTAAGAACCATCGGGCTCAACAACCTAAGTAGTACTAGTCTAGTATTGATCGGCCCGGTCCCTAAGATAGGAGACTAAGTCTCGGGCTCATCATCATCGCCTCCATAAGCAATCAGGTAGTCGACGCCTTCCACTCCTCCGGATAGATCAGGTTCCTCATAGTACACCTCGTCCTCGTGGTAAGCTCCATAGCTCTCCTTGATTGCCTCCTCAAAGTCTAAGCATGGGGTCAAATGAGAAAGGGTGAGCAACAGTGTTACTCAGCAAGTTCTGAATATATATATATATAGATAGGGTGTTTCATGCACTAGCTACTGCCAAAACCTCGGGTCTTTGGCATAGATGCAAGTTTTTGTAAACATTTCTTCAAAGGATAGATTTTATTCTGAAAACTATGTCCACAGTCTCCACCGGTCTTGTGAATCCAAATGGGACTCCATTCCGGCCTCGATCTCGTAGTTCCATTCCGGGAACACGGTTGTGATATCACAAATTTGTTGTTTGACTCTGCAGAGTTGCATCACTTTACCCAACAGTTGCCTGGCCCTATATATGCTCTCTTTACACTCCATGAGTGTTATAGCCAAGGCTCAGGACATCCAGCCATGTGGAGCTTCTCCCAAATCAACACACATCCGCCCATTTATGATGCGGTAGGGGAATCATGTTCCACGCATACCCATCACCCCTCCCAAGCTTCCCCACCAATTACCCCGTCGGGAAGGAAGAGCAACGACCCAACCCGGTGTAGGCCTGCCGAGGATATGCGGATGAGAAAAGAAGCATCTGACTGACCCCGCCCATACAAAGTCCGTTGGTTGATGCTTTTACTACGGCGAAAGGATCACTGGAACAGGGGTTATTAGTTCCTAAGGATATATACCTTCCCATACGATGGAACACCGTACCTATTCATCTTACCATTGTTCCACCGCCAACCAATAGTATATACCACATCATTCGAAAAATACTTTTTCTTTTTGATGCAAGTGAAAGGAACGTATAAGTAACTTTGCAAGTACTTTGATAAAAATACATCAAACGGTATGCAAGAATGAACTTGCCTTGAGACTGACAAGTAGTGCAGTCTAAAGCTTCCGGCGATTCGTGAACCTCGTGTTTTGAAAATCAACATCATTGTCTTTATAAGACAATGTTTGAAAATCCAAATCATGCTATTATGCATAGATGAAATGATTTTTGGAGGTTTTTAGAAAATTCCCCCCCTTCATATTTTAAGATGATTTCCTTTTTTGTGTGTTTTACCTAGGATGAGTTACGGGACAGTCATTTACAGAATGGTAATTTATTTTTCTTTTAGAAAGATAATTCAATTCATTTCCACTGAAGGATCCTTGAATATTTTGAAAACAATTCAAATCATGTCCACTTAAGGATCTTTGAATATTTTGAGAAAATAATTCAAATCATTTCCACTTAAGGATCTTTGAATATTTTGGAAAATAATTCAAATAATTTCCACTTAAGGATCTTTGAATTTTTCACTCAAGAAATATTTTCCAATAAATCAAGTAAAAAATCATTTTTAAATCCTTGCAAAATTTTGAGTTAAAAACATATTTTTATTTGATTTTTAGGATTCTTATTTTGGGATTAAAATTTGAATCATAACTTGACTTTGATTTGAATTCAGCAATTTCTTATAATTGCACTTAGGTCCTTGGGTACTTGGTTGAACCAAGTCAACCTGGACCGGTTCGGTCAGACCGAACCACTCTTCTCTCCCTCTCTTCTCTCTCTTGCTCCCGTGGTCGACTCGATCCCTTTTTCGCCTTCGCCGTCGCCGGCCGATTCCGGCGTGCTCCGGCCATCTCCGCCGTCGTGCTAGGGCGCAATCGAAAGCCCTTTCGACGCTCTTCCTTCGCCTCCCCTTCGATCTGCTTTTCTCCTTCTGGTGTGATCGTGCGCAACCCAACCCTAGGGTTTCGGTGACGGCGCTGCTCCGCCGATCTTCTCCTTCTCCGAGCTGCTTCTCCATGACTAGGTGCAGAGCTCTGCTCTCTGACTCCACCTAGCTGCTCCCCTCCTTCTCCACCGACGCGTTCATGCTGGACCTTTCCCCTGGTGTAGGTCCCATTGTTGCCTTTGGAAAAAGATTGGAGTTGATCATGCTTTTATCCAGCTAGTCCCTCCAGGTTGCCTAAGTTGAAATGCTGGTTTTGCCTTTGCCCCTTTTACATGCTTAAATGCATGCTGAGCATGATCATGTTGCCTCTGGTTGGATATTTAAGTTGGTCCTGTTTTTGAATTCAAATGCCAGCTCCAATTCATGGAGTTTGGCGATCTGCCAAATATTAAAGCAATCAGTGAGTACCAAAGTACTTGGCTACATTACTAACCTTAACAAATTCTTTTCTTTGTGAGTTGTTTGATTTTGCAGGTTGAAGAATTTCTGAAGATTGCTACAGGATTTAGCTTTTAGGAAATTTTCTTTTTAACTTTCTGTAATAAAGTTGTGTAAGGACCTGATAATGTATTTTGGGTAATAATATTAATTTGTATCAGAATTGTGGAATAATTCCACTTGTAAAGTTTATTGGATGTTGTAAATTATTTAATTTGTATGAAGAGTTATTTTTGGAAATAAGATGATGCTTTCAATATTTTTGAAAGTTTAAATGTTGAATTGCAAAGAAAAAGATAGAATAAGAATTCTTTGAATGTGAAAATATATTACGTTTGTTAAATAAGAACTTGAATTCAAGAATTGAATCAAAGCTTGAGATGGTGTATAAGATTGAATTATACAAGTTTTGATGTCAATTGTATTAAATTTTTGAATTTTATCTTTGCAAATTTTTTAATAGGGGTGATAACCCAATCCTTTAAATTACAAACTAAGGTTTGAAATAGATGACTAAGGTTATATCGACTAGTCTCGACTACTGGTCAGTGATATGTTTCCAAATCATCGACGTTGGTCAGAGTTCGACTTCTTAGTCCTTTTTGCATAAAAGCGCGAAAATTATTCGGACTTTTCAAACATGCATGAATGCAAAGATGCAAACTTTCTATTTCTACTCTTTCGAAACCTATAACTACGGGGTATTACAATCTCCAACCCCTCATTGCCGTTGTTGTCCTTGGCCTAGGGAGGCCCTCCGTGCTTGGTTGCATATATGGCCTGAGCTTTCACTTCCTCCTTTGTTGGAGGATCTGTGATCTCGATCTGGGGCACCTCACCGGTGTCGCCCCAAGTGGCTTCGTCCCCGGTGGCGACGTTGGTGCCCAGACCTCGAGGTCGTTTGGCAGCTGCGGTGAAGATGACATACCCGATTGTTGTTCCGTAGATCTTTGAATGGTCCTGTTTGCATATTCAAAGGATCATGCTCTGTTTTTTGGTTTTCTGTTGGGTCCTTCATGTAGCTCGACTCATGTAGTCCCCTTCGGGGCTTTCCCGTTCAAAAAAAAAAAACCCTCATAGGCAGTGATAGCTGAATATTTTCCATTAGCTGTGGTGACCATCGAAACTGATCAGAATCTTTAGAAAGTGGTGGGGCTACCTGAATTGCTTGCCAAAGGTGGACGACTTGCACGATAGCAACGACCGACAAGTTGCCTTGAGATCGGCACCCCTCTGCGTCGCTCCCGCAAGCGACCGAGGGGAACCCTAGCGCCGCCGACCCTCGGCCTCTCCTCCTCCCTCCTCCCCTCACCATCGCCACAACGTGCTGACGGGCGAAGCCCGGTCGGCATCGGCGACAGCGGGGCCTCCTCTCCCCTTCCTCGACGACGACGGGCAGAGGTGAAGTGCGGGGGTGCGGTCGCGAGCGCCGTCGTCGGAGCCGCGGGAGCTGGCCGGCTGTGTGGAGGGCTACGTCGAGGGCGCTGCTCAAGGTGCAGCAGGCGGCGAGATCGTCTCGGCGTCAGCGGCCCCCACCTGGCAGCATGGTTATCGTCTCGGCGGCGGCGGACACGGCGCGGCGCGGCAGATCCGGTCGGCTCACCGGTGGGCGGTGCCCAGCAGCAGGTGGTCGGCGGCAACATGTTCTCCATGGCAGTGGGGCGCGCCGGACATATCTGGACCCGATCTGGGCCGGGCGAACCCCGACGGTTCCTTCCTTGGCGGTGTGCAGCCCAGAGTGCTCTCCCATTTCCTCGATGAGGTTGGGAGCCATACTTGGCCAGGCGGCAAGGGCTGGTGGTCTCCCCCACGTTTGCTTGATAGTTGGTCTTCCTTGGTCGTGTCGGTGGGTTCGCGTAAATTGTTCAAAGGTACAGAGATTACATCATGAGGGGCTCCTAGCCACAAGTGGCGTCCCACCTCTAGAGAGATGCAAATTTAACAAGCTTATGGGCTTCAAAATTCAGATTCCGAAATTCATGGTGAAAGGAGCAGCTGGCAAATACAGAAGCTCGTCCGACAATCTCCCGAATGATAGGACCATAAAGCCCCAGCGTTCCCATCTTTATATCATTGATCACTTCCTTGCAGTCCGATGTGAGCTGACCGTTGTCAACCGTGCACAGCGTGGCTGCATGGCACATAGCCTCAACATTCTCAGATAGGTGCAATTTGAGCCCACTCCATGCCCTTAGAGGTCCAACCTTTTCTAGCCAACACCAACAGATGCCACAACATCACGGTTGATTTTTAAAGGCACAAAAATGTGCCCCAAAAAATACCTAAAGTGCCTCAAAAAATCATCAAAGGCATTTAAAGAAATGCCAGATCAAATAGGGTAGAGAAAGATCTTTTAAGGCACTTTTGATTGTGCCTTTAAAAATGCATTTTTTAAGGCACTATATAATATGCCTTAGATTATAATTGGAGGCACTAAACAATAATGACTCAAAAAATCATTCTAGGCATTATACAATAATGTCTCAAAAAATCATTCTAGGCATGATGCTATAGTGCCTCAAAAAATCATTCTAGACATGGTGCAATAGTGCCTCTAAAAATCATCCTAGGCATTATTATGCACACGTAGCGATTACAATTGTGACTTACAATCATATATCAGACAGAACAAATCAAGAGTTCAGAGAACCAATCATATTTCACAGAGTACAATTGATACTGACAGAACACAACTATATCTATATGTACTACCTCCGTCCCAAAAAGGATGTCATTTCTTTATCCAAATTTGAATGTATCTAACCACTAAATAGTATCTAGATACATCAAACTTTAGACAAAGAAATGACATCCTTTTTGGACGGAGGGAGTAGCATAATTCTACCGACATAACACAACTATATGTAGCATCATATTTCAGTTTGGTACTGACTACATCACGGAATCGTGCAGTATCATTTTGCACATGCGAAGTGCATCATTCAGTGTACCTAAATTTTGTATTCCCTGGCCGCTAAATATAGGGTTTGCAAACTTGTTCCCAGGCCACCTTTGGCGCCACATGCATCGCTCAGTACTATACTTTACTAATTTGAAGTCTGAACAACACGAATTGCTTCAGCTCGCGTGTCTCCCTCTAATGACACGGTTCGAGGATGGCTCTTTTGCAGGAGTTATACTTCCGTGAACTGGACAGGATAACAATCTGTATGCGCCTCTAAGATCACTGTTGTTTTAGCAAGTTGACAAGCTTGAGCAGGTTCTGATTTGAGGATCCTCCCTCTGCAACGCTTCCGCACGCCTTCTCCTTCCACATGGCCGCCCTCGCCTTGATCTCCTCGTCGCCCAGCAGCTGCTCCACCTTGCTCATCATCTCCTCCCTGGTGACGACCCCTCGCTGGTCCGCGCAGAGCTTGACGCCGGTGCCCCATACGTTGCAGACGTAGCTCTGGTTGCAGAACTGGTCCGCGAAGTAGGGCCAGCACAGGAACGGCACGCCGTGCCGCACGCCGTCCACGGTGGAGTTCCACCCGCAGTGCGACACGAAGCAGGCAACGGAGGGGTGCGAGAGCACGCGCTGCTGCGGCGCCCAGCCGACGACCAGCCCCTTGCCATCGACGCGGCGCTTGAACGCGTCGAACCAATCTTGTCCGACTCCGACGCCGGTGGTGAATTTCGGGCGGACCACCCACAGGAACGGCCGGCCGGAGTCGGCGAGCCCGTCGGCAAGCTCTTGGAACTGTGTCGCGTCCAGGAAGCCGGAGCTACCGAAGGCGACGTAGACGACGGAGCCGGGGGCCTGTGCATCGAGCCAGGCGAGGCAGGTAAGGTCTTCGGGCAGGAAATGCCCGGCCGGCCTCGACGCCGGTGCTACTAGCGGGCCGAGCGGGAGCGCGTTCGGGAGGAGAGCCAGGGCATCGGGTTCCAGCTCCATGGAGGTGTTGCAAATGATCATCTCGGCGAGTGGCATCGACAGGTTGGTCTTGAGAACGTTTTGGATGTTGGTTCTCCGCCTTTCAGGGTCGCTGGTGCTGGCCAGGCTGACCCAGGGGATCTCTGCCGCGTCAATGGGTGGCATCATTTGGATCCTTGCGTTCCTGTTTACATTTCCTAAATAGGTTCCATGTTCTTAATCGATCCTAACATCACAATAACAAGTAAAATGGAAATCTTAATTTGTTCTTACCACTTTCGTCAAGAACACCGTCCTCTATCAGTTTGGGGAGGTTCACCCTGAGCGCAAACACAGCTGCAGAGTAAGTCGAGAACGAGGCAGCACGGGCACCTGCCATGGTGGCCACCTCCAGTGCCCAGCTCATTGATACATCTACTATCACCCACTTGATCTTGTTGGATCTGATTATCTCCTCCAGCCGGCCGGACATGGCGGCTGGTAGGTCCCTGACAAACTTGCCGATGTCTGCGTGGTCGTCTCCAGGGCCCAGGCCATCTGGAATGGAGAGCATGCGAATTCCGTCAGGAATCGCTCCCTCCTCTGCCATGGCTTCGAGGATGCGGTCGTGGTTGAACTCGGTGTTCACGAAGTCGACCTCGATGCCGTGCTCAGTGAGCTTGCGAGACAGCTCCATGAGAGGGATGACATGGCCCTGCGCTGGGAAAGGTAGTACCATGACACGAGGTTGTGCTTGTGCAGTAGCAGCAGCCATGGAAATGAAGTGTCTACGTTAGAATGGTGTCTGACCTCAAGGAGTTTGCAAGATATCAAAAGGCTTCAAAACTTGACACCGTGTAGATCGAGATTTGCTTTACACCGTGTGGATCAATCAAGGGATGAAACCATATAATTGATTTTGCATCAGTGATTACGTCAGCACATTTCTAGTCTATTGACCACATGTTATCTTTTTCGAAGAAAATGCTTTTTGTTACTGCTGCACATGATCCTATACCACCTATGGATTAAACTATCCGAAATTGTGGACCGCGTGGCCGTCTCTATCATATTTGGCCAATGGAAGTATCAAAGGTGTACGTATACTGGGGGCTAGGAGATATAGATTGTTGAAATTTCAACCATTCTATATGTGATTCTAGCCCAATAGATATTCTTAATTTTTTCGAAGTTTAGTCACACCTTACTAATGTGGGAATGTGGAGACAACTATATGGAGTGGAGCTTTGGTTATGATGCGCATACATTTGGCTAAGAATGCACACAAAGCTTCACTTGTACAGAAGGATGCTAAAGACAGCTCCATTGGACACGGTGGAAAAAAAAAGACGTGTGTGCGATGAGGCACGTGAAAAATGAACGATCATGAGCCACCCAACATCACACAGACACACACAACCTATGTTTGTCTCTTGCACAAGGTTTATGCTATTCCGTTGTCGATGTGGATCTCTGTGGAACTGCGGGGAACCAAGAACCAATCGTACGTGGCGTGGGATGATGACATTTAAGGCAACACGTGTGCATTGATTATTGAAGAGTAGAACCGAGTACTCCCTTTCATGGCTGCTGCTACCGCACAAGCCAACCTCATGGTACTACCTTTCCCAGCGCAGGGCCATGTCATCACTCTCATGCGCTTCCGATTAGACCTTATTGGTCTTTCCTAATTAATTATCTGATTTAGAAGCAAATAACTCGGCCAATCCTCACTTGCCTAGATCGTAGAGAAACTCTAAAAGTGTCTAATAAACCGAGATGGAGGTAGTATGACTAAAGTAGGTCGTACTCCCTCCGGTTCGGTTTGAAAGACTTGCATGTCAATTCTATGGGACCTAGGTGATAGCTGATTGGGGCTAAAAGCTGTAATTAAACAGACAGTTAATGCGTTCACACCCATGCATACATGGTAGGGAGAGGGAAAATAGGGAGGGAAAGAGGGTTACGGTCTAATTAAATGAGAAATTAATGCTCACACGCCTTATTAGTGTGGGGGTATTTTTGAAATTGCATGAAAACTGAAACACGCACAGCAAAACGAACCGGAGGGAGTAGTATTTTTAAGGGGTACGCGGGCTGCGGCCGCCTGTTGCCATTGAGGGCTTGAAGCGTCCTTCGACGACAGTGGGTACATGCGGATGCGCGGACTGAGGCGGCGTGGGTACAAGCGGATGCGACGGTGAAACCCTAGGTGACAGCGAGGATGGCGACGCGTTGCCTCATGCCAAAATTAGGAGAAAATAATGGTTTAGCCCATGATGCCATTCTTATCGTAAATGACATGGAAAATAGAGGTATTTCAACACACCAGTTTGGTTTCTGTCTAGAAGTTTGGGAAGCTGCCCTACTTTGCTTCTCGAACCGAGCTGCCCTACTTTGCTTCTCTAACCGCCGGTTTTGAACCGTAAGCCTAAATACTGGTAGTAACAAACACTTCTTTTTGGCTTTTTGAGTGGGGACCTAGAAGCAAATAAAAAGAGCTAAAAAGAGGCCTTTATCTATCTATTTCTATTATTATATAATGAAAACAATATACGAAGATCCTAATAGAGACACCACATTCATCCACATCATCCTGAATAATTTAAATGGTTGGATCTAAAGTTTGTGGCTGAGATTGATTGATTTTAGGTAACATGTACGAGCACATATTTGTTTTTGACACACAAAAGTTGTCACGTGAATTGCTATCACGTTATGTGTGTACGTAACCAAAAAAAAAATGTTTTCCGGTTATGAATCTTATCCTCCAGGTTTTCCGGTTAGGAACCTAAAGTATGTTTGTTATAAAGGAAATTGCCTACTTTTTCCCCACGCACATAACAGTCCGGCTGTCGTACGTGAGGTACCCGGATTTGCTGTCTATCAACCCTAAAAATCAAACCCAAATGCTTAGTAGCGCAGCTGCGCTATTTAGTCGATCGGAGCGCCCACTCTAGGTGACACGAGAAGTAGCACTAACCCACTCGTCATCCCCAGCCCATCCGTGCGCAGCACCTGCAATCGACGCGTGCCGCCTGAGCCCTGCACCAGCAGGGCGACAGGCCACCGAACGCACCGCCCCAGGTCACAACACCGGCAAAATACCCACCGCGCCGGTGAGCTCCCATCCGCGACAACATTCCTTCGGTGCGCGACGCCATTGGGGAACCCAGATCGGAAAATCACCCTAGAGCCCGCGTCGACCTCCCTTTGTCTCCTGTGTCTAGATTCTCTACGCCGGAAGAGGCCGGGCCCTGTGGTGGGGAGGGGGAGGAGCGAGCGGGGCAGCGGCTGCCGGCTGGAGAGTGGGACAATCGTTCCTAAGCAGCTGCCATTCAGGGAAACAAGGACCGATTGCTTCATATTTCTGATGGGCTGAAACATGGGCCTTTTTGCTTCTGTGCTTATGCGTTTTTGGGCTTTTGGGCTCAAAAATTATGTGAGTGATTTTTTTACAGTGAAAATACAAGTGAGGTTGAATATGGAAGTGATGCAATAGGTACCCCTCTCTAATGGATTACGATGTTGATAAGTTGCCTCCCTTCTTCCTTCGGTTATTGTATAGTTGCCTGACATTATTGTATAACTGTCTATCGCTATTGTATAGTTGTCTACCAAAGTTGCTTCGCCTCGTACTAAAGTTGTTTTTAATTACGTTTAGTTGCTTAGTGATGTTCTGAATTTGCCTCATCGCACTCCAAAGTTGCTTTGCCTCGTACGAAAGTTGCATTTAGTTGTGTAGGAGTTACTTACCACTGTTCTGAAGTTGTCTCATTATACACCGAAGTTGCTCACTGTTATTGTGAAGTTGTCTTAACGCACACTAAAATTGTTTCGCTTCGTTGCTTACCGTTGTTGTGAAGTTGCTTCACGACGCATCAAAATTATTGATAACATTTAGGGGAGCACATATGCTTTAAGCATAGTACATATAGTATGATTCCATGGATTGAGCACGGGATCAATATGACCCATTCAACATTCACGCTAATTGTCTAAGACCAATATGCCCCGTCAATGCTCGCACTAATTTGTTTTGGTGGTTAGTGTCAACAACTACCAAATTCATGACATAAAAGTACGCTAGAACATGATAGATGTTAGGACGTAAAGGAGAGACGATTGCTAGAAAGTCAAGCTTGATCATGTGTTTGTTGTTGATTTGTTAAATCTTTAGTTCTTTATATATAATGGATGGATCAACTTGTATGTGAAAGTAAGAATCTCAGCCCAGTCCTACACTTTTATGTAAGACGATCAGGAACAAGAAGATTTTGTTTTTAGATATTTACCACGAAAACGATTATATATTTGGAATGTTTATTGCAGGACAACTCGATGATATTTTCTAATTGGAATGTAAGGAAACATGTCAACATGAAGATATAATTGAGAATGCACTTACAAAGTTGACAACATATATGAAATTTATTTAATAAATTGAGTAATCATTCATAATATTTGTTATCGACATAAATATGAGATGATTTTAAAAAGAGGTAGATATACCATAGCTTGAACATGCATCCATGTGCTTTGTGACCTTGTGATATATGAGAGGTCCAAAACATCCACTTAAAAGAACTAGATCTAATCGTTTTGAAATTTATGTTCACATCTTATTGTTTTGGAACTATAATTAGTTGAATTTCTTTAAATATTTAGATTAATTTGTATTTAAGTTGAATAAAGAATAACTATGGAAAAAATTCCCGATTAAAAAAATCATTTTTTTTAGTTGATGACTCATGTCATGGACAGCCAAAATATTTCATCCATTTATTATGCTTTCAGTTTATTCCTTAGAACCGAAATGTGTCAACTAATGTATGCCACATTATATTAATTAATATAATTATGTTCTACGGGGAAGAGCCAATATCAATTTTAGAAACATACTCTACTAATTGACAATAAATATTGATCATGGCAATTGGTAATCATAAAGCATAATGAGTCTCTTTTTCATTAAACGGTTTGTACAACTTATCGCCAACAAAATCAATATATGATCTATGCAATGGTATCTACAAAGCTATTAGAGCAGGTGTTTACTAATGGACCTCTCCATGTCTTGTAGATTCAATAGCAAAATAAACTGTGCGTTGGGGTGGACTTTCCACACTCTCTCCCTAAAGAATTAGTGTCTACTACTACGTTCAGAGTTAGTGATGCTGATTTCTGATATTCGTTTCATCATAGAGTAGACTTAAAAAATAAAAATTGATTTAATCTCCTTGGTGTTCTAATTATACAAAGATTCATGGACGATGTATTGTATATTATAATGTCCAAACATTTAAAGTGCATAAAAATATGCCATATGTGTCTTGCACAAAAGATAAAACTCCCAAGATACTGAATCTAGCGTTTTCTTTCAAGAATGTCAAATATGTTCATAGTTTGTATAAATTTTGGCATATTTTACTGTTATAGCTCGCACTATGGATATATTATAAAGTTTCCAAAATGTATGGCGACTCACAATAAAAGAAGAGTATATGCTCTTAAAACGAACAAAGTAATTTTGGACTCATGTTCTGCTCCTCTCTCCTCCAAATCAACGATTATCAAAAGTGTCCAATCATAGAGTTAACTAACAACTTGCATATTTATCAGTTAAGAAAGAAGTAAGCATAACAAAGGGAAGAACAAACTCATTGGAAAATAACAAGTAGCTCATAAATATTAGTTCGTCTAATTATGTACCATTTATTATTCCATAAATGTTCCGAATAAATTTAACTTGCCTCTTCAAGCATAGAACTCGTTCTTGTAGAGAATTTATAAAATCATATATGGAAAAATTGTGTTGTTTGATACCTATGCACTTACACACCAGTATCCGCCTAGTTGCCTCCGGTAAAACACTATGCTATTATACCCAACAAACAGTATAATAATCTATGTGCAAAAATAATGAATAACGTTTTCTTATAAAAACACATAACTTATACTATGATTTACACCTATTATACATCTACAAGTATAGTAAAAATATTTATATAATAAAATAGTTAATATGCTTTTCTCTTTCCGGGTGTAAGTCTTGCATGTTTTACGGAAATCTACATAATTAGAATTTCATAATGATTTCTTCCATGACTTTTTTATTTTTTAAATTGACGAGGGATTTGTATACCAAATGATAACATGCAAATTTCATAAGATCATATCAAATATAGAAGTTACATATGCAAACATATTACTCTAAGCAATGTTATTTCAATACCAAGTGCAAAACATGTGCACGTTGTTAAATTTTGATTTGCTAGACAATTTTCTCTATGAAAAATTAATGAGCAAACAATAATATCACTGGTTCGGTTTGTACTCTAAAAGTTTCTATAAATATTCTAACTATATCTTACACTACAAGCCGCTATTGAGGATATTTGGTAGATCATGCTCTTTTAGAGGCCATGTAATTATATATGGAGTATTACGCAGTGTAGAAAAATAAGTGTAAAATAGTATTTTCTTTTACAAAATACAGTTTCATATCATTCAATGATATTCACTACAAACAAACAAAAAACACCAACTAATATTTCGTATTTGTCAGATATATGTTTAAACTATGTAAAAATAGAAAATTATATTTATAATATTGTAAACACACTAAAAGTAAGATTTAAATAAGTATAAAAGTTTAGTACAAATTTTATGAATTTAATTCGAATAACAATTCTGTAGTAGCGCAGCATCCGCAC
This sequence comes from Puccinellia tenuiflora, assembly GCA_012064385.1. NCBI lineage: Eukaryota > Viridiplantae > Streptophyta > Magnoliopsida > Poales > Poaceae > Puccinellia > Puccinellia tenuiflora. The sequence goes on from QRDG01001063.1 coordinate 241,084, forward strand.
GTCATTGTGGATAGCCACGCCATAGAAGTTGATGGTCTCGTCACCTAAGAAATCCGCGAGGAGCTGCGGCACCCCATCGGCCTTGCATATCTGGAAGACAAGAGTCTCGGACGCCACCGAGAGTTGAAGGATGGCGGCACGCTGCCTTTTCTTGGGTGGAAGATCCCTCTGTCGACCCGGGAGAGGGTCGGTGAACTCACAGTCGAGTCCAACGCACTTGATTGGTGCGGCGTCGAGGAAGAACTTCTTCACGTCGCGGATCCACCTCTCCACGCGTGATGCACAGAGGGTGACCCATACCTTGAAGGTCATATCTTCTTTGATGAAGTAGTACAACCGAGAGCGAGGTCGGCGCGCGAGTGGCTCCATTGGAATAGAAGAGAGAGGGATCGAGGGAGAGTGTTTTTGCAAGGATTAGAGAGAGATTTAGCTGTGCTTAAGGCCATGGATTAGTGTAGCTTTATATAGGGCGGAGAGGAAGTCTGGCGGGCAGAGAGGGAGGACAGCGGCGGCGCAATCGAAACGGCGGCGGAATTAAAATCACGTATGAATCAACGCCGGCTGATCATCTTCCAAAGCACAATTAAAATGGCGGCTTGATCAGCTTTCAAATTCACGAACCGTCGTGGGAGATTAACAGGCGCGGACCTCTAGTCCCGGTTCGAGACACGAACTGGGACAAAGGGGGGGGGGGGCACCTGCCGCAGCGGGTGATGCATGTCAAATGCATACATGAACTTTGCACTATAACACTTGTATTCCATTCATATTTGCATCATATAAGGGGTATATTACTGTTATTTAATGACTTTTGGTAATTAATAATGATTTCCCCTATTTACAGAATTAATTCTGCGCAGGCAGAAAAACCCTATTTATTTCCTTATTTATTTCAGGGCCTTAACGACGTCATAATGAGCTGCAAATTTACGGGGATCATTTTTTTGGAAGGAGGAAGACCTCGGAGCGAAGGAAGCAAGCAAACGGAGGCCGGAGGGCCAAAAGAGGGTGCCCCACATGGCCCCTATACCTGGCAGTGTGGGCCCACCTATTTTGGGCCTCGTGGCTCCATTTGCGTTGATCCTTATTCCCGAAGCTTCTACGTGACCTAAAAACTCCTATATAAAGAGCCCCTCCGATGAGTTTCGCAGGGAGGCGGCGGAGAAACACAAAACCAGAAACAGAGAGACAGAAGGCTGCCGCCAGAGAAGATCGGAGGGGGGAAATGCCGCCGGAATCCACCTCCGAAGGACTCCACCCCCCTCCGGCGTGATCATCATCAACATCTCCAGCATGATCATCTCCATCTCTCCACTGTAAACTCTTGGCAAACATGATGTATGATGCAATATACTTTTCCCATGATCTATTGTGTCTCTCCATCTATGTTTGAGAAGTGATTTGTTCATGGCATTAGTGAAATAGTTCGTTGATTGGTTGCATACAAGTTTTGTTATCTTTTATGATTGTCTTGATGTACAATGTATGAGTGCACGATATGTTGGGGAATGCATGTAAGGTGATCACCGGTAAGGTAATGGAGTGAGGAGAACTTGGGAGGACAAGTAAACCCAAGATCGAATCATGAAGTTACTCTATTGGGGGATATATGGGAGACCCTAGAACTTAAGGCTATGGTGGGACAATTATGTCTTAATAATTCTTGTGCTACACATTTAATGGCCATGATATCCATCATAAGAGTTGTGTAATTTGCTCATTTACTTGGCTACAACTATTTATGGCTCCCCCCTAGAAGAAACAATTAAGACTAAAACATGTGCTTCACTAATTGTGACAACCACACGAATGAAATAACAATTTCCAGAACATTCGCTCCCTTGAGATATTTGTTACCTGAGATCCTTGCTACTTACTGCTCTTAGAAACTTGCATTAGGAAACTTGCTCTAAGAAACTTGTTGCTACATAAACCTACTCCACATCACTTGCTTCCATTAGTTAGTTCCTTTCATACTCAAATTTATTGCTTGCATAAAATGCCATATAAGAGGGTATAGGGCTTTAGAGAATAGATAGTTTACCTTCAGTTCCTCGTGGGTTCGACACTCAAATACTTATCGAATTGTGCTACAGTGATTCCTTGCTCTTGGGGATTATCAAGTACTTTTCTGACGCCGTTGCCGGGGAGCGTTGTGGCTAAAATTTTATTCTTGTTTGCATTGCATACTAACATATATTTCAAAACAAAAAAAATTATAAAATGGAAAATTATTATGAAAACGCCTTGATAGCTGTTGAATTTAGAAAATCAAATGAAGGGAAAAGATTAGGAGGCTACATAGAGCTTCTATATAAAATTGCTAGTGAGCTGCTTGATTATCATGAGGAAGAAATTTGTTGCTCTAAATACTTTAGACACTTTGAATTCCAATGCCCTTCCAATAAATACGAACCTGTTCTTGCAACTTATCATACATGGAATTATGCTCACTTAGGGATGGAAGAAGTAGAGCAATTTGTTATTTTTATGGGAGCCTATGAATTATACACCTTCATTGATGAACATGAAACCTTCCCTATAGCTTCTCATTATAAAGTTTTTATTGCCAATCTCCTTGAAATTTGCATACGTGAATTTGATGAAAATATCTATGTTGTTGACACAAGGAAGAGATTTGCCCAAGGTAGTACTAATGTTTTGCAGGAAGAAGATGACAAAAGCCTAAGCTTGGGGATGCCTGTGCAACCCCAAGAAGATATTGAAAATGATGAGCAACTAGAGAATGAAGAGAAGGAACTTCCACCTTCACCACCTATGGATGAGGGTAACACTCAAGATTTTGCTAATGATAAACTTTGCTTTTATGACTCTGATGATGAGGAAGAATATCAACCTATGCCTAATGAGAACATTATTAATAATGATGAAGAATATGGTTTAGACATGCTATATGATAATGCTTTACATGATGATCCATTATCCTCATTAGATGATAAGTATTTATATGGTGATTCTATTCAAAACTATGTGGTTATGTTTAACTTTAATGCTTGCAACTATTATGAGAGAGGAAGAGATAAGAGTACCCTTTATATATCTATGTTATTTAAAATTCAAGTTATTGATTATTATATGCATTGGTTACCTCAAGTTTTCTGTTATTTATTCATATATAAAACTCCAATGCATAGGAAGAGAGTTAGACTTAAAAGTAAATTGTTTAATATTCTGTGGTGTGTTCCTTATGCTTTAATGTCCTATTCAGTTTGAGCACACCTTTATATCCTTACAACATGTAAAATAACTTTACCTACTATTTGCTAACAATTAGTTTAAGATTTTCACTTTACATAAAATTTGGGAAAGTAAATGAGAAGGATGAGTAATGGAGAAGTTGGGGTCGACCTTGAACATGTGTTGTTCATGCCAATGGAACCATTGCAAAGTCCCTATCATTAAAACTTTTCCCAAAGATAAAACCAAATAAAAAGAGTGACATCACCTTTGTATCTTGTTTTTCATCTTAAAAGGCAAGAATAACCTCTTTTGAGAGGTAGGATTAAACAATAGTGATTTGCTGTCTAGAAAACAGATTCCTGAGCTTCACTGCGAAAAATGTTAAAAATCACAGAAGAGGAATATTGACTTGATATTTTACGACAGCAATATTCAGTTATTAATACACAATTCATTAGTTAAAGTTTTTTGGTTTTAGTAACGTAAGTGCCTCTGAAAATTCACTCTTTACGGGCTGTCCAGTTTTTGACAGATTATGTCTTTATTTCGCATTGCTCTCATTACTTGTGTTTTGTGCGGTTCTTTTGATCAAGGAGCATTACACAACCATAGTAACAGTATCTAATATTTAGAATCAATTCATGATATGTATTTTTTGTACCTATGTGGATTTAATTTATAAAGGCACTAACCCCTCTAATCAAGTTATGATGAGTTTTGTGTGAGATAAATTTTAAGGTGGAAGAATTGAGGGTGATGAACAAGATAAAGAGGGACAAAAACTCAAGCATTGGGATGTAACCCCTAAGCTCACCCTACATACAAGAATTTAAGCTTGGGGATGCCAAGCCACCTCACTCCAACCATCTTGATACCAAGTAAGTAAGCCTAGCTATATGGCTATAAAAAAAGCGCTTCAAGGGAGGCAACCCGGTTGTTTTTACTTTTGATTTTCTTTGTGTCCTCTTTATGTAGCAAGATAATGTTTTCTTAGTTTAGTTTCTGGAAATTTTAATAAAGTGCCAAGTTTTACCCATTTTTGTATGAAAAAGTTGTTGTTTTGCATGCGGAGATTTTATTCCAGCACAGGTCTGTGCACAGTTTGATTTTTAGTTCTTATTCTGTAACTCCGATTGAGCTGATATTTTTATTGTAACTGCAACTTTTCATCCTCTGTATGCATGATTTTTTAAAGAATTTTTAGACATGTGTAAGTCATGTAGAAAAATACGTTTTGCTGCTGTCAGTTTTCTGGACAGATTCTGTCCAATATTGTTTGATGCATGTTTTGAGCTTTTAACTTGAATCTTGTTGATCCAATTGAGTTTATTAATAGGAATAAAACATTATACACTTTCTTGACATTCATATGAATTTTTGTCTAAGGATTATAAGCAACAAATAATGCATTTGTCTATCACTACAAATGTCACCCCACAGAAAAGAAATGGGAGAAACAGTGTTTTGAAGTTTTTTCACAGGGATTAGAGGAGATGCACCAAGAGCTATCCAAGGATGGTGAAAACCATAAGCTTGGGGATGTGAAGACATCCCCACTGGACCAACACACTCTCGGTTTGCACACGTCTAACTTCTGTTTTTCTATCAATGCACTTTATCGCATAAACTTGGAGCGTCTTTTATTTGTTTGTTATGTTAGTCTAGTTTTTGTTTTGAGGCCACCACTATCATTTTTATATGAGAGAGCTACTAGAAGTTTGGGTTGAATTTAGTTGGATGCTATTATAATGATTGGGAAAGGGATGTTTGAGTTGATTTAAAAAGTTACATATAGTTGCATAATTCATATGTTTTTAATGAGTGTCAATTTGCAAGTGTTTTATCAAGAGCTATCTTATATTCATGTTTAGATGCTGAATGTTACCTTACTTGGTTTAACATGAATTAGTTAGTTCTATGGACACTCATGCATGCATCTAGATGGTCATCTTTCTCCCTTTTGCTAGCCCAAAAATTCCAACAAGTAAAAACTTGTTTCCAACACCTTTAACCAAAGTTTTTCCAGTGAGTCCACCATATCTACCTATTAGCTTTATGCTATTCCAAGTATGTTTATCATGTTATTTGTGTTATCTATACCTCTAAATGAAAATGATTATGTTATTTATTGTAATGAGAAAAGTTGGTTAAAAAGCTCTCGCGAACTTGATGCAAACTTTACTTTTATTACATTTAATAAACATGAACCATTGTGATTAATATTATGATGATAGTGGTGAAAGGACATTGTCCGATAATCTTGTTTTGACGTTTGATTACAACACTTGGAAGTATTTAACATACTCTCTAGTATCAACAGGAAATAGGCAAAAAGGAAGAAATGCCGTATTGTCGGAAATGCAACAGGAAAGAATGGAGTTTCAGCAGGCGGTCCGTCCCCCAGACCGGCCTAGGCCGGGCTCCAGGCCGGCGGCGTCTGGTGGGGGTCCGGCCCCCAGACCGGCCTAGGCCGGGCTCCAGGCCGGCGGCGTCTGGTGGGGGTCTGGCCCCCAGGCCGGCCTTGGCCGGGCTCCAGGCCGGAGGCTTCTGGTGGGTGGCCGGCCCCCAGGCCGGCCCAGGCCGGGCTCCAGGCCGGCGGCCCAGGTTGTTCCAGTTCGATGATCGTTGGCCGGCCCCCTGGCCGGCCTGGGCCGACCTTCAGACCGGGTCCCCCTTTATGTCCAACGGCTACATTTTGGGAGGGGGTACTTATACCCTTTCATCTACCTCGGGACAACTACCACGACCAAAAGAAGAACACCACCATTGTTTGAAAGCTTCAAATCAATAGATCTCCCTCTCTATCCACTCAATCACTTAGTCCTTTGGAGATTTGAGAGAGGAGACCTAGATCTACACTTCAACCAAACCAATTAGATTTCCCCCTTGATTTGTGAGAGGGGGCTTGCTACTCTTGGTGTTCATTGGAACCCGAAGAGGTTGTGGTCCTTCGGAGCTTTGGGAGCTACGAAGACTTTGCCGGGAGCCACCAATTAAGTTGTGGTGCGTGCCCCGGCCTTGGGCATCGAGTCTTGGCGGCTCGGTGCATTTGGTGAAGACCCTCCAACTTGTGGAGTGTGCTTCATCCTTGTAAAGGTTCTAGTTGTCAACCTCAACGGCAACATAGTGACAAGTGCCTCGTCACATCGGTGGTAAGTCACAACGGAGATACGGTGTGCCATATCAAGGCTACTCGGTGTTTCACTTTGGTGAACACCGCGGCGCTTCAACGGAGATTAGCTTCCTTTGGGAAGTGAACTTCGGGATAAATCTTTGTGTCATCTTGTTGTTTATCTTTGCACTTACCTTTACTTGTTAGCACTAGCTTACTATATCTATATCTTGTGCTAGTGATCTTTTGCTCATCATATAAGGTTGTTCACCTAGTTGCATATTCTAGACAACTTATATTTGAGCAATATCCATTTAAAACGAAAAAGAATTAAAATTTGTAGTTAACCTATTCACCCCCCCTCTAGTTAACCTCATCGATCCTTTCAATTGGTATCAGAGCCTCGTCTCTTTATTAAAGGCTTCACCGCCTAAAGAGGAGGATGGGGGATCCCACTCCCATGGAATTGCTTCAAAAGCAAGTCGAGTCCGTGGGGGAAAGAACCGATAAGAGGTTGGATAGGTTAGAGGAACTAATAATGAAACTTGCCTCTACATCTAGCAATGCAAATAAAAGTCCCTCTCTAGATGAAAATGGTAATACCATATCTCCTTTAAAAGAAAGTGACGAACACTCATCTAGAAATGAAAACCCAAATCAATTTGGACATATTTATAACAACGCTCTTAATGTTCAACATCCACATGTGAACAATCTTGGTAATCCACCTTTAGTAGATAGGGCCCGTTTTACTAATTGGAAAGCTTCTATGAAATCTTATGTGTGTAGCTCTTCAATGTAAATATGGAGAATCATTGAGAGGGGATACTATCCTAAGGATATCAATAATTTGACCTCAAGTGAGATCATTGATGAACAACTCAATGCACATGCTATGCACATGCTCGAGAAGGCAATGGTCAATGAAGGTGTTGAGCACATCCGGTCTCTCCCAAACGCCAAGGAAGCTTGGGAGTATTTACTTGCCATGTATGATGGCAATGTGAGCATGCAACGCTCAAAGAAAACACTTCTTCAACGGCAAGTTGATCACTTCATCATGAAGGATGGAGAAGTTCCGGAGGATGTATATCGAAGACTCAAGGCTCTTGTTGTGGACATGAAGGATGTTGGATTCAAGGATTGTGATGATGATTGGTTCAAGGGAAAATTTCTTCAAACCTTGATTCCATACAATGAGAACATGGTAATGAATGTTCAAGCAAGAGCGGACTACATGGAACTAACTCCCAATGATGTTTTGGGCACCTTTGTCACCATGAACATGATGAAGAAATCTTCGGAAGATGTTCTAACTCGTGTGAATGGAATGAAGAAAGTATCTCTTGCCTTGAAGGCAACATCCTATGATGAGGAAGAATCAAGTGATGAAGGTGGATCCACCTATGTGCCATCCGAGAAGGAAAAGAGGGTGTCACACAATGAGTGTTTGGCGCTTGCCAACCATAATTGGTGGAAGAAAGGGGACTTTAGATCAAATGCAACAAAGAACAAGGGAAGAGAAGGCTCAAGTACAAAGAAAGCAAGAACTTGTTTCAATTGTGGAGATAGTGAGCACTTTGTTGCGGATTGTCCCTACAAGAGTAGAATTGAGAATGGAGGAAAGCTTGTCAAGAAAACCAACTTTGTTCCTAAAAACAAGAATTTCATGAAGAAGGTATCTAAAAGGGCAATGGTGACAAATGAGCAAGAATATTTGTCCGGAGGTGAAGAAAGTGAAGATGATGAAGAACAAGTCGGCATGGCGGCAATGGCAATTGGGGTTATTCCTTCTTCGTTGGATTCAATCTTTTCAACTCCTAATGACAAGCAAGGTCCTACCAAACACAAGTGCCTTATGGCTAAGGGATCTCCAAAGGTAACCCACTCACGAAAACCCTCAATCTCCTCTACTCCATCATTGTTAAATTATGTTGAGGAACTTGATGATGAGAATGCTAATAATCTTTCAAAAGTCATGAGATCACTTGAAAGTGAAAATAAAATTGCATTTGATGCCTTCATGACTCAACTTGGTAATGCATATGGTCTAATAGAAGAACATGAAGAAAGAATATGTGAACTTGAGGGTTTCGCTCGTGATGATGCTAATAGGATAGCGGAGCTTGAGGAAGCCCTAGATAATGCACTATGTCTTAAAGATTCTATTGAGGAAGTCTCCACTTTAGATCTATCTAAGATGATGGGTGACCGTGATCATGCATTATATAAGCTTAAGGAATTCATGGATGAAAATGATAATATTATGAATGGTCACAATGAACTACTTAAGGATTTTGAGCATCTTGAGAAAGCCCACATGGGACTCTCAAGAGAGCTCAAGACTCTTACGGAGTCACATGACAACTCTCAAAATAAGGATATGAATGAAAATGCTTGTGCCACTAACCCCTTGTGTGTCAAGGCATCTCTCATATTGGAGAACAATAGGTTAAAGGCTCAGCTTGAGAAAGGACTTGTGTCTTGCATCCAAGGAGAAAAGAACCTCAATAATCTTTTGAGAAATCAAAGGAGAGTTGTGGGTAAGGAAGGACTTGGATTTGGAGTCACATCCAGGAGGGCCAATGAGAAGAGGAAACCAACTCCCTCCACTAATGCTATTGTTTTTGTGAAGGAGGGGGAGTTGGCTAATGATGAAGATGAATTTGATATTCTTGCTAAGAGCATTGCTCCTAAGAACACATCTTCTCACAACAATTTTGCGGGAAAATATAATCCATCTTATGTGCTTTTGAAATCTAATAATGGACATGTTTATGCAAAATATGTCGGCACTTCACATGGTAGTGATTATAGTTCTACTATTTGGGTTCCCAAGACCCTTGTGACTAACAAAAGAGGACCCATCAAAACATGGGGACCTAAGTCAAGAACTTGATCCATTGTAGGTGTGTGCTTCCGGAGGATCATCATGGCTTATTGATAGCGGTTGTTCCGCACATATGACCGGAAGTAAAGAAGTGTTGAAAGATTTAAAGCACCAACTTCTCAAGATATCTCATGTCACTATTGGTGATGGTTCCGAACTCAAGGTATTGGGGCACGGCAAGGTGGTCATTTCTCCGGACATGTCCATTGAGAAAGTCCTCCTTGTTGAGTCCCTTGGTTATAATTTACTTTCCGTTTTGCAACTTTGCGAGTGCAACTTTACCGTTGTCTTTGGACGGTATCATGTGCTCATTCTTCACACAATTTCTCTTAAAGTAGCCTTTGTTGGATTTGTGGAAAACCGTATGTATGTAGTGGATTTCTCGAAAGAAACTACACACATTGCCACAAGTCTAATGGCTAAATCCGACGTGGGTTGGCTTTGGCATCGCCGGTTGGGCCACGTCGGTATGAGAAACTTGCAAACACTTGTGAAGGGTGAGCATGTGGAAGGACTAACAAAAGTGAATTTTTCCAAAGACCGTCCTTGCAGCTCCTGTGTTGCCGGAAAGATGCATGAGAAGAACCATCCCAAAGTAACAACAATCAATACAACGAGGCCCTTCCAACTCATTCATATGGATTTGTTTGGGCCTCCTACTTATGAAAGCCTCGGCGGCAAGAAATATTGCTTGGTGATTGTTGATGATTATACAAGATACACTTGGACTTTCTATATCAAGAAGAAGAGTGAAACTCAAAGGGAATTCATTGATTGGGCCACCCAAGTACAACGCCAATATGACACAACCATTTTGGCCATAAGAAGTGACAATGGAACCGAGTTCAAGAATTACACCATGGATGAATTCTTGAGTGATGAGGGCATTAAACACCAATATTCCGCTGCATATACCCCTCAACAAAATGGTGTTGCGGAAAGAAAGAACCGTACACTTATTGATATGGCAAGAACTATGATGGCCGAATTCAAGTCTCCATACAATTTTTGGGCCGAAGCCATCAACACCGCTTGTCATCTAACCAACCGGCTCTATCTCCGCCCATTCACTAAAAAGACTCCTTATGAACTTCTTGGTGGTAAAAAGCCGAACCTCTCTTATATTAAAGTTTTTGGTTGCAAATGTCAAGTTTACATCAAAGGTTCTAAATTACCTAAGTTTGGGCCTAGAACCTTTGAAGGCATATTTGTTGGTTACGCCAAGGATTCCCACACTTATAGGGTCTTCAACATATCCACCGGGTGTGTTGAAGAATCTATGAATGTGGTATTCCATGAGGATAATGGCTCCCAAGTGGGGCAAGTTGATCTTGATGATGTAGGTGATGAGCCCTCCTCCATCGCCATAGGAAGAATGGGTATAGGTCCCCTTATACCCATTGAGGAACCCCTTGTGGCAACGGAGTTGGACTCAAGCTCGACGCAAGTGGAGCCTTCTACATCAGCCATTGACCAAGCAGCAAACCAAGAACAAGCTCAAGATCTACAAGATGATACCAACCATCATGATGATGATCAAGATCCACCCAATGATAATGGTGGTCAAGATGTTGGTGATCTCTCACCAAGAACTCCAACCCACTCTCGGATTAATCAAAATCTAGATGAAGGAGATGATGAAGATGCACCTCCAAATGAGAGACCCTCAGATGCTCTTGCTCGTCGAGTGGCTAGCAAGGTAGTGACATTACATAAAAAATCTCTCTATCAAAAGAACATCATTGGTGGTCTTGGAAGGAGTGTGTCCACTCGGAGGCAACTATTACTCTTTTGTGGTGTCCATGCTCATATATCACATTTTGAACCTACCAAGGTGTATGAAGCTCTTGAAGATGAAGATTGGGTTCATGCTATGCACGAAGAGCTCCATAACTTTGAGAGAAACAAAGTATGGTCCCTAGTGGAAAGACCCAAGAACCATAATGTGATTGGAACCAAATGGGTGTTCAAGAACAAGCAAGATAATCATGGACAAGTGATTCGCAACAAGGCTCGATTGGTTGCTCAAGGCTACTCTCAAGTCGAAGGACTTGACTACGGTGAAACTTTCGCTCCCGTAGCTAGACTTGAATCCATTCGTATATTGCTTGCATTTGCTTCTAGCTATAAATTCACTTTATATCAAATGGATGTTAAAAGTGCATTTCTAAATGGTCCACTTAATGAGATGGTATATGTTAAACAACCTCCGGGGTTCGAAGATCCCAAGTGTCCTAACCATGTCTACTTACTCCATAAGGCTTTGTATGGCCTCAAACAAGCCCCACGTGCTTGGTATGATCACTTAAAGGAGTTCCTAGTAGACCGTGGTTTTGCACTTGGGGTAATCGATCCCACACTCTTCACCAAGAGCGTAAATGGAGAATTCTTTGTATGCCAAGTATATGTTGATGATATTATATTTGGTTCTACTAATGTCTCTTTTGTAGAACAATTTGCTAAGCTAATGACAAGCGAATTTGAGATGTCTATGATGGGTGAATTAAGGTTTTTCCTTGGTTTTGAGATTGAGCAATATGACGAAGGAACCTTTATTTGCCAAGCTAAGTATACTCAAGACATGCTCAAGAAGTTTGATATGTAAAATGCAAGCCCAGTGAGATTTCCAATGGCAACAAACGTGAATCTAACACTAGATCACGAAGGTATTCCGGTTGACCAAAAGCTTTATCGTTCTATGATTGGTTCATTGCTTTATCTTTGTGCATCTAGACCAGATATCATGTTTAGTGTGGGTTTGTGTGCAAGATTTCAATCTAACCCCAAAGAAAGCCATATGACTGCTGTCAAAAGAATTCTTAGGTACTTGGTTGATACTCCCAATCATGGTCTTTGGTATCCTTCAAATACAAGCTTTGATCTTGTGGGGTATTCGGATGCGGATTGGGCCGGCGACAAAGTGACGAGAAAATCAACCTCGGGTGCTTGCCAATTTCTTGGTAGGTCACTTGTGTGTTGGTCTTCGAAGAAACAAAATTGCATATCCACCTCCTCCACGGAAGCCGAATATATTGCCGCAGCAAGTTGTTGTTCACAATTATTATGGATGAGACAATGTCTTGAGGATTTCGGAATTAAGAAAAAGACATTGCCTCTTTTATGTGATAATTAAAGTGCTATAAGAATTGCTCATAATCCCGTGCTCCATGGCAAGACCAAGCATATTGAAATACGGTATCATTTTATCCGTGATCATGTGGCCAATGGAGATATCTCTCTTTCATATATCAACACCAAATATCAACTCGCCGATATATTTACAAAACCACTTGACGAGAAGAGATTCAAGGAATTGAGGGGAGAAATCAATGTGGTGTGTGCAAGCAACTTTGTTTGATTAAGAATCTTGGATACACACCTCTCTAGAGTTTTATTTGAATTCTAGACGTAGGCATGGATTTAGGGGGAGTGTTGTCCTAAAACCATTGGACTCTCCCTCCCCCCATTATGCAAATAGCAATGTTTTCATTGATGTCTCAAGAATATTCACATATGAGCTTAAATGATGAGTTTTGGTTATGCACCCAAGATATATCTTCGCGGTGGCATGCCATACACTCATATATGGTGGCCTAGGCCACCGACCTTTCTCTCAAATACATTCATATTTTCTCATTTGCCATTTTCCTTGTACCACACTCAATACTTCTTATTTCGACTTTCTATATTGAGTGGAGTTTTCATCATGTTTTGCATGTCCCCCGGATCACTCAATGGATGCTCTATGGTATTTCTAATGATACCAAGTGCTCGGAAGTCAAGAAAATCAAAACAAGCAAAAATGGATGAAGACGGAGAAAAATGTGCCTTCCTGGGCTGGGCCGGCCTCTGACCCGGCCCAGGCCGGCTCCCAGGCCGGTGCCCTCGGGTTCTAGCCCGGCCTCACGCCCGGCCCCGGCCGGCTCCCAGGCCGGTGCCCTCGGGTGCTAGCCCGGCCTCACGCCCGGCCCCGGCCGGCTCCCAGGCCGGCGCTCTCGGGTCCGTGACCGGCCTCGCGCCCAGCCCCGGCCGGTCCTCAGGCCGGCTCGCTCGGGAACTAGGCCGGCCTCCCGCCCGGCCTTGGCCGGTTCCCAGGCCGGCTGGCTCGGGTGCCCACCCGGCCTCACGGCCGGCCCCGGCCGGTTCCCAGGCCGGCGCGCCTGGGAACTTAACTACACATAGGGCTTCGACCTAGGGTTATCCCACTTCTTCCCCTCCATGCCTCTCTCCTCCATTGTTGCCCTCCTCCTAAACTCAAGCTCCTTCACCTTCCCCTCCGTTTCAACCACAACAAACTCCTTCCCCTCCACAAATTGGTGAGAGAATCACCCGATCTCTCACCCTATCCACATAGTTTCGCTGTTTGTGTGCCGATTTGAGGTGGATCTTCACCTTAGATTGGTGTGTTCTTCTCAAGACTTGAGATGGACGGTTGGGGTGATGATTGGGAGGAGTTCCCTCAGTCAAGCAAGGCCGGAGCAGCCAAGGGGAGCAAGACGTTTGATGGGCTTGATGATATTGTGGATGACTATGATGCTCAATCCTCCATGCCCAAGACCAAGAGACTCAAGAAGGCCGCGGTCAGAAAAGGCAAATCCAAGCAAGCTCCCAAGCCAACGGGAAATCCTCCGCCTCCGCCTCTTGTGAACCCCGATGAACCGGTACGTGCTACTTGGGTCAAGGTGCCTACTCTCGAGTTTGAGCAAGATCGATTAGTGTTCAACCCTTATGCATTTGGCAATAGCACCTGTCCGGATGACCCTAGATTCTATTGCAAGATGCATCAGCAAATATATCATCAATGCATTAATAAGAAGAAGAACAAGCATGTGCCTACCTCCTATTTTAGTGTTGAGCATACTAGGGAAGTATGGCCAGATGTGATGGAGCTTATGGATTACCATCAAATTTCCAAGCTCATGCCAGTTAGCACTCCGTATTCCCCCGAGTTACTCACACAATTCTATGCCACTGTTCATTTCTCCACCGTGCCCAAGAGAACTATGACTTGGATGTGTCACACTACAGTTTGCACGGCCACTCTGTCAGAGTTTGGGGAATTATTTCAGCTTGAGGAACTTCCTTTTGCTCCGTGCTATAGTCGCCTCCATTGCTCCAAAGTTATGCCGGCTGAAGTTGGGCTTCGCCATTGCTATCCACCGGGAATAGGGCTCCGTGGAAAGATTTCCAAGATTTCTTGGATGTATCCCTACTGGAGAGTTGTTCAGGGCATCCTGAGAAACAATCTCAATTGCAAATATGGAGAAAAAGGTCAAGTTCGCCAGCGGATGATCAACCTCCTCAACCAGATTGTTCCCCTCTACATGAGAAAGAAGCAAATTGATATTCTTGACTACATGTGGCAAGAGATGCGCTTGGTGGTTCTTATGAACAAGGTTCCCGTGTATGGTCCTTATCTGCAGACTCTTTTCAACACCAAGTTAAGCCCTGAGGTGATTGCGTCATATAATATGTATGTTCCTTCTCTTGTTACTATACCTGCTCCTCCTCCAGATGCACCTGTCTATGTTCCTCCATATCGTGGTCAGAACGTTGAAGATGAGGATGGTGAGGTTCCTAAGAAGCAAAATGTTATCATCAAAGCACTCAAGAAGATGAACTGCTTCTTTGCGGTGCAAAGGAAATCTGACTACAAGGCTTATGCCAAACAAAAAAGGTACAATCGCAATCAGCGTGCCATTATGACTCAGCTTAATCTTCCGGTTGCTTCTGCAAGCTCAGAGGAAGTCTCAGAGGGCACCTACATGGCACAGAATAAGTACACCTTCTGGTTTGGCGATGATGCCTCTTCTCTTGCTCCGTATTGGCAAGGGGACCCTGGTCAGTCGAGCTCCGGTCCAGAGATGATGATGATGATGATGATGATGATGATGATGATGATGATGATGATGATGATGATGATGATGATGACGAGTGATCATGGCTCTCACTGCTTTTTCTCCCTTTTTGGTGTCTTGATGCCAAAGGGGGGGAGATTACTATCCGGGGATTTGCATTACATTTGCGCCTTCATTGTTTGTGTTTGTGTTTCCCTTCTCATTTGCATGTTTCTTAAGTGAACTTTATTCGTGAACTCTATTTGTGAACTCTATGTGTTATATTGTAAGGATAATCTTGGATCCTCGTTATGTTATTGTAAGGATTTCCTCCATCTATTATCTATTCTTGCGAAGTGATATTATTCCAAGGTGAGAAAAGTGCTCTTCCCATATGAGGACTATGGTAAGAACTACCGTATGCCTTTATTTACTATCTATCACTTGTTCCCGTTTGCTCACATAGTATATATATGTCTATCTATCACTTGAGCAATGCTTTTGTTGAATACCTTGTTGGCTTGAAAGCTCTAGGGGGAGTTTCACTCAAAATTTAGACATGCTTAAATGAGACTTATTTTGCAAATCCTTGTGTTGTCATCAAACATCAAAAAGGGGGAGATAGAAAGGACATTGTCCGATAATCTTGTTTTGACGTTTGATTACAACACTTGGAAGTATTTAACATACTCTCTAGTATCAACAGGAAATAGGCAAAAGGAAGAAATGCCGTATTGTCGGAAATGCAACAGGAAAGAATGGAGTTTCAGCAGGCGGTCCGGCCCCCAGACCGGCCTAGGCCGGGCTCCAGACTGGCGGCGTCTGGTGGGGGTCCGGCCCCCAGATCGGCCTAGGCCGGGCTCCAGGTCGGCGGCGTCTGGTGGGGGTCCGGCCCCCAGGCCGGCCTTGGCCGGGCTCCAGGCCGGAGGCTTCTGGTGGGTGGCCGGCCCCCAGGCCGGCCCAGGCCGGGCTCCAGGCCGGCGGCCCAGGTTGTTCCAGTTCGATGATCGTTGGCCGGCCCCCTGGCCGGCCTGGGCCGACCTTCAGACCGGGTCCCCCTTTATGTCCAACGGCTACATTTTGGGAGGGGGTACTTATACCCTTTCATCTACCTCGGGACAACTACCACGACCAAAAGAAGAACACCACCATTGTTTGAAAGCTTCAAATCGATAGATCTCCCTCTCTAGCCACTCAATCACTTAGTCCTTTGGAGATTTGAGAGAGGAGACCTAGATCTACACTTCAACCAAACCAATTAGATTTCCCCCTTGATTTGTGAGAGGGGGCTTGCTACTCTTGGTGTTCATTGGAACCCTAAGAGGTTGTGGTCCTTCGGAGCTTTGGGAGCTACGAAGACTTTGCCGGGAGCCACCAATTAAGTTGTGGTGCGTGCCCCGGCCTTGGGCATCGAGTCTTGGCGGCTCGGTGCATTTGGTGAAGACCCTCCAACTTGTGGAGTGTGCTTCATCCTTGTAAAGGTTCTAGTTGTCAACCTCAACGGCAACATAGTGACAAGTGCCTCGCCACATCGGTGGTAAGTCACAACGGAGATACGGTGTGCCATATCAAGGCTACTCGGTGTTTCACTTTGGTGAACACCGCGCCGCTCCAACGGAGATTAGCTTCCATTGGGAAGTGAACTTCGGGATAAATCTTCGTGTCATCTTGTTGTTTATCTTTGCACTTACCTTTACTTGTTAGCACTAGCTTACTATATCTATATCTTGTGCTAGTGATCTTTTGCTCATCATATAAGGTTGTTCACCTAGTTGCATATTCTAGACAACTTATATTTGAGCAATATCCATTTAAAACGAAAAAGAATTAAAATTTGTAGTTAACCTATTCACCCCCCCCCCCTCTAGTTAACCTCATCGATCCTTTCAAGTGGCTTGATAAATATTTAAGGTTGGGAGTTAGCCCATATGTGTTGTCACATGCAAAGCTTTCAACATGTTCCATCATTTATTTAGTTGATATCATGTACTTTTGTTTATGGATGCCTATCATGGTGAAATAATGTGAAAATAGAGTAGGTTTAAATGAGTTTGTATAAATGGTTAGAGAGAAACCTGGGCCGCTAATCTAAGCCATGCATCATTCATGGTGGAAATTTACTTACATGCTATTTTGAACTTTCTGTGATACACCCTACAATAAAAAGCTATATCAAGTGGTAAATAAAAAGGGTGTTGAGCTTGTTCATTATGTTTGTTTGTCTTGTTGTTTTGATGTGGGCTTGATCCATATCATGGGACAAGAGGTACCCCAGTTGAGGCTCTTGATGATACCATTATTACTTACAATGATAGATAACTTAAACTTGCTTTGTTTCCCAAGATGAGTAATCATGGTGTAGGTACTTGTATTCAAGGGGCATGAGACATCTAACCTTTGCTTTATCAAGGCCACTACTCATATTTGCTTTCACATTAAAATTTAATCATTCAAGATGCTATGATAGGTGAATGAGAGCTTGACACCAAGTATTACCATTGCATTCAATAACTTAAGTAGAATAGTTTGGAGGATAGATGAAACTTATGCATGTTTTACCTCTACTTATTTATATATCTTTTCCAAAGTGTCCACCTTTTATATTCAGATTTTCATCTTCACTCTATGACCTATGTAGGTTGTTCTTACTTATCATATTGCATACATGTGGTCCATATTACTATCTTTTATGTTACACTTTGTGAACTATCATTGAACATCCTTGCATTGAATACTTGATATCACTTTATAAACTGTTTGCATATTGCTACTTCTTTGAATAATGAATAATTTGACTTTATGTAGCAGTAGCAATCATCTTTTATATCCATGTTGTTGTTATATTGCAAAGTTCATGTTAGTTTTATCACTTCCATACTCGAGGACGAGCATGAGTTAAGCTTGGGGATGTGATGCATGTAAAATGCATACATGAACTTTGCACTATAACACTTGTATTCCATTCATATTTGCATCATATAAGGGGTATATTAATGTTATTTAATGACTTTTGGTAATTAATAATGATTTCCCCTATTTATGGAATTAATCCTACGCAGGCAGAAAAACCCTATTTCTTTCCTTATTTATTTCAGGGCCTTAACGACGTCATAATGAGCTGCAAATTTATGGGGATCATTTTTTTTGGAAGGAAGAAGACCTCGAGGCGAAGGAAGCAAGCAAACGGAGGCCGGAGGGCCAAAAGAGGGTGCCCCACGCGGCCCATGGCCGCGTGGGCCCACCTCTTTTGGGCCCCGTGGCTCCGTTTGCGTTGATCCTTCTTCCCGAAGCTTACTCGTGACCTAAAAACTCCTATATATGGGAGACCCTAGAACTTAAGGCTATGGTGGGACAATTATGTCTTAATAATTCTTGTGCTGCACATTTAATTGGCCATGAGATCCATCATAAGAGTTGTGTAATTTGCTCATTTACTTGGCTACAACTATTTATGGCTCCCCCTAGAAGAAACAATTAAGACTAAAACATGTGCTTCACTAATTGTGACAACCACACGAATGAAATAACAATTGCCAGAACATTCGCTCCCTTGAGATATCTGTTACTTGAGATCCTTGCTACTTACTGCTCTTAGAAACTTGCATTAGAAAACTTGCTCTAAGAAACTTGTTGCTAAATAAACCTACCCTCAACATCACTTGCTTCCATTAGTTAGTTCCTTTCATACTCAAATTATTGCTTGCATAAAAGGCCATATAAGAGGGTTATAGGGCTTTAGAGAATAGATAGTTTACCTTCAGCTCCTCGTGGGTTCGACACTCAAATACTTATCGAATTGTGCTACAGCGATTCCTTGCTCTTGGGGATTATCAGCGTACCGCAGACACCTTTTGTCTCGGTTTGTATCTCAAACCGGGACAAATGGGCCCTAACGAACCGGGACAAAAGGGGGGGGAGGCCACCGCCGGTTTCGGGGCGACGTGGCCGAACCTTTAGTCGCAGGTTGAGACACGGCCACGACTAAAGGCCCGGGCGAAAGCCTGTTTTCTACTAGTGTTCGCACAAAGAAAAAATTATTATACCAACCCTCACTTCATTGCTCACAGCGTCAACGAACTCAGACTCTATAGTCGGACTGTGACGTCCGCGACGTGCCGCGAGGTTGACGAATGGGCAGAGGTTGAGAAAATGTCGGCGAGCGGAACGTTGTCGCCCTGGACAAGCGTAGAGTTGCGCCAGCGCCTCTATGGAGACATCTAACACGTGCCGCATCTCATGAGACATGATAGCGTGAGTAACGCGATGTGTTCGACGGGGACTTGCCAGCGTAGAGGCGCCCGGTGGCCACACCCAGACTGGAGCTGTGGGAGAAGTTACGGAGATGCAATCATCATCCTCGACGGTTCTGTGGAGGCTCTCATTTGTGGTATTCACAATGCTAAGTGGTGGGCATATGAATTATATTTTGTGTCCGAATAAAATAATACGTAATCTAGTTTTAATGAAACAACAATTTAATTTAGTTTTCCTAAATAAATTACTTCAAAACATAGAGCAAAGGTGATCTCACGATGAAAAGTCACGTCACAAACCGACGTGGCGACGTGCTCCTTAGGAACCGGATCCTTACATCGGTGATCTCAAAGAGCTAAATCATCCATAATGCTTTTCAAGGTGAGACATGGAGTGTGAGAGAGTTGCGTAAACACCCTAACATTTCTAGAGTCCTAGATCTTCCATAGAACAATCAGCAAGATGGAGGGGAGTATGTCGGTAGGTAAGCTTAGGTGTGCGGTTGATGACCAGATGTTTTTGATATCGTTAGAGTAGCGTGTGATCTGGGGACGTGTCCAAATCGCCATAGCAGGAGGGCAGGTAATCCAAAACTGAAACAAGCACTTCGTTTGTGCTTCTTCGATGCTCGTATATCTTCTTTTTTTTTTAAACGAGACAAAACCCTTTCCTCCCCCCCCCCTGTTTCGTCCTGCCCGCTCCCGCGAGCGGCAGGGCGAAACCCTAGCCGCCGCCTTTTCCGGTCCCCCTTTCCCTGTCGTCTCCTCCTCGCCGCCGCCGGAGGGCGTCGCCGGGCTAAGCCCGGGCGGCGTCGGCGGCGGCGGGGCCCTTTCTCTCTCCCGCTCTCGGTGGTGGCGGCGCGGGCTGCTGTGGCCGGGGGGAGCGCGGCGCTGCTCGGAGGGCGCGGCGGCGCGGTCGTTCTGCGACGGCGTGGCGGCTCCGTGTTGCCTGCGGCCGCCCTTGGTGGTCGGCGGCGGCAAGGCCCCCTCCTCGCGCGTTGCCGGCCAGCAGTGGTCGGGATCCACTCGGGCGCTGGCTCCCCGCCGCGGCCTGGGCGGTGGTTCTCCAGGTCTGGCGACGGCTCTTCGGACTGGTGGCGGTGCTCGTTTTGCTCCTGCTGGGAAGGTCGAAGAAGGCTCCGGGCAGTGCGGCCGCGGGCGGGATCTGGCGGCCGCCTCGCCTCCTTGGGCCGGGACAGGGGTCCTGGGCCCTGGCGAGCCCTCTCCTCCTTCGGCTTGGTGGCCGCCGGCAGCCGTGGTGGCTGTTTGCTGCCGTCCCAGCGGCGGATCCGTGGTCGGCAGCCATGGTGGTTGTTGGCTGCTTGCTCCTTCCAGATCGGGCGTTGGTAGCAGCCATGGGGGCTGGTGTCGCCGCTCTGGTGCGAGGGGTCCGTGGACAATGTCGACGTCGTTGCCGTGAGTCGTGGTGGTGGCTCTCGGTCCTCTGTTTGCTTCATTCGTGCGGGGATTTTGGACGCCGGGGCGGCGGCCCTGGACGGTGGGAATCACTCGGTTGGCGGGCGTGCCGGTGGTTCTGGTGCTGGTTGGTGATCTCGGCCGTGCGGGCGGCGGGGTGACTGACAAGTGACATCTCAGTGGCAGGGTGCGGTTGTCGCTCCGGCGGTGTCCCAACCCTTGTGGTGGGTGGCTTAGAGTTCATGCCGAGGGGAAACCCTTGTCCGGTGTCTTCCTGGACCGCGGCGGCGACGTCCTCGGACGCCGCTCCCTTCTTGAAGGCGTCGTTGCGGCTCTCTCTGTCCCCCTTCGTACTCCAGGTGAAAACTTGAGATCCTTGGATCGGGCGGCGACGGCGCATGGCGTCGTGATCTTCTTGAAGACGCCGCTTTTGAGTACACTGAGTGTTGCTTCCTGGAGGTTGTTGTGGCGTTGGTTGCAGCTCTGGTGGCATCCTTTCGCCGAGCTCTCTCCGGCAAGGCGTACTTCTTCTGCACTACGGCGTTTCTTGCTTGGGGCTACCTGGTGCCTGTCTACAGCTCTTGTGGTCAGTGGCGGTGCTCGTCGGTGCCCACCTGTAATCTCCTCGGCGTCCCTCTTGTAGGCTTCCCTGTTGAGCCTGACTGCAGCCTTGTGGTCAGTGGCGGCGATCGTCGGTGGTCGTTTGTAATCTCCTCGGCGTCCTTCTTTGAGGCTTGCTCCTGTTGAGCCTGTCCATCCTGGTGGATAGTGGCGGTGGTCTTCGGTGTTTACCTGTAATCGCCTAGTAGCTCTGTTTTCTGTGTGTGTGCAGAGTGTGTTGTATGCTGGGCTCAGCACTTTGTATCTTGTTCGCCGTTTGGCGTTATTAATTTAACGTCGGGCCTTCTGACCTTTTATCTAAAAAAATATTGATGTGTAGGAGGAGCAAATACAGAATAGCCTAGGGCATAAAATAAGAAAAGGTCAACTTATGATTTCCGCTATCTGGTTCGCACTGGCAAAGATCCAGTTTTTGCTCTCGTTCTTGATTTATTAAATTAGCGTGAACGACATTGAGAAGACGTTGTTGAAAATCCGCTCCTTCCATATCTCGCAAGCAATGAGAGTTATGGCTGGAGAGTCAGGTGGCCGGCACGACCCAAATGCGTCTAGACTCTAGAGTGGCGGCACTCGAGAAGAAGGTGCCTGGCCTGGCCGCCTCCGGCAAAGCACGGCTCAGGTAGCCATACTCGTATATCGACTCGCGCCACTCGGCTAGTTATTCTAACAATGATAATTATTGTTTCCTTAGCAAATTCACAAGCTCGAGCAGGTTCTGATACGAGGACCCTCCCTCTGTGATGCTCGCGCACGCCTTGTGCTTCCACGTCGCGGCCATCGCCTTGATTTCCTCGTCTCCGAGCAGGCACGCTACGTGCTCTCGATCTCCTCCTTGGTGACCACTCCTCGCTCGTCACGCCAAATTAGCTTGACGCCGGTTCCCCACACGTTGCAGACGTAGCTCTGGTTGCAGAACTGGTCGGCGAAGTAAGGCCAGAACACGAACGGCACGCCGTGCAGCATGCCTTCCATGGTCGAGTTCCACCCACAGTGCGACACGAAGCAGGCGACGGAGGGGTGCGAGAGCACGCGCTGCTGGGGAGCCCAGCCGACGACCAGCCCCATGCCATCGACGCGGCGCTTGAACGCGTCGAACCATCCACATCCACTCAGGGGTGCTGCCGAGGCTGACCCATGGGATCTCTGCCGCGTCAACCGGCGGCATCAGTTGGACCCTCTCATGTCTCATTACATTCCCTGTGCAGATTCCATATTATCAGATTTAACCATAGCACTGTACGACGATGTAATATTTGTTGTGATATTTGTGAGATTGATCTGCTCTTACCGCTTTCATCCAGAACACCATCTTCTATCAGTTTGGGGAGGTTCATCCTGAGCGCAAACACGGCAGCAGAGTAAGTGGAGAACAAGGCGACACGAACACCCGCCGTGGTGGCCAGCTGCAGTGCCCAGCTCATGGACACCTCTGCTACCATCCACTTTATCTTCCTCGTTCTGATCATCTCCTCGAGGCAGCCGGACATGGCGGCCGGTAGTCCCTTGACCAGTGCGCCGATGTCGGTGTGGTCGTCGGCAGGTCCTAGACCGTCTAGAACAGAGAGCATGTGAAGTCCACCGGGGATTGCTCCATTCTCCGCTAAGGCTCCGAGGACGTGGCCCTGGTTGAACTTGGTGTTTATGAAGTCGACCTCGAAGCCGTGATCGACGAGCTTGCGGGACAGCTCCATGAGTAGGATGACATGGCTCTGTGCAGGAAACGGTAGCACCATGACACGAGGTTGAGCAGCACAAGTAGCAGCCATTGGGTTTGTCTGCGCTAGAATGGTTTGTTTACCCCCGCAAGTTAGCGTGATCAAAGTTTGTCACACCATGTACTCTGCATGTCGAGGTACTGCCAGGCCAATTGATGTCGCATCAGGGATTGCATCAGCAGATTTCTAGTCTGCTGACCATATGTTCATCTTTTGCAAGGAAAATGTTATCTTGGTGATGATTCATGCGATCCTATGGATTTAATTATTCGAAATTGTGGACCAAATTCTTATTTGTTTGTTTCGAGTAAGCTTGGGGACAACGTTGTTGACTCTTGGGACAAGCAAAATAGCCATTAGATGTCATGTAAGATAAGAGGTGTTTTGGAGGCCGAGCTCCAGGGAGCTTGGTTTTCAAAACTTCAACATCTTTATTGTAAAGTTTTCTAAAAAATAGGGAAAATAATTTTAGAAGCAGATAATAGTATGATCTACAAATATGCAAAATATTAATACGAAATTTGTTATATTCTAGGCCGTGTAAAAATAACAAATACGTAGATCTGGTCGGTGGACAGTACACATTTCGAAAACTTAAAATTTGATCACAATTGTTATTTTTGTGTAGCCTCGAATATACCGAGTTTTGGATTGAAATTTTTTAAGGTGGCAGAGTTTGACATTATCTACACCCACGATTTTTTGCCTAATTTGTTGGAACATATATCCTTTTCATTTTTTTCTTCAAAATAACGGGACCACTGTAACTTGGCCTCCATTTGGGGTGTCCATGTAAGATATGCACTTTTTATTAACTTATGTGACAAGACATCTACCAAATTACATTATAACTAGCACGACAACAACATCTTATATATATTATTGAAAGATATTGTTTTGTGAATACTACTTCCACAAAACATATTGTGTAACTATAAGATGTTAAAATGGAATATATATAATGTAACTACCCAAAGAAACTGAAAACATCTATGGAAGTTGCAAATGTGTCATTTTCTATATATGTATATAATTTTTTTTGCTCGGTTCATGAAATTTGTTTGAAACGTCATAGTTGATGTTTGGAAATTGGAAGCGGGCATTAACTTTGAACAAAGATTTCATATTCACCCCCTAACCAAGAAGTGAGCTACTTGGTTAGGAGAGTGGATGTACAAACCGACAACCTAGGTTCAATCTCCATGAACATGAATATGTGATCTTCTTTTTCTAAAAACAAAATCATTGTAGGTTCCTACCCTACCTTACTCCTGTCAAAACAAGTTATGTGTCCTATTTTATGTACCTCACTGGCACCAGTGAAAATCAACGATGCTCTCAACCATAGTTCAAATGCTTAATGTTTGTTTATATTTTTTACATATTAGATCGAACTTTTCTTATAATACTATATGAACATCACAATTACTTATGTTAATGTTTTCATAATTTTTATGAGACATATATAACCTACTCTACATGTTTTCTATTTATTTTGATCCTCGAGACTAAAACAAACATCCTAATGTATGACCTTAGAGGGTCACCCAGGAAAAATAAGTATTTCATATTTTCCACACAAAAAATATATATTCGAAATATATATTGAAGGATAGCTCTATGATATTTGCTAACTTGAATGGAAGGAAACATGCAAAACTAAATCTATAATTGAGAATGCGCTTACAGAATTGACTACATATATATATATAATTCATTTTATAAACTGAAATAATCATTCATAATAAATATAATGAACTAATAATAGTGATTTCTCTAAATGATAAGCATCTCATACTTAACCATGCATCCTTGTGCTTTGTCACCCTGTGTGTACTGGAGGTCCAACACATGCGCTTAAAAAAACATATGGCTTTCTAACCGTGTTGCAATTTACGTTCACATTTTTTCACTTTGAACTTCGAATTAGTTGAATTATTAAAGGTTTTAAATTATTTTTTTATTTAGTTTGAGTAAATAAAAAACATTGGATCAACTTCCTAATTTAAATACCACAGTTCATGTGTTTTAGTAGACGAGTCATCTCATTATTTATCCATCTATCATGCTTTAAGTTAATATCTTAGTTTTAAACAATCCAAACTTCCTAACGCACTTTCTGATGCGCCTGAAGATCACCATTATGATCACCTTGTTATAGGTAACGTTATATGATAATCAAGGTACAACTTCAAACATGAGGTCGATCACTTGATATTCTCATGGTCTAAGGACTTATGCAAATGACAATAACATGATGAGGATATTAACAATGTGTCAAATATCTTGTAATCATACCATAAAATTGGGTAGGTTAAGTACCTTTGTCATTCCAACAAAATTGTTTTTGCATTTAGTCATTCCAACAAATTACTCTCATGATTTATTGACATCTTTGTTATATTAACTATGTGCATTATCAGGAAAACATGGTCATCACAGAACCCATGATCTAGTCAAAGAGGGAGGACTAGGAACACTTGGTGTTTATCTCTCTACACGTGCATATGTTTTTCATTCGAATCTCCCATTCAAGAACCATAACAGTTATAACATAAATAAAAAAATGGAATATTTATACTAAAATTTATTATTGCCTCTTTGACATATTCCCTTCTGAGGCCCATGATACTTATATATACGCCTGGTTTTTCCTTGCACTCAATATGCAATATAACTTTCCTTTCAAGTATCTACAATGCCGAAACACAATTTAATTCTATTGCGTATATAAGGGTATAAATAGGAGAGATCGTATGTGAGTACGGCGGCACCAAGATCTCGTAATCAACCCAATCTAGAAAAAACATGGAGATGTGATGTACCCAGCTTCAGCACATGTGATGAGTAAATCAACTTCATGCCTTGCGATTTTTTATATAATATTTTCTGGCTAAATACTAGAAATCTAAATCAACTAGACTTTGTTGGACGAGAGCCTAAGGAAATAGTGCTTTAGCTTCTTCATCAAGGAAAATTCTATGTTGTGGATAAACTAGTAAGACTCTCTAGAATGTAAACCTATACAAATATCCATGTCTTCGGTTATGAATAACTGTTAGGTGAAGTCTCTCTAAGAGAGAAAGATCTTGATAGTAACCACGTTGTGATTTTTTTTTAGTTTTGATCTTTGTTGTTTTGGATCTTGTATGACTCCCCATCCAATAGTATGAATGACTCAACCACTTGATTTATCTTTGTCAAAATCCCGTTTTACAATCATGCTCACCTTTTTTCTTCTTTATGTTGACTCTTTTGATTGTTTTCCTCCGTTATGTTTCTGCCTCTTTCTTGTGCCCCTTTGTTGTGATTATTTATATTCATTGTCATGTTTGTATGCTATATTCTCATATGTATGTAGTTTTTTTTATGCCACTCTAGGAACATCATCATACTCTATTCAGTACTTGATATATACACTAACTTATCATGTCGATATTACTATCTATGAATAATTTTGTATCTAGTTATTGTGCTATGACATTTTATTGTTTGACATGGATGTTTTCCTCTTGTTGTGTATTTACTGGATGTTTGCGAGCACATTCAATGTACTCGCCTAACTTGCTGATTTGGGAGGATTCACAAGATGTTAACTCATTCTAAATCGTCGTGTTAATTCCCAATGAAATAGCAGTAATCCAGTTAGTTCTCCTAGTAGAATGGAGCCTATCCATGCTAGAGTTCTATTAGTTTCTTATGTTGTTGACGAGGCTGAGACTCGGCAAATCCCTGGGTCGAGTACCCCGGGTTGATTGAGGGGGAGAGAGATGAGCGCTGGTGATCACGACGGCTAATAGGCGAGGCGTTTACCCAGGTTCAGGCTCCCGAAGGATAAAAACCCTACTTCCTGCTTGTCTGGTATTGATGTTGAGTGTGGCTACGATGGCGAGATGGCAATCTCGCTAGGGTTTGAGATGGCGGCTATGAGCGTGAGCGTATGCGTTACCCTAGACGAGGGACCCTCCTAGCCTTTATATGGTAGGCTAGGTCTCGGGTGAACGGTTGTCGATGGCATTTACAAGACGATCGAGGCTGATGACCTAACGTCGACTATCTTGGGCCGCACGTCGTCCTCCTTGGGCCTTCCTTGGGCCCTCGTCATAAGGCAGATGTTCTTGGCGTGACCCAGGTATCACCACCGTGGGGTAGTCGAAGAGTGACCCCACGACAGTAGCCCCCGAGTGCTTAGTCGAATCGTAGAGTCGGGTAAAGGACTCCTTCCTTCTGGGCACGCCACCAGGTTCCTGAAAGGAACAAATAAAATTGGTCGACTCCGGCCGTTCAGGGCTTTATGGAGGATTCCTTAGTCGAAACATCGACTGCAGGGTAAAAACTGCGAGTATTGCTTTGGTCGGTGATTTTTTCGACTGCGATTGTTCTGAGTCATTCGGGAGCGCGTACAGCGCTCCCGATGGGAGTAGCCCCCGAGATTAAGCTGAATTGCTTGCAATTGAGGTTAAACTCAATTTTTTCTTCAGTCGAAAAGCCCGCTCCCGATGGGAGTAAAGAAGAGACTCGAGCTGACGGAGTCGCAACTGGCTTTCCGTGACTTACTTTGTACTCGGCCGGTTTGGCTTACTACTTTGAGTTTACTCAGCTCATGGAGCTTACTGAATTTCTTTTCCACTTGAATGGACTTGTCGAGTCTATTCAGCTCTTAAAGCTTACTGTATCTTTGTTGCACTCGAATGAATTATCCGGGTGCTCCATCAGCCCGTTGGCTTACTTGCTATGCCTCCGCAGGTGACGTCAGCGCTGACGTTTTTGGCACACTCTGTGTCCGATGTTGACGTGACATGGTGGTCCCAGTGTCAGTATTGACTGATTTGACCGTCGGGCGCGAAATTTTCGCGGCGTGATGATGGCGCCTCGATTCCCGCGTGTAGTGGGCGGCGTGGCTGGCGACGGTTGCTATCTCTGCGCGAACATGTGGACGGCCAGATGAGGTTGTGGAGAGCGGTTTCGTGGGGAACGGCCAGGATGAACTGACCCCGCGGTATATATTTTTCACCGCGGTGGGGAACAGTTCATTCCATCCCATTTCGCCGTCGCCTCCACTGCTCTCTCCTCCATTGCTGCTCCTTCCTTCCAGTTTCTTTTCTCCACCCTCCATGAGCAAGGCTGCGATGAAGAGGGGGAAACTTGCTACCGGCGCCGTTGCCGCCGCCGATGCGAGCGTGATGAAGAAGCCCGACGGCGACTGGGCGAAAACATCGGTAAACAAGGCCGACCTCGAGGCCCTTCGCGCACAAGGTCTGCTGCCGCCGGCGGACCAGGCGGGGTAGTGCGCGTTCCTGGGAAAGAGGTATTCCCCACTCCTCGCGAGGGGGAACGCGTTTGCTTCGTGGATTTAATTCCGCGGGGTTTCGGGTTCCCCCTCCACGATTTTGTCCGTGGTCTCCTGTACGCTTACGGGATTCAGATCCATGATCTGACTCCCAATAGCGTCTTGAGCATCGCGAGCTACATCGTGCTCTGCGAGTGCTTCCTGGGAATCGCACCCAACTGGCTGCTGTGGAAGTCTCTGTTCCTCATGAAGAGGAATGTGGGGAAAAGCAAGCAGGTGTACCCAGTCGGCGGCTTCGGCATCCAGGTGCGTGGCGACACCACCTATTTTCAAATGAAGAAATCCGACTCCGTCCAGGGTTGGCGAAAGAAGTGGTTCTACATCAGGTTCGATCAAGAAGGGCTTCCCGACTTCGCGGCTGATCGCGAGTTGCGGAAGACGAAGCGTGGGCGCATCCACTGTCGAAGGAGGACAGGGAGGCGACTCAGCCCTTGTTGACGCTCCTTCGTGGCCTGCTGAAAAGCCTTGGGCGCGAGACAGGTGGAATTCACCTTATTGCCACCTTCTTCAGGCTTCGGGTGCAGCCGCTCCACGCTCGCGACCATCCAATGTGGGCACGTGATGCCGCGGCGATGAACTCGACGATGACGCCGTCGAGTCGAAGGTGAGGAGCATCACTAGTCTCCGAGCCGCTGACCCGTGCAATGTCAAGTGCCCGGTGAAGCCGTATGGGCCCGATAACCCTGTGCCTGAGGTGAGCTTCCCGTGCTTTAATTTTGTCTTTTGTCTTTCTTCTGTCAAATCTTCTTGCCTGACTCGAATGCCTCGTTTGCTGACAGGGTCGTTCGAGCTATGTTAGTCTCCCTCCGTTGATGGAGAATGGGCCTCACGGAGAGGCAGAGTTCCCTGAGGAGGATGGGGTTGATGACGATGAAGTTCCCTCCGCCACTTCTCGAAGTGAGGAGTTGGAGGACGATGAAGATGAGGAGCCGCTGCTGAAGCGGCTGAAGCGAAAGAATGGCGACTCTGCTTCGGCTTCGGCTTCGTCACCCACGAAGCAGGCGGATCTGGAGAACAAGGATGAGGCGAGCGAGTCGTCCTCGGGTGCGAGGCGCACGAGTGACCTGGCTGAGCCTGTGGTCTCGTCTCCCCTCGGCTTTGCACCGCCGACTGAGTTTGCAAGGATGGCCTCCGTCTCCGTGGGGAGTGAAGATGATATGGATATCGCCAGGTTAGTCGCGTAGCCCTTGCCGTGTTTTTGTCGAGTGTGCTTTTTGACTTGCAAGTCCTTGAATTGAGTTATCTTGTCACATCGACCGTACTGGCATTGCTGGTTCTTCTCCTCATGGGGTAGAGCACACTTCTGCCCCCATGATCGAGCAAGCTGTGAAGACGACCGGAGAAGATCCTCAGGCAGGTGACGCTTTGGCCATGAAGTCTTCGACCTCCTCCGTGCCAAAGAAAACTGCTGATGCGACTCCGGCTGACGCTGGGCTGCTTGAGCATGTAAGTGTTCTTTGACTTGCTCTGCAAAAGCTGCATCGGGTGCGCGAACAGCGCTCCCGATGGGAGTAGCCCCCGAAGATGTGCGTGACTAGAATAGTCGGGCGCAGATTGATGTCTTTGTATTTTCCACAGCCATTTTATCGTCAACAGATGGAGGGAGCCACAACCTTCGTCCGTATGGAGCAGGAAAGGAATCAGCTCCGCGCTGCTCTGGAGCAGGCAAACCGTGAGTGTGAACCCTTGTGTTCGAGGAGTGCTGCGACTGCCTCTGTTACTAACTTCCCTCCGTTGATCCGTAGGCGAGAAGGAGGGCATGAAGAAGGGGGTTGCGGAGCTGGAGAAGTCGCTGGGTGAAGCGCAAGAGCGTGAGCGAGCCCGGGATGATCTGGAGAAGACCCAGGTTGAACGCTTGCTCACACTCACCGATGTTATTGGAAGTAAGTATCTCGGCTCATTGCCTACTTTGTCTTGTGTCGACTTCTGATGTCTTACAAGTGTGGTCTTCTCTTCGTTGTTCAGAGGCGTGCGGAGGCGCTCCTCCGGGAGGGACCTCCAGTGAGAATGTCGGTTTGGCGGAGGCTGTTGGCTTCATTGACCGTGTCTGCGCGTGTGCTTTGGCGGTGCTGCGGAAGTCGCCAGGCGCCTTGGCGAGTGTGCATCAGAGCATCTTCCCCAGCAAGCCAGCGCCAGTTGCTGTCGACGCGCTTGTGGCCCCGTTTGAAGGCAACGCGACCATCTTGGTGGACTACACGCGTGCGCAGACGGTACGCGGCTCAGAGCTCACCTTCCAGCTACTTCTTGGTCACCAAGTCGTAGGCGATTTTGAGAAGGTTGTCAGCGATTTCCCTCGGAGGCCTGATGGCAAGACCGCGTCCCTTAGTGGTGTGAAGGCACGTGCGAGTCAACTGGCTGCAAAGCTGGTTGCCACATTTGAGAAGAAGATTGCCAAGGCTGCAGAGCTGGCTGCCAGGAAGAACCGTTCTCAGTCGGAGTCTGCGATGTAGACTCCATTCTTTTAGAATTCTTCTGCGTTTGGTTCTGGATTTGTAATGACCTGTGTATTTTGCGTGTCTTCTGGGCGCGATCACGCTGTCGTTGAAATGTGAATTTGTGCCTTCGAGTCTTCTTTCGTATCTAGGCTTGAATTTCTTTTCCTTGCTTGACGCTGTCGCATTTGGCAGTCTGAGATGGGCGAAGCTCCTGGGGTTGCTGGAACGACTGGTGTGGATGACGAGGAGGACACATCTTCGGCTGCATCTAATCGCCATCGCCGTCGAACTCCTCCAGCTCCTGCGCGAAGTGTAAATGACCAGCGAGTGATCACCTTCATGAGAAACAAGATTGTTGAGCTCGAGTCGAAGTTGAAGATCGCCGAGTTGGAGTTGAAGAGCCTGAAATCAGGACCCGTTGCGCCGTTCTCCCAGCGTGAGGAGTTTCTTCTTGATGAAATGGACCTCATCAGTCAACAGCTGCAAGGTTGGCCTTCTAGCGCTTTGCTTGGCTTCTTTATCCTTTTACTGTTCTTAGTGCTGTGTCTTGATGCAGATGTGAACTCTGACTTGAATGCCGAGCAATGTCGAGTAGACGAGCGGGTGGAGGGAGAAGCCGCTAGTGACTCACTCTAAGCTCGTCAGTTTTGGTCAAACAAATCCAAAGGTAGGGTACTGGCTCGAATGTTGGATCGCGCCTGGCGGGCTGCTTTGCTCCTGGAAGGTTGTAAAAAGACCCTCTTGCAGATCAACAGGGTGTACTTTCCGCACAACGAGCAGCCTAATGGACTGGCTGCGCTGCTGGAGAGATTCCGCGAAGGCAAGGCGTTGAAGGAACTCGTGCACGCCCAGCTTGTTGCCGGGGCGAACGTGGCGCTGGCGTACGTTCGAATGCACCGGCCTCATCTTCCCTTGAACAAGGTGCTTGACGGCTTGCCTGGAACAGATGACTACGCCGATACCCTTGCGGCTGCGCGTCAGATGATTCAACAGGTCCAGAACTTCAGTGAGCAACTTGTAGGGCCACTCGATGCGCCAAAGGGTGAGCCTATAGAGTAAGACTACTAGACTGCTGTTGTGTAGCATTAGTTTGTAAAAGATATTTTTCCCAAGTGGGAGCATGATTGTACGTATGCTGAGGTGGTTGTAGTCTCCGAGTGAGTAAATTTTATCTTATGGACAAACCTGTATGGCGCAGTCCCCGAGCGGATCGAGTGCGGCCTAGGTTTTCGAATCGTACCTGTGCGGTGCAGCCCCAGAGTGGATCGGGTGCGACCTAGGTTTTCGAGTTGGACCTGTGTGGCGCAGCCCCCGAGCACGTCAGGTGGCGGCCTAGGTTTGTCTTAGACCTGTACAGCGCAACCCCGAGTGGTTCGGATGGCGGTCGAGGATTTTCGGGTTGGACCTGTATGGCGCAGCCCCCGAGTGCTTCAGGTGGCAGCCTAGGTTTGACTTAGACCTGTACAGCGCAGCCCCCGAGTGGTTCGGGTGGCGGCCGAGGATTTTCGGGTTGGACCTGTATGGCGCAGCCCCCGAGTGGTTCGGGTGGCGGCGTAGGGTTTGACTTAGGCCTGTACAGCGCAGCCCCCGAGTGGTTCGGGTGGCGGCCGAGGATTTTCGAGTTGAACCTGTATGGCGCAGCTGTGGCGGCTTAGGTTTTGACTTAGACCTGTACAGCGCAGCCCCCGAGTGGTTCGGGTGGCGGCCGAGGATTTTCGGGTTGGACCTGTATGGCGCAGCCCCCGAGTGGTTCGGGTGGCGGCGTAGGTTTTGACTTAGACCTGTACAGCGCAGCCCCCGAGTGGTTCGGGTGGCGGCCGAGGATTTTCGAGTTGAACCTGTACGGTGCAGCTGTGGCGGCCTAGGTTTTGACTTAGACCTGTACAGCGCAGCCCCCGAGTGGTTCGGGTGGCGGCCGAGGAATTTCGGGTTGAACCTGTATGGCGCAGCCCTCGAGTAATTCGGGTGGCGGCCTAGGTTTATGTTGCTTGCTGATAAAAGTAAAGGGGAGAGCTTGTTCCTCAAATCATTTTATTGACTTTTGCGAGCAGGCCGCCTCATTAAAACCCTTCCAGTCCCCTCGGGTACCCTGGCGAGGGAAAGAGTGCGTCTGAAACCTGCCGCTTCTTGACATTGTACTGTTACAAATTGGGGTCGATCAGGCGTAGAAGCGGCATAGTTGCGCAACGTTCCACGGGTTGTTGCAGACTGTCCCCGTCTTCGAGTCCTTCAGGCGGTAAGCTCCGCCGCCGATTGCCTCTGTCACGATGTATGGGCCCTCCCATGGGGAGGCAAGTTTATGCACCTTCTTCTGTTTGAGACGGAGGACAAGATCACCAGGGACGAACGCTCTGGGCCGCAGTCGCCGCCCGTGATAGTTGCGTAGGTCTTGCTGATACACGGCTGTGCAGGTAAGGGCGATGTCGCGTGCTTCGTCCAGGGTGTCCATGTCATCTTCGAGTGCTTCTTCTGCATCAGACTCATCGTAGGCCACCACTCGGGGGGCGTCGAACTTGATGTCGCACGGCAGGACTGCTTCAGCGCCGTACACCATGAAGAATGGCGTGTACTGGGTAGATCTGTTTGGCGTGGTGCGCAGACTCCACAGCACAGGCGGCAGCTCTTCGACCCAGGCGCCTGCGGCGCGCCTCAATGGTACTCGCAGGCTCTTCTTTATGCCCTTGCAGACTAGGCCATTGGCTTTCTCGACTTGTCCGTTGGACTGCGGGTGCGAGACAGATGCGTAGTTGAGCTTGATGCCTTGGTCAGAGCAGAAGTCCTTGAATTCTTCGGCTGTGAAGTTCGAGCCATTGTCGGTGATGATGCTGTGTGGCACACCGAACCTGAAGATGATCGACCTGATGAAGTTAACTGCCGAGGAGGCAGTCGAACTTGTGATGGGCGCGGCTTCGATCCACTTCGTGAACTTGTCGACTGCCACCAGGAGATGAGTGTGTCCGCCCGGAGAAGACTTCTTGAATGGACCCACCATGTCGAGCCCCCATTGAGCGAAGGGCCATGCGAGTGGTATGGTCTTCAGTGTTGATGCCGGTGCGTGCGGCTTGTTGGCGAACTCCTGGCAGCCGATGCATTTCCTCACGAGTTCTTCTCCGTCTTGCATTGCGGTGGGCCAGTAGAACCCTGCTCGTAGGGCTTTGGCCACCAAGGCTCGACTGCTGGCGTGGTGTCCACAGATGCCGGCGTGGATCTCGAGTAAGATGGCTTGACCGTCGACTGGGTCGATGCACCTTTGGAGGACTCCTGAGATGCTTCGCTTGTAGGGTTTCTCGTTGATGACGGTGAAGCCCTTGGAGCGGCGAATGACGCGCTTGGCTTCGACTGGGTTCGTTGGCACCTTCTGATGCAGTATGTAGGCCAGGTATTGGCTTGTCCATGTGGGTTCGACCAGCATTACCTCCATGGGTTCCTTCTCCGTGCTGGGCGGGTTGGTGGAGCGTTGCGTGATGCACTCGAGGAAGACTCCGGGTGGCACCGGTGCTTTGTCTAAGCCTAGGTTAGCGAGGGTGTCGGCTTCCTCGTTGCTCTCGCGGCCGATGTGCCGCAGCTCGCAGCCGTCGAAGGTGCCTTCCAGCTGGTTGTATAGGTCCCTGTAGGCTATCATGTTGTCGGCGATGGCGTCACATTGCTTCATGGTTTGCTGCACGACAAGGTAGGAGTCTCCGTAGATCATGAGGTGAGTGGCGCCGCAGTTCTTGGCCATCCGCATGCCGTGGATTAGGGCTTCGTACTCTGCCTCGTTGTTGGAGGGTGTTGGGAAGTTCATCTGCAGTACGTACTTCAGTTTGTCGCCTTTGGGTGAGATGAGGACGACTCCCGCCCCTGCTGATCTGAACTTCTTGGACCCGTCGAAGTAAATTGTCCATGCGTTGGACAAGTCGGGTATGTCTGGCAGCTGGGCCTCTATCCACTCTGTGGTGAATTCTGGAAGAACTTGGGCCTTGATTGCCTTCGGGTGCGCATACTTCAGCCCCCAGGGTCCCAACTCAACAACCCACTTGGCGACTCGTCCTGTCGCGGCTTGGTTGGTGAGGATGTCGGAGAGCCCGGAGGAGCTTACCACCGTGATGGAGTGCTCAGAGAAGTAGTGGACGACCTTCCTTGATGTCATGAAGACTCCGTAGGCTAGCTTCTGGTAGTGCGGGTACCGCTGCTTGGACAAGGTTAGCACCTCGCTGAGGAAGTAGACGGGCCGCTGAACAGGGTGACTGTGCCCTTTTTCTTCTCGTTCGACTACGAGTACCGTGCTGACCACTCTGTTCGTGGCTGACACATAGAGGTACAGCGGCTCGTTCTCCAGTGGCGCCACCAGTACTGGAGGAGTCGTGAGGGTTTTCTTGAGCTTGTCGAACGCGTCTTGCGCTTCCTCTGTCCACTCGAATTTATCTGTCTTTTTCATCAGTTGGTAGAAAGGCAGGGCCTTTTCTCCCAACTTACTAATGAACCGGCTGAGAGCTGCGACTCGGCCGGCTAGGCGTTGCACTTCATGAAGCTTGGTCGGTGCTGGCATTGCGAGTATGTTTTGCACTTTCTCAGGGTTGGCTTCAATTCCTCTTGCAGAGATGAGGTACCCGAGCAGTTCTCCGGCTGGCACGCCGAAAACACACTTGTCCGGGTTCAGCTTGATCTGATACTCGTTGAGTGCGGCGAAGACTTTGCGGAGGTCAGCAATTAAACTGTCCTCCGTTCGAGTGGTGACGACTATGTCGTCGACGTAGACTTGGACGATCTGTCCTATTAGCTCCTTCAGACAGGCTTGCATCGTGCCTGGTATGTGGCTCCAGCGTTCTTCAATCCGAAGGGTATCATTTGGTAGCAGAACACACCATGGGGTGTGATAAATGCAGTTTTCTCTTCATCTTCGACTTTCATCCTGATCTGCTGGTACCCGGAGTAGGCGTCCAGGAAGGATAGGCGCGCGCAGCCTGCAGTCGAGTCGATGATCTGGTCTATCTGCTGATGGCGTCTCGTTTGGGACCCGAAAAGTGTCGCCTGGTCTGCTTGACGGGTCTGGCGTCCTTGTGGACGCATAAGGAGTGCTCGGCGAGTTCCCTGGGTATGCCTGGCATGTCAGAAGGTTGCCAGGCGAAGATCTCCCAGTTCTCACGTAGAAACTCGACGAGCGCGCCTTCCTATGCGATAGGCAGGCTTGACGACACCTTGACTGTCTTACTGGCGTCCGTCGTGTGGACTTGATGGGTTCTTGTGTCGTCGGTCGTGTTGAAGGCGGAGTCCTTGGCTGGCTTCTTGCGTGGCGGGAAAATGGTTTTGTCGTTGTCGACTGTCATCACCGCAAGGTGCTCCTCCATTCCGAAGAACTCAGAGATCTTGCTGAATTTGCGGTCGCAGCTGTTGGAGCGGTCGAAGTCGCCGTGCACCGTGATGACGCCCTTGGGTCCAGGCATCTTGAGCATAAGGTAGGCGTAGTGAGGTATCGCCATGAATCTGGCAAAGGTTGGGCGCCCGAGTATCGCATGGTACTGCGACTTCCAGTCGACTACCTCGAAGTCGATCGCCTCCCTCTGGAAGTTGTCGGGTGTGCCGAAGATGACGTCGAGTGTGATTGTTCCCATGGGCATGACTGCTTGCCCTGGTACTATGCCATGGAAGGTGGTCTCTGATGGCGTCAAGTTTGTTGTTGGCCTGTTCATCCTTCTGAGGGTGTCGGCGAAGATAATGTTGATGCCGCTGCCTCCGTCCATGAACACCTTTTTCAAGGTGTAATCCCCGATCAGAGCTTCGACTACCAGAGCGGCGTGCCCGGGTCGTGGTACCGCAGGCGGATGATCTGCTCTGGAGAACGTGATCGGTGTCTCTGACCCTCTCAGGTATTCGGGTACTGCAGGTGGACAGGTGACAGCCTGGTAGACTTGGCGGGTGATGATCTTCTGGGTCCTGTTTGAAGGGCGCCCCTTCTGTATCATGTTGAGCTGTCCACGTGCCGCTGGATATGCATCAGGGGCCTCTTGCTGCGGCTGCTGCTGCTGCTGATAGAAAGCTCCCGCTGTCTGTGCTGGATTAGCGACTACAGGTGTGGGTGCGGGTGCTGCTTGGAGAGCCAGCTGCGCGACTGGCTGCGCTACGGGTGCTGCCTGGAGAGCCAACTGCGTGGCTTGCTGAGCGACTATCTTCTGCATTGCCTGGTATATCCTGCGTGCCTTTTTGCAGTCCTTCAACAGGTGGCGGGATCCCCACTTGCCCGTTTCCGGGTTCCTGAACATATGGTGCTTGCAGGGTTGCTCCAGCTCTTCCTCCGGAGTCAGCGTGCGCCTCTGCCACTCTCGTTTGCGGCTCCCGTCGCCACGGTAGGTGCTGCCACCGCTTCGGTTGAATTGCCCTTGGCTGTATTGGCGACTCTGGTCGTCGCCGCTTCGACTGTACTGCCTTTGACTGTACTGGCGACTGCTGTCACATGCTTCATCCTCGCGGGGGGTTTTGAATCCCGCCGCTACTAACTCTATTGAGTCATTGCCGTAGTAACGCGGCTTCTTCTTCTGGCATCCTTCCCGCCAGTTGCTTGGTCCGGCCTCATCTCTTGGGGAGTAACGTGAAGTATCGAGGACCGAGTCCTCTCCGTCTGCCCACTGGTTGGCTATCTTCATGAGCTCAATCATGTTTCTCGGCCGGAGCCTACCAAAGTCCTCGCGGAGGTCGCGGCGGTAGACGCCGTGCATGAAGGCGTCCATCACTCGGTCTTCCGAGGTGGCTTCCATGGTGTTGCGGAGCAGGGTCCATCGCTGGATGTACGACCGGAGCGGCTCGTCTCGTCCTTACTTGCATGCTTGGAGCTCGACGAAAGTTGTCGGCCTTGAGTACATCCCCAGGAAGCTCTTAACGAAGGCATCCGCGAACTCGTCCCACGTACTGAAGGCGTCCTTGGGTTGAGTGTTGAGCCACCCGCGTGCAGATCCTGTGAGCATCAGCTGGATGTATTGCATGGCTGTAGTCGAAGTACCGCCCTGGCAACTGCAGGCTATGAGGTAGTCCTCCAGCCAGTCTCTCGGGTCCTGCTTTCTGTCGTACTTGACCGTTTCTGCCGTGAGCTTGA
This sequence comes from Puccinellia tenuiflora, assembly GCA_012064385.1. Classification (NCBI taxonomy): domain Eukaryota; kingdom Viridiplantae; phylum Streptophyta; class Magnoliopsida; order Poales; family Poaceae; genus Puccinellia; species Puccinellia tenuiflora. The sequence continues at coordinate 278,980 of QRDG01001063.1, forward strand.
AGCCCTTGGGCATTCTTCTGTCGCGGATGTTGAAGCTGAAGCATGCGGCGCTGCGTGGCTCGAAGTCGCTATCGTCGCGGTCGTCAGCATTGGGTGTGCTGACCGTCCGCTGGGTGCGGCTGCGGTCTACCGTCCTCTGTGTGATGACGTTGCGGAGGTCTTCGCCTGGCTGCGGCTGTCGCAGTTGTCTTGGAGCTGGGCCTGCGAGTGCTACGGGTTCGCGGTCGCGGCGACCCCGATTTTCTTGCGCCTTTTCTGTTGGCGCCTTGTTCGCCAGAGCTTCTTCAACTGCCTTGATAGACATGATATGTTGCTTGTGGAGGAGAGCACGGGCGTCACCCTCAGGCGGCTGCGTCAGTCGCAGGTATGTTTCGACTGCCATGAGGGCAGCTCCGGGTGTTTTGGGGACGGGTATCCCGTCCGCGTCTTCAGTCATCTATGACGATTCGAGGTTGCGGGTGATTCTGGCGCGTTCGGCCTCTGTCATCCGGGGCATGCGGGCCCTGTGGCGTCTTGTTCCTTGCGAGACCTCTGTCGAGGCAGCAGTGAATGAATAAGCGGCCCTCCTGGCACTCGACGCGTCGGCTTCCTCCTTGCGTCGGAGTAGCTCGGCCTTCTCTGCGCGAAGTCGTTCGCCTTCCTTCCGCAGTAGGTACTGGACCGCCATAAGATCCTCTCGGGGTTCGTCTGGTGGGGGGTCCGTGCCCTCCTCAACGTGCTTCAGGGCTCTGATTGCCATGTCGCGGGTGATGGTGAGTCGCGTCACCTGGTCCGGCATGACCACCTCCAGTGGATATGCGGGTTCGTCGCCGTTGGCCCGCGACGGGCCGACCATGTAGACTTGCGCGGGGTAGATCTGGGCAGTGGGGCTGATGCTTCCACTGCTGCTTCCTTCGTCCGAGCCGTGCTCGGAGTCGAAAATGGCTGCAACGTGGTGGGTACCACAGTCGCCATTGAGGCTCTTTACGTAGAGTTTCGCGACCTTCACCGCGGACGCGAGGAATGGAGTCGCTGTCGTCGACGCGGGTGCGATTGGCTTGCGAACGATCTCGCGGCGCGAAGGCGTGGCTGATGTAGTCGGAGTTGATGTAGATCTGGGCCTTGCCCGCGACGCGATCAAGGTAGTCGAAGTAGACTTGATCCGCGCAGGGGTCGCAGCCGATGCGATCTCCTTGGCAGCCGGAGATGCGGGTGTCGTGGTCGCGTTGGGCGCGATCTCTGCCATGGAGGCAGTTGGTGTAGTCGAGGCGAGCGCGATCTTCGCGGCAGTCGAAGATGCGATCGCCGCAGTCGCGGTAGATGCGATCACGGCAGGTGATGACGTGGTCGTTGTAGTCGTGGCAGATGCGATCTTCGCGGTAGTCGAAGATGCGATCGCTGCATTCGCAGCAGATGCGATCTCCACGGCGGGTGAAGGCGTGGTTGACGTAGTCGAGGCAGATGCGGGTGTCACCACCGCGCGTAGCGCGGCCGCCGTAGATCGGAGTGTTCCGCGGCTATCTATGAGGTAGTGCATGGTACCAAAGGTGGTCCACATACCTTCACGCAGTTCAGCGTACACCGAGCGATGAGCCGGCGGGTGGCTGACGTACTCGAAGGAGCCGAAGTAGATTGGCTCCCTGGTGCAGGCGTCGATCTTCAAGGTTGATGGGGCCGGTGCGACCATGGTTCCAGTGCTCGTTCTTTCCCACAGACGGCGCTAATTGACGAGGCTGAGACTCGGCAAATCCCTGGGTCGAGTACCCCGGGTTGATTGAGGGGAGAGAGATGAGCGCTGGTGATCACGACGGCTAACGGGCGAGGCGTTTACCCAGGTTCAGGTTCCCGGAGGATAAAACCCTACTTCCTGCTTGTCTGGTATTGATGTTGAGTGTGGCTACGATGGCGAGATGGCAATCTCGCTAGGGTTTGAGATGGCGGCTATGAGCATGAGCGTATGCGTTACCCTAGACGAGGGACCCTCCTAGCCTTTATATGGTAGGCTAGGTCTCGGGTGAACGGTGCCGATGGCACTTACAAGACGATCGAGGCTGATGACCTAACGTCGACTATCTTGGGCCGCACGTCATCTTCCTTGGGCCTTCCTTGGGCCCTCGTCATAAGGCAGATGTTCTTGGCGTGACCCAGGTATCACCACCGTGCGGTAGTCGAAGAGTGACCCCACGACAGTTGTCCTCTATTAGGAAACTCAGGCATAAACCCTCAGAACTTAGGGTCATGTAAATGAACAATTTTTGCTATGCCTGAAAATATGTATCAAGTTATGTCGTCTCTAGGTTTTAATGATCATTTCATCGAGTGAGAGCAAACTATTGGAAATATGCCCTAGAGGCAAACAATAATATTGTTATTATCATATTTCAATGTTCATGATAAATGTTTATACTCCATTCTAGAATTCTATTGACGGGAAACTTAATACACGTGTGGTTTCATAAACAACACTGTGTCCCTAGTAAGCCTCTACTAGACTAGCTCGTTGATTAAAGATGGTTACAGTTTCCTAACCATTTACATGGGTTGACAATTAATAACGAGATCATGTCATTGGAGAATAAAATGATGGACAAACCCAATCAAGCATAACAATTTGATTGTATCACTAATTTTAAATTGCCATAGCTTTTCTTGTCAAGTATTTTATTCCTTAGACCATGAAATTATGTTAATCCCCAGTACCGGGTGAATACTTGGGGGCATCAACTGTCACTTTGTAACTGGGTGATTATAAAGGTGTCTGTGAGGTATCTCAGAAATTAATTGTTGAGTTGCATGTATCAAGACTGAGATTTGTCTATCCATATGACGGAAAGATATGCTATGGTCCCTCTTGGTAACACACATTCTATATCGCTTGCAAGCACGTGACTAATGAGTTAGTCATAGGGAATGTAGTATTACAGAACGAGTAAAAAGTACTTGCCGGTGATGAGATTGAACCAGGTAGAGTGATACTGATGATTAAATCTTGGTCAAGTAAAATATCACGAGACAAAGGGAATAGAATACATGATTGTTTCAATCCTCAACTGTAACGCCCCAAGATCGGTACTATGCAGATTTAGCGTTTCAGCCAAATCCGCATAATAACGATCCTAAAGGACGCCCACCAGGCATAACGTGCATGTCGCAACACCCACGTTAAGCGGGTGGAATTGTGATAACATTACAACAGTTCTCGATGGAACCCACAAAAGAACATATATACAACAACGACTCACCGAGTCAAGAGCCAAGATACAATACAAAGATCCAATTAACAACAGAAGCGGGTAGCGTCCGGCTACGGACAAGATACAAATTGGACTAAGAGTCCTGAAGATAAGCAAAGGCACCATATCCCTGCCCAGGCCAAGCCGGAGGGATTCCCAAGCTAACGTCGTCAGACTTCAAACCTGTTGGCTGCATTGGAATAGCAGCCCCGAAGGGGTCAGTACTAGTAGAAGTACTGGCAAGTAATACTCACAAGATATCAAAGCCGGAATTCCGAGGAAAAGGGGTTAGCAATTGAGGCGGCAGCAAGCAGCACTAACAACCTATAGAGACACACTACAACAATCGTCTAATAGAGAGAAGGTAAGAGAGCGCATAGGTAACCACCTATACTAACACCAAACATACCCAGCCAATTCCTTACCAACCCGTTTAACCCACGAGCAGCAAGCCCAAAGGCACTCACACAGTTGACAATTTTATATTTTATTATTGAAGTAGTTCTATCTTACTAATCATCTTATTATCATTAGGTGTAAGTTGTCTATGATCTTGTTAGCCAGCACATTTCACCAAGTCGTCCATAACCGCGGACACGGCTTTTCGAAAAGATTTAACCCTGCAGGGGTGCACAAATGTAACCACACGCACTTCAACCCTTGTTGCCATGCAATTAGCACACTTCCGGGGTATGCTGGCAGGGTGTCCGACGCTACACTTTCCTTCACTGCCGCACAAGTCCAGGGAACCACCTAGCTAAGTCTGACCCACCTTGAAAGTCCGGCCGAAGCTCCGAGGTGGACTTAACCGTTTGCGTCTACGGCTAGGTGACACAAACTACCATGAGTTGGTCACTTCGCATCATACCGCAAGCCCTACGTAAGTAACCACGTATCCATCTTACCATATCATCCGCGCTTGTAACCGTAGAAACACCCGAACTACTTGTGGCGCCCTGGACAAGGCTGCAGATCCGGTACTAGGTCGAGGGGAGTCCCATTTCCTCCCACATGTGGGTAGTGCGCTCATTCTTGGATCAGAGGACAAGAACTCGGGTCCTAGGCGACACTAGCAGAACAAATCACCACGATTGGCCTTCCGCTGGTGCCTTATCTTTATTAATTGTATCCCATCGCCGAACATTAAGGATTATCATGTGAATTTATCCCAACTATCAAATTATAACATGACTAGAACATGACTCGAGCAAGACAAAGCTAAGCATGCACTACGACTCGCAAGGCCAACAAGATAAACAAGCAACTGGGTAATAGGATGTGGGGGTGGGGCATATCATGGCTGCAAGGTAAACATGCAAATAGGATCGAGACACAAGCATCGCAATTTAAGGCTAGCAAGGAACAAAAGATAGGAGGTGTGAGAGGCAGAAGACAAGCAAAGATAGCAAGGGAGTATCACTTGCCTGCAATCCGGTAAAGGTAGCAGAACCTGTCGTTGCTCACATCAACTCAACGTCCTATTCCCGAAGAAGCAACAAACACTGGAGACATAAAAGATGCATTTTACTACTACGGCAAAAGAACCGGCATGTGATGATATGTTATGCAATGACATGGCAATTATAAGAGGATGCAATTTAAGCAAAATTAAACGGAACCGGGATTCCGACATCTAATTATAAGGTTCGAGTTATTTTTGTACCCCCTCAAATTAAATGTTGTTAGCATGTTAAAGCAAGACATGAGTGATCTATGCAAAATTAAATGGAATAGGGCACTATTATAATTAATTACCCACACATTCCATATTCATTTATTTAGGTGCTTATGCAAAACCCCACTAAACCTCAGGTTACATGATGCAAACATGGACATGGATGGCATATTTGAATTCTACACATTTTTCCGATAAAATTTCATATATAACATTTTTAATTTGGACTTATGAATTAAGAGATATGATTTTAGGCATTAATTGCAAAAAGAAAAAGGGAAAAGGTTGTGGTGGCTGGGGATTGAACTCTGGGCTGGCTCGGGTGGAAGGAAAGGCAGCAAGCCATTGGGCTGGTGATCATGTTGGTGTCAAAATACAGCTTCAGTCCTTGTTGATCTGTAACTGAATTCGGGATCTCAGGGAAAACAGAAAAAGGGGTGTTAATTCGACCGGAAGGGGGGCTCGAACTCAAGATCTTTCGGGTGAAGACAGTGGTCGTAGCCGCTGGGCTGCGCCTCGGGTTGTGATAGGAGCAGACTCGGGAGATAGATGAAGCAAAGTGTCGCTGTTAACTGAATTTCAAGACAACAAAGATGCAGACTTCAGTTTTCAGAGAACGACGACGACGAGATGCAGCGGGGCGCTGCTGGTGCCTGACGTGCGTGCGCGCAAGCTCGATGGGCAGGGTGCAGCTGGGTGTGCGTCGGGGTGCTAGTGTCTGTAAGCAGCAAGCTGATCATGCAGGGAATAGCTTGGGCTCGATGTGGAAACATCCATGGCGGATGCGAGTTCATCAGAGGTACGTAGCACGACGGCCACATCGTCGGGGAGGAGAGAGGAAGTAAGAGGCGGACGTGGAGGCTCACCCTGGGGTTGGTCGGGGTCGTCGTTCTAGCTCGGGGGCGTAGGATCAGACCGGAAGTAGGGGGTAGACGAGGTGGACGTGCGCAGCAACTCCAACCCGGAGGACGGTCGTAGACGATGAAGACATCCCGAGCAGCTCCGGCTCCTGGTTCCCGGTGTAGTCGAAGTAGTCAACGAAGGCGTGCTCCTCTCCATGCTCAGGTAGGCGCGTCGGCGTCCATGTCGTCGCTCTCCGGTGTCAGCTCTCTCCGGCTGTTCTCTCGGGCACCCTCGACGGTGGAGAAGAAAAGGAAGAGGGAGAGGGAGGAAGATGGCGGCGGAGGCAGAGGGAAGGGATAGGAAAGAGGCTAGGGCAGCGGTGGGAGTCGCGGGGTGGAGTTTTAAGGAGCTGGAGGAGGGCTCCCGGCCGTCCCATCGAGCCGCTTTTGACGTGGCTGCCATGGATGGCTTGCCGTACAGGAGGTTCAAGAAGAGGTGGAGAAGATGGGCTGCTGGGTTGGTCTGGTGGGCTGAGCCAAAAGGGAAGAAAGGAGAGGTACAGAAAGAAGGCCAGAAGGTGCCCCAAGGCCTGCTGCGAAAATTGGTGATTTTCCCCAATTTCAGAATTAGGAAAAAGGGAGAAAGAAGAGAAAAGGGGTAGAGATGAAAAAGGAGAGGGATTTTTGCAAACATTTTTATAACTTTGTTCTTGATTAAAAAAATAGTTTGTCAAAGATTCCCAAATAATATTTTGAAAAAGTTTTGATACAAGAAAAAGAGAGGGTTGGATTTTATTAAATCCTCGGATTAATTCGCAAATCAAAATAGTTTTGTTAAAATAATATTTTGATTTTCCTTTTGCAAAAATAAATGCAAGGTGATTGAAGCATGATGACATGATGATGCAAAAAGAAAAACAAGAAAAATCTAATTTGGGGAAAATCCCGGGACATTACAACCGACACCACTAACAGAGGATCTCGCCCCGAGATCCACGCTACCGTCGGAGAGAAGAAGAGCAAGGTAAACTATCGAATCTTCTCGCGCCATGGTGATCTTCTCGACACCACTAACAGAGGTTCTTACTCATGTCGATAGCAATGTCCTTCCGTAGGGATGTTTCCGAATATCGAACCTATTAGGATAAAGGCACAGAAATCGTCCACCCTCGAAGATGCTATGACTCTGAAGAAAGGTAAGAGAGAAGATTTAAATCACACTAGATAAGAGGAGGAATAGAATAGAGGTAAGGAGTAAACAAGAGTCCTATTGAGATCTTTTCAAATAACTTTTAGCAAAAATATTTTGGACACTCTACAAACAACGACCATTAGCTAGGGTATCCTACAGGCAGACTGGACCAGCGGGGTATCGAAGAACCAGAGCTCTGATACCACTTTGTAACGCCCCAAGATCGGTACTATGCAGATTTAGCGTTCCAGCCAAATCCGCATAATAACGATCCTAAAGGACGCCCACCAGGCATAACGTGCATGTCGCAACACCCACGTTAAGCGGGTGGAATTGTGATAACATTACAACAGTTCTCGATGGAACCCACAAAAGAACATATATACAACAACGACTCACCGAGTCAAGAGCCAAGATACAATACAAAGATCCAATTAACAACAGAAGCGGGTAGCGTCCGGCTACGGACAAGATACAAATTGGACTAAGAGTCCTGAAGATAAGCAAAGGCACCATATCCCTGCCCAGGCCAAGCCGGAGGGATTCCCAAGCTAACGTCGTCAGACTTCAAACCTGTTGGCTGCATTGGAATAGCAGCCCCGAAGGGGTCAGTACTAGTAGAAGTACTGGCAAGTAATACTCACAAGATATCAAAGCCGGAATTCCGAGGAAAAGGGGTTAGCAATTGAGGCGGCAGCAAGCAGCACTAACAACCTATAGAGACACACTACAACAATCGTCTAATAGAGAGAAGGTAAGAGAGCGCATAGGTAACCACCTATACTAACACCAAACATACCCAGCCAATTCCTTACCAACCCGTTTAACCCACGAGCAGCAAGCCCAAAGGCACTCACACAGTTGACAATTTTATATTTTATTATTGAAGTAGTTCTATCTTACTAATCATCTTATTATCATTAGGTGTAAGTTGTCTATGATCTTGTTAGCCAGCACATTTCACCAAGTCGTCCATAACCGCGGACACGGCTTTTCGAAAAGATTTAACCCTGCAGGGGTGCACAAATGTAACCACACGCACTTCAACCCTTGTTGCCATGCAATTAGCACACTTCCGGGGTATGCTGGCAGGGTGTCCGACGCTACACTTTCCTTCACTGCCGCACAAGTCCAGGGAACCACCTAGCTAAGTCTGACCCACCTTGAAAGTCCGGCCGAAGCTCCGAGGTGGACTTAACCGTTTGCGTCTACGGCTAGGTGACACAAACTACCATGAGTTGGTCACTTCGCATCATACCGCAAGCCCTACGTAAGTAACCACGTATCCATCTTACCATATCATCCGCGCTTGTAACCGTAGAAACACCCGAACTACTTGTGGCGCCCTGGACAAGGCTGCAGATCCGGTACTAGGTCGAGGGGAGTCCCATTTCCTCCCACATGTGGGTAGTGCGCTCATTCTTGGATCAGAGGACAAGAACTCAGGTCCTAGGCGACACTAGCAGAACAAATCACCACGATTGGCCTTCCGCTGGTGCCTTATCTTTATTAATTGTATCCCATCGCCGAACATTAAGGATTATCATGTGAATTTATCCCAACTATCAAATTATAACATGACTAGAACATGACTCGAGCAAGACAAAGCTAAGCATGCACTACGACTCGCAAGGCCAACAAGATAAACAAGCAACTGGGTAATAGGATGTGGGGGTGGGGCATATCATGGCTGCAAGGTAAACATGCAAATAGGATCGAGACACAAGCATCGCAATTTAAGGCTAGCAAGGAACAAAAGATAGGAGGTGTGAGAGGCAGAAGACAAGCAAAGATAGCAAGGGAGTATCACTTGCCTGCAATCCGGTAAAGGTAGCAGAACCTGTCGTTGCTCACATCAACTCAACGTCCTATTCCCGAAGAAGCAACAAACACTGGAGACATAAAAGATGCATTTTACTACTACGGCAAAAGAACCGGCATGTGATGATATGTTATGCAATGACATGGCAATTATAAGAGGATGCAATTTAAGCAAAATTAAACGGAACCGGGATTCCGACATCTAATTATAAGGTTCGAGTTATTTTTGTACCCCCTCAAATTAAATGTTGTTAGCATGTTAAAGCAAGACATGAGTGATCTATGCAAAATTAAATGGAATAGGGCACTATTATAATTAATTACCCACACATTCCATATTCATTTATTTAGGTGCTTATGCAAAACCCCACTAAACCTCAGGTTACATGATGCAAACATGGACATGGATGGCATATTTGAATTCTACACATTTTTCCGATAAAATTTCATATATAACATTTTTAATTTGGACTTATGAATTAAGAGATATGATTTTAGGCATTAATTGCAAAAAGAAAAAGGGAAAAGGTTGTGGTGGCTGGGGATTGAACTCTGGGCTGGCTCGGGTGGAAGGAAAGGCAGCAAGCCATTGGGCTGGTGATCATGTTGGTGTCAAAATACAGCTTCAGTCCTTGTTGATCTGTAACTGAATTCGGGATCTCAGGGAAAACAGAAAAAGGGGTGTTAATTCGACCGGAAGGGGGGCTCGAACTCAAGATCTTTCGGGTGAAGACAGTGGTCGTAGCCGCTGGGCTGCGCCTCGGGTTGTGATAGGAGCAGACTCGGGAGATAGATGAAGCAAAGTGTCGCTGTTAACTGAATTTCAAGACAACAAAGATGCAGACTTCAGTTTTCAGAGAACGACGACGACGAGATGCAGCGGGGCGCTGCTGGTGCCTGACGTGCGTGCGCGCAAGCTCGATGGGCAGGGTGCAGCTGGGTGTGCGTCGGGGTGCTAGTGTCTGTAAGCAGCAAGCTGATCATGCAGGGAATAGCTTGGGCTCGATGTGGAAACATCCATGGCGGATGCGAGTTCATCAGAGGTACGTAGCACGACGGCCACATCGTCGGGGAGGAGAGAGGAAGTAAGAGGCGGACGTGGAGGCTCACCCTGGGGTTGGTCGGGGTCGTCGTTCTAGCTCGGGGGCGTAGGATCAGACCGGAAGTAGGGGGTAGACGAGGTGGACGTGCGCAGCAACTCCAACCCGGAGGACGGTCGTAGACGATGAAGACATCCCGAGCAGCTCCGGCTCCTGGTTCCCGGTGTAGTCGAAGTAGTCAACGAAGGCGTGCTCCTCTCCATGCTCAGGTAGGCGCGTCGGCGTCCATGTCGTCGCTCTCCGGTGTCAGCTCTCTCCGGCTGTTCTCTCGGGCACCCTCGACGGTGGAGAAGAAAAGGAAGAGGGAGAGGGAGGAAGATGGCGGCGGAGGCAGAGGGAAGGGATAGGAAAGAGGCTAGGGCAGCGGTGGGAGTCGCGGGGTGGAGTTTTAAGGAGCTGGAGGAGGGCTCCCGGCCGTCCCATCGAGCCGCTTTTGACGTGGCTGCCATGGATGGCTTGCCGTACAGGAGGTTCAAGAAGAGGTGGAGAAGATGGGCTGCTGGGTTGGTCTGGTGGGCTGAGCCAAAAGGGAAGAAAGGAGAGGTACAGAAAGAAGGCCAGAAGGTGCCCCAAGGCCTGCTGCGAAAATTGGTGATTTTCCCCAATTTCAGAATTAGGAAAAAGGAGAAGAAAGAAGAGAAAAGGGGTAGAGATGAAAAAGGAGAGGGATTTTTGCAAACATTTTTATAACTTTGTTCTTGATTAAAAAAATAGTTTGTCAAAGATTCCCAAATAATATTTTGAAAAAGTTTTGATACAAGAAAAAGAGAGGGTTGGATTTTATTAAATCCTCGGATTAATTCGCAAATCAAAATAGTTTTGTTAAAATAATATTTTGATTTTCCTTTTGCAAAAATAAATGCAAGGTGATTGAAGCATGATGACATGATGATGCAAAAAGAAAAACAAGAAAAATCTAATTTGGGGAAAATCCCGGGACATTACATCAACATCGTGGTTCAAACTGATAAGGATATTCGCTGGATGTGTGGGAGTCATCATTGACATCCAGGTCCAGCTGATGGTTATTGATCGTAGAGGTGTCTCGATCATGTCTGCACGTTCTCGAGCCTGTAGGGTCACACACTTAACATTTGGTAATGCTAGAATAGTTTTGGGATAAATTATTAATGGTGTCCGAATATTGTTCCGAGTCTCGGATGAGATCCCGGATATCACGAGGAACTTCGGAATGGTGAAAGGACAAACGATGTCGACTAGAGGGGGGGGGGGGGGGGGTGAGTAGGCGATTTAAAACTTTTACGGTTTAAGGCTTGATAATTGCGGAATAAAACTAGGTGTTTAAATTAACAAGCCAACAACCTAAATATACTAGGTTCACCTATGTGCACCAACAACTTATGCTAAGCAAGATAACAACAAGGTGATAGCAAGATATAAAACTTCAAGCGAGAAGGGTATTGTTGGGATATACTGAGCAGGTACCAATATGGAAGTGACTAAAGCCAGCGTACCAGGGTGACCCATAGTGGTGGTAAGCCGAAATCTGGCTTACCGGGCGGCCCAGTACGATGAAGCGCAGGAGGCCCATCCGGCTAAGGGAAGGTTCCAGAAGGCGGCCTGCATTGTAGTTGACTTAGTTCTCAAGGTAAGGCCCAAGCCAGATTAGAGTAGAACTCTGTAACTTAGTCGGTTAGGTTGCTTCCTGTAAGCCCTAGGTCCGGCCACCTTTATAAGCCGGCCTACGGGATGCCTTATGGCAGAGACGCTCTAACTTTCATTGTAATCGGCGCATATAGCTTTATAGTGAATTATAGTAGCACGTAGGGCTTCGCCACCATTGCGAGTTCCGAAGCTGGGTAAATTCATGCTCATCCCGTCACCAGAATTACCTACATCTGCTATACCCACTTCTCTACCTAGCCGGATGGCACCCCTGTCCCGGCTAGATTCGACAATACCATGACAGTTGGCGCCCACCGTGGGGCAAGAGATGTTCGGGGTAACGTTCCGGGCGGGATCTACAGGCGAAATTGGTGACACCATCGCAGTCGGCTTGGTCAGCTACTTCGACGAGACAGGAGCTGGCCACGTCATCAACGACGGCTTCTAGACGCCGGCAAAGGAGGATCCCGCCGGCTGGTCCACGGTCTCCAACGGCGGCATCGACATCTTCGTCGGCTTCACCGCCAAGGCTTTGGACGATCTCGGCTTCACCTCGAGCATGCCCGCCACCCACCCCAGCAACTTCGAAGACGGATCGGATCTGGACTCTGATGAGATTGCTGATCTAGATCTAGCTTTCGACGCTGATGATGAAGACTCTGAAGACGACGCAAGTTCCACTATGGCGGCGCCGGACTTCCACTTCGTTGGCATCCTAGGAGAATCCGGCTCTAATGAGTTGATGACTGATCCTGAGTCTATCCTTTCTGCTTTGCAGGCTGGGGCTGATTCAGAAGCCGGATCAGGGGACACTGCTCCTATGGAGCAGGACCTTGAATCTGAAGGAGAATCCGATGATTTTAGTCGGAAAGTTGCGTCTTGCTTGGGACGCCCAGTCGAGGTCTTAATGGGTGATTTTGTCCTTGATCCAAAAGGAGACCCCGCCGCCTCGAAACCCGCTAATGTCGAAGAAAAAACTCCAGAAGCTGGAAATCAAAAGGTGGACTTTATGCCACCACTAGCTCCATTGAAGGGAGCCAGTAAATTGCTGGCAGCTGGAGTCGACATTAATGCTACAGTCGGAGCATCCATAGAGAAGGAGTACGAAGAAAGGATAGCAAAGTACCAGGAACGGCTAATTCCACTTCCTCCTAACGCATCGCTGGCCGACATAGAGAAGCGTCACGCCCTACTAGAAGAACAGGCAGCCAAGATTGCGGAGCATGAAGTCGATCTCACAAATAAGGAAACGGAGTTCATCCGGAAGCAAAGAGAAAAAGGGGCCGACGATGTTTTCCGTCCGGCTCGCGACAAGAATCTGCACAAAAGGCTGGATTTCCGCAGCAAGTGGGAAGCCGACCATGTCAACTCAGTCTGGAGAAAGTACCACCACCGACGTGACCCGGTGACCAATTTGTGTTACTTTAACACCCCAGCCAAAAACATGGAGGCGGCCCAGGAGATCATGTTCGACAAATCATTGGACCGCGACGCCCGTCGCAAATACTCGGCTTACCTACTGGAGGTAGCACAGCAACAGCAAAACGACTCGCAAGTTAAGTCGGGAAGTCTATTTGACGATTCTCGTCTTTGCAACTCAACAGCGAAGAGGCCAATGGCTTCTGCACCACCAGACCCAGACGATGATCCAGCCGGCTCAAGCAGCCACAACAAGGGCGACGATAAGAACCCGAAGGACAAGCAGCCACCTAAGGGTGCGGAGTCTCGGACAGGTTCATCTCGTCATCGTGAAGCCGGCAACAACCGTGGAGGACATCGAAGCCGGGAGCAAAAGGAGGACCCTCAAAAGGAGAAGGCGGCGCCACCTCGCCAAGAGCGACGACGAGAAGGGGAGAATCCACCTCGTAGGGAGGGTAACAGAGATAATATGCCACCTCCACCGCCGCCTCCACCGCGCAAAGAGGGAGATAACCCCTCCAAATATATACCCCCTCCACGACGGCAAAGGTCTCCAAGCCCACCGCATAACGCGAGTCGGGCGAGTCAAAGCCGTCATAGGGATGATCCAAGGCGAGGAAAATCAGTTGATAAGCCACCTGCAGTTAATGATGTTCAGTATCTCCGCCCCAAGTACTTTGGCAGAACAACCAGAGAACAAATCCTACCGCCGACTTTGTCGAACGTAACAAAGATGGTGGAGAAGTAAAGCGGCACAGCGAATCCTGAGACCTGGCTCCCAGATTATGTCAGTGCCTGCGACATATATGAAGGCAGTGCCGACTCCGCAGTACGCTTCTTGCCCCTGATGTTAACCGGGACGGCATGCATGTGGATCGAAGGCTTGCCGGAAAGGACAGTTCATACCTGGAGTGACATGAAGCGCGTCTTTATTCAGCACTTCCAGGGCACGTATAAACGCCCCAAGTCGATATTCGACTTACAGCGGTGTGTGCAGCAAAAGAACGAGTCTAGCCGTGAATTCGTTTCACGATGGAGCGAAATCAAAAACGCTTGTGAGGGCGTCTCAGAAACACAGGCAATTCATGCCTTCAAGCAGTCTCTGAGGAAGGGGACGACTTTCCGCTTCATGATCTACAGCGACGAGTCGGAAACTTTGGGCGGCTTACTGGCTAGTGCAAACAAATACGCTGCTGCTGACGATGACAATAGGGAAGAAGGCGAATCCCGCCGACGCGAGTCCGGGAAGAAAAAGGTTGAAGACCAAGTCGGCCCCTCTCAGGAAGTTGCTGCCACCTTCGGTAAAGGCGGCCCAAGTAACAGCAAGTGGCAGGACAAAAAGCCGGCAAGCAACCGACCCACTCGACCGCCAACGGTGAAGTACGACGACATCAAGCATAATCCCTGTGTACATCATCTGAGGCCGGATGGGTCGAGCTCCCACACGATCCAGCAATGTCACATTAATCGGGACATCGCCAAGGACCCCAAAGCCGGCAAGTCAAGAAACAAGTGCAAATCTCATAAGGACGACAAAGATAAGGAAGACGCTGCATAAGAATCTGACGACGTGGCCTCCAAAGAAGGAAAAGGCAACAAGTCCCCCAAGCATACTGAAAGTCTCATCGTCAACCTAGCAATAGATTCGTCTCGCAAGGAAAAGGCGGCTTGACGAGAACTTAATGCTACGGTACCTGCAGTTCCACAATATTTGGATTGGTCCGACACTCCCATTACATGGGATCGCAGCGATCACCCGGACAGAGTCCCTACAACGCACCTACGCTCTGGTCGTCAGCCCTATAGTCAACAAATACAATATGACAAAGGTGCTCATGGACGGAGGAAGTAGCATCAATATACTCTACGCGGCGAAATTGAAAAGGATGCGTCTCTCCGAGTCACAACTCAGCCACAACAATGTGAAGTTTCATGGGATTGTGCCGGGACGACAAGCCTCTTCGATGGGAAAGATCACCCTAAAGGTCACCTTTGGCGGCACAGATAATTTCAGGACGGAAGATGTCTCTTTTGAGGTGGTTCCTTTTAGAAGCGCGTATCACGCAATTTTTGGGCGTCCGGCTTTTGCCAAATTCATGGCGCGGCCGTGCTACATCTATAGCAAGCTTAAAATGTCGGGGCCCAATGGGATCATCACAATCAAGGGAGACTTCAAAAAGGCAAAAGAGTGTGAAGCTGCCAATGCCGTCCATGCTGAAGAAGAAATCTCCAGGGAAGAACTAGAAGACCTCAAGAAAACAATGGGTCCCAATGAGATGCCGGCAACTGAAAAGTCGTCCTCTAAAGTCGACTCAAATTTCAAGCCAAAGGATGACACGAAGAAAATCAAGCTCGGGTATAGAAATAACCGAGGCACGCGGAGACGAGGATGTATTCCCGAGTTCCTCCTTTTTAAGGGAGTACGTCTCGTTGGAGGGGTGTGAGCTCGCCACAAAAGGCCTACTCAAGATGCCACAAAAGGCCTCACCCTATTCTCCGATGAACCTCACCCCAAGGGTTAGGTTCACCTTCCACTATCGGAATCCTTCAAGGCGGAATCCGGAGCCTTTACAACAATCTTGGGGCACACACCCACAACTCAATCGGGGGCTCCCAAACCTTGCCCGAAGCTTCACAACTCGAAGTCTTCATGACACCACCAACCGTCTAGGGTACACAATACACCCAAGAGGCACAAACTCTTTGGGAACACAATGCATCCAAGAGTAACAAGCTTCTCAAACTTCAACTTCCACGAATCTTCGTGGAGAGCACAAACCGATGCACCAAATGCAATGGCAAGAACACACAAAGTGGTCAAGTCCTTCTCTCCGAAATCCAACCAAAGCAACTAATGCTATGAAGGGATTTGAGAGGAAAAAAAGGAGAAACACAAAGCAACTCCAAGATGTAGATCCAAAGGTGTTCCCTCACTTAGAGGAGATATGGTTTGGTGGAAATATAGATCTAGATCTCCTCTCTCTTTTCCCTCTAAAAGGAGGCAAGAATCAAGGAGGGATGGAGAGGAAGCAAGCTCTCAAGAAGGTCAACAATGGAGGAGAGAGAAAGTGCCAAGAGTTGGGGAACCAATGGGGAAGAAGGCCCCTTAAATAGGACAACCAAATATCCAACCGTTATGCCCAGAAACGCGCCGGGTCGGTACTACCGGACTTTTCCCGGAAGTACCGGGTGACCCGGATGATTCTGGGCACCCAAGCAAATTCGGTACTGGACTCCCGGAACACTTTCCCGGAAGTAGGGTCGGTACTACCGTCCATAGGCGGTACTACCGGATTTTTCCCGGCACTTCCGGACTGGTGAAAAACTGCAGAAATCTCAAAACGAAAACGAGCATATCTTTCGCATCCGGACTCCATTTTCGATGATCTTGGGCTCGTTGGAATCATAGCAACGAGCTCTCCAAGAATATAGAGAGAAACATCATAGTCCAACAAGGGAGGATAAAACCAAATGGGGAAAGGTAAAACCTTTGTATAAAGAACAACCGGTAAATCCTCCAACATGAAGAACCCAACAAGATATTCGTGAAATCCGTTTTTGATGAACTAGAGCTCGATATGGAGATGAACCAAGCTCTAAATCCTCACATAGATAAAACCAAATAACAACCAAGAAAGATTATGCCAAGGATGCAAAGGTTTGAGCTCTCTACGACGAATAGTACGGTTATTTATCCAATAATCCGGTCTCTAAACTAACACCATGAGACCGGTAAAATAGAAAACTTATCAAGATCATACCTTTTCCTTGCGCATAATCCACTTGAGCTAGATGATGACGATCTTTGTCTTCTCAAGTTGGACCACCTTTCTTGATTGCGCTCCGCTCGGTGAAGACTCACATGATGCTCCCCCATACACCAATATGGGAGAACCACTTCTTCGGAATGTCTTCACTTGGCCATTATCTTGATGACGATCACCATGACGCCATCCTCCACGAGATACATAGGATCTTCCTCTTGATTCAAACTCATGCAGAAATACCTAACCCCCACATAGATATACCGAGCACATAGATCATGGGTTAGTTCACAAGGCTATATTTGACAATTGCTTACCATACCATGATATCATACGATCCCTCATGATACATCACTATCCTTGTGTGTTGATCAACATGCACTTAGCCTTGATCAACATATAATCTTCTTCGCTTAGCCTTGACTCCAACATATGGAGATCAACCTTTGCTTATGGACATAACCTACAAGTATAGCTCAATACACAAATTTGTCCTTAGAGATTGTCATTAATTACCAAAACCACACATGGGGGCAACCATGCACTTTCAAATGGTCAAAAGATAAAGTTTCATATAAGGAAAGTGTTTTTTCTAGGTTCTGGAAAAGTTTGGGACTTTTCCGGTAGAGTGTTGGATTGTTCTAGAAGATTTTGGAGGGTCCCAAAGTGGGTCTCACCTTCCCCTAAAGGCCCACTGCACATGGACAGACCGTGGTGTAGCAGCCCACATGGGCCAGCCGCACCATGCCCAAACGGCCCATGCGACCAACCATAGGGGGGGCTCTAATCCTAAGGGGGTTGCCTGGGGGGCAAGCCTCCCCTTGGCCGCCGGCCCTCGGAGGGTGGGGCGCACCCCTGCCCCTTGCCTATATAAGGAGGGGTGGGGGCGTAGGGGGAGGCTGACGTGGGGTTACCACGGCAAATTCCTCGGATAGCATCCTTGGGTTTCGTATAGAGGGAGAAGTTGGCACGCTGATAGTGTCGGACGGCTGACAAGCGAGGATTTACCCAGGTTCGACCCCTCATTGTGAGGTAAAGACCTACGTCCTGCTTGTCTGATCTGTATTGCTGATGATGATTACAAGGTGGCCCGGAGGCTATGGTGGTGGAGATTGGATCTCATCTATGTTGCCGCCGGTGGCGGGTGTGGTGTCGCCCGTATCCCTAAAGGGTGCCCCTGCCTGGCTTTATATATGCAACCAGGTAGGGTTTACATGAGTTGTCTTGTACTCCAAGTCGTGGCTTCTTGGGCTTCGTTTGGGCCTCCAGGTGGGCCTCCCAATATGTCTTCAGCTGGGCCGCATCGGGTACGACAATAGTGGGGTGCCCGGAGGGTATGCCCACGTCAGTAGCCCCCGAGTGTCTGGTCGATTCGCAGAATCGGGCAGAGACTTAGAGCAGCATGTCGAGTAGACGTAGTCGATGCGTCAGGTATGTTGATGACCTTGTGACTGTAACATAGTCAATTCTTGTCGGGTGTGCGACCAGCGCTCCCGATGGGAGTAGCCCCCGAGGCTATGTTCAACTAGTTATAGTTGGACATAGGCTCAATTTGCTTTGCTTTTTGTCATAGTCGAGCACGTCGCTAGTGCGCTCCCGATGGGAGTGTAGGACTCAAAGAGTCTAGCAGGGACTCACATTCGAATGTGTTTCTTGGTGCAGCTTATAGTTTTGGATAATATGTTTCATACCCGTTTCGCAGGGCGCTTTTGCGTGGGATGCTTGGCGTGGCAGGCCTGGTTCACTCGACAGTATCGGGACAAGTTAAGTGCTCTTGGGCACAAACTCTACCAGCCTACGTCAGACTCGAGTCCCCGGGCTCGAGTCCGGAAGCTAGACCATTCGACTCAGGCCATATTTGAGGTCTCACAGAGTCGAACTGAGCTTTTAAGGGCACCTGACGCGTCCGTCGGGATTTTCATCACGCCTGTTGGCGCGGCACAGTTGTCAGGTACCTCAGCTGTTGCTGTTGGCCCCGGCCCTACACGACGAATCGGTGGGTCTTACCTTTGCACGGTAAATGCAGCATCCGAGGGTCAATTGCATCTGATTCATCTCAGGTATTTTCTTTGTTTGCTCGGGTTAGACCGGAGTCGATAACCTTTCGAGTGCCTCTTAGTCTTTCAGATATCAGGTACCACTGAGCCAATGTGGTTGTAAGGCCTGTACAGCATAACCCCCAAGTATCGGGTGCCGCTGAGTGACTCGACGCAGCGGAGTAGATGCGAGGGACTCGACGCGGCGGACCAGAGTCGACGCTGTGGACGGAGTTGATGGGCGACTGCAACATTCAGCCCCCGAGTCTATCTTGTCGAGCCGGCAAGGTGGAGTCATTTGTTGTTGTTGTTGTTGATGTAGAAACGCCAGCCTCCGAGTGTCGTGGGGTCACTCTTCGACTACCCCACGGTGGTGATACCTGGGTCACGCCAAGAACATCTGCCTTGATGACGAGGGCCCAAGGAAGGCCCAAGGAGGACGACGTGCGGCCCAAGATAGTCGACGTTAGGTCATCAGCCTCCACCGTCTTGTAAGTGCCATCGGCACCGTTCACCCGAGACCTAGCCTACCATATAAAGGCTAGGAGGGTCCCTCGTCTAGGGTAACGCCAACGCATACGCTCACGCTCATAGCCGCCATCTCAAACCCTAGCGAGATTGCCATCTCGCCATTGTAGCCACACTCAACATCAATACCAGACAAACAGGAAGTAGGGTTTTATCCTTCGGGAGCCTGAACCTGGGTAAACGCCTCGCCTGTTAGCCGTCGTGATCACCAGCGCTTATCTGTCTCCCCTCAATCAACCCGGGGTACTCGACTCAGAGATTTGCCGAGTCCCAGCCTCGTCAATTGGCACCGTCTGTGGGAATGAACGAGCGCTGGAAGCATGGTCGCACCGGCCCCATCAACCTTGAAGATCGATGCCTGCACCAGGGAGCCAATCTGCTTCGGCTCTCTCGAGTACGTCAGCCACCCGCCGGCTCATCGCTCGGTGTATGCTGAACTGCGTGAAGGTATGTGGACCACCTTTGGCAAATTACCCTGAAGGTCACCTTTGGTAAAGCCGATAATTTTCAGACTGAGGACGTCTCTTTTGAGGTGGTTCCCTTCAGAAGTGCATACCATGCAATCTTTGGACGTCCGGCTTTTGCCAAGTTTATGGCTCGGCCCTGCTACATCTACAGCATGCTGAAAATGCCGGGACCCAATGGCGTCATCACAGTTAAGGGAGACTTCAAGAAAGCCAAGGAATGCGAGGCCTCCAATGCCGTCCATGCTGAACAAGCAATCTGCAGGGAAGAGTTGGAGGACCTCAAGAAAACAATTGGTCCCGATGAGATGCCGGCAACTGAAAAGCCGTCCTCTAAAGTCGACTCAAGCTTCAAGCCAAAGGATGACACCAAGAAAATCAAGCTCTCAAAGGAGGATCCGACAAAGGAGGCCATCATCGGCACCGGTCTCGACGACAAATAGGAAGGCGAGCTCGTCAAGTTTCTCCGTGAGAACCGGGACATATTTGCCTGGTCACCATCTGACATGCCAGGTGTCCCGAGGAAACTTGCCGAGCACTCCCTAAAAGTCAACAAGGACGCAAAGCCGGTCAAGCAAGGCCTTCGTCGGCTCGGAACTGAGAAGCGCAAGGCGGTGGGAAAGGAGATCCTAAGGCTCACAGCTGCCAAATTCATTCGTGAAGTTGTCCACACTGATTGGTTGGCAAATCCCGTGCTAGTCCCAAAGAAGAACACCTCGGAGCTGTGTATGTGCATTGATTTCACCGGCTTAAACAAAGCTTGCCCTAAAGATCCGTTCGCTTTACCGCGCATCGATCAGGTCATTGATTCAACCGCCGGCTCAGAGATGCTATGTTTCCTGGACGCTTATTCGGGTTACCATCAGATAAAGATGAAGGAGTCAGATCAAATCAAGACATCCTTCACTACGCCGTATGGCAATTATTGTTATGTCACAATGCCGTTCGGCTTAAAGAATGCCGGTGCTACTTACCAAAGGTGTATGCAGCGGTGTTTGGACAAACAAATTGGCCGCAATGTTCACGTCTATGTTGACGACATTGCATTCATGTAGAAGAAGCGTGGCGATCTCATCGCCGATCTGTCGGAAACCTTTGCAAACCTAAGGGAGTACCAGATGAAGCTTAATCCGGCAAAATGCATCTTCGGTGTACCCGCAGGCAAGCTTCTGGGCTTCATTGTTTCCCAAAGGGGAATTGAAGTTAACCCGGAAAAGATAAAGGCGATTCAGAACATCGAGAAGCCGACTTGTCTGAAGGACATACAGCGGCTTACGGGTTCCGCTGCGGCTGCCAGCCGTTTCATCAGCCGGCTTGGAGATAAAGCTTTGCCTTTGTATAAACTCCTCAAAAAGTAGGATAGTTTCGTCTGGACGGAGGAAGCAGAAGCAGCCTTAGCTCAGCTGAAGTATACATTGACGCATGCTCCAATCTTGGCGGCTCCAAAGGAAAGAAAGCCACTCTTGCTCTATTTGTCGGCCACAACTTTGTTATCAGTGCCGTCATTGTAGTTGAGCGCCTGGAAGAGGGAAAGCAATGGCCGGATCAGCGCCCCGTCTATTTTATTAGCGAGGTATTCTCAGATTCAAAGCAGCGCTATCCCCACTACCAGAAGTTAGCCTATGGCGTATTCTTTACCGCCAGGAAACTGCGTCATTACTTCCATGATCACACAGTTACGGTGGTCAGCAAGGCTCCGTTAAGGGAAATCATCAACAATGCCGACGCAACGGGTCGAGTCGCCAAATGGGGCATCGAATTAGCAGCTTTCGACATCCAGTACAAGCCGAGGACCGCCATCAAATCTCAGGTCTTAGCCGACTTTGTTGCAGA
>QRDG01001064.1:0-55104 GCA_012064385.1 Puccinellia tenuiflora
GCCTCGCCTGTTAGCCGTCGTGATCACCAGTGCTCATCTCTCTCCCCCTCAATCAACCCGGGGTACTCGACCCAGGGATTTGCCGAGTCCCAACCTCGTCACTGGGTGCGAACCCGCTCGCGCCACCACCTTCAGCGGCCCCGGAGCGGGAGGAAACAAGACGTGCGAGCCGCAGGGCCAGCCCCATGGCGAGCGCCAGGACGAGACCATTCTCCCGCGCACAGGTCCCCCTGCAGCCGATCGGTTGGACCGCGACCACGGGAAAACCATCTCCGTCGGCTCATCCACCACACGCAACCGAGATCTGCGCCACGACCTCAACAACCGCCTGTACGAGGACATGCGCACCCGCATCGAGCGCCGTCGGGAGCGTCATCACCGGGAAGATCAGGACGACGACATCACTGAAGCCTGCCTCGCCCTCTCTCCTGAGTTCCGCCAGGCCACCTATCCTAAGAAGTTGAAGATCGACGTTCTTCGCTACGATGGCACCACCAACTCCCGGGATTTCCTACAGCTCTACTCCCTCGCTGCGGTAGTCGCCGGGACCGACGAGGTCATGATGGCCAACTGGTTCCCACTGGCCTTGAAGGGAGACGCCCAGCCATGGCTTCTCAATCTTCCCAAGTGCTCCATCCGTTCCTAGCGTGAGCTGAAGGAACAGTTCCTGGGGGCTTTCCAAGGCAGGTACCAGCGCCCGGGAGTTCCCAGTGTCCTCCAAGACTTCAAGTGTTGGGGATATGCCGAACAGGTTCCTTCACGGAGGTGACTAAAAGCCAGAATACCAGGGTGGCCAATAGAGGTGGTAAGCCGAATCCGGCTTACCGGGCGGCCCAGTATGATGAAGTGCAGGAGGCCCGACCGGCTAAGGGAAGGTTCCAGAAGGCGGCTGATGGTGGATATTAATAAGTTGGGTGGTGCCCCAAGCGAAGGCGGAATTGTAACTAGTAGCAGTTTTCCCTCAATTAAAGAACCGAGGTTTATCGAACCAGTAGGACTTTGAAATCAACAATGAGGTGAATGTTGAAGATCTATGGTGCTTAACCTTCAACAGACGTGGACCTGCACACACTCAATCAAAATACTTTGCTCCCAACGGCGGAGAGGTTGTCAATCTCTCCAGTCTCGCAGAACACAAAGCGGTTAATTCTACGATGAAATAGATAAAATATGAAAAGTGACCAGAGGAGTAATGATGATTAAAAGCAAGTAAATGAGGTTGAAAACAATGTAAAAAGATGGACCGGGGGCCATGGGTTCACTAGTGGAGTCTCTCAAGTAGATAAAATATGCATGTGATGGGTGAACGAATTACATCCGGGCAATTGACAAGATCATGACACAAACCCAATTTAGCTATGACAAAAAGGACATGATAATATTTATGGAGGCATCACGACAAGGAACAAAGACCGTTGAGTCCAACTACGTCTTTGTCTAAATAGTCCACCGTGGGATCGCTATCCAGCCTGTCACCCAACGGTATTAAGTTGCAAGCAACAGACAATTGCATTAAGTAAAGTGCATGAAGTAAGAAATACTAATATAAAAATAGACATTAACACCGCTATTTTACCCTTAGTAGCAACAACACACCCTCGCCCTTAGACGTTTCTGTCACTCGTGCCCAGGAACAAAAGGGGGCATGAACCCACTATCTAGCATAAATACCATCTCTTGGAGATACACACAATCACTTGGCCAAAGTAACTACGCACATCGGAGAGCATGCAAGAACATAAATTACTAATATAAGAATCATGCTCAATTTGAACATAACTTCATAATCCATCGGATCCCAGCAAACACATCACATAGCATTACAATAATCGATCTTGATCATGTTAGGCAGCTCACAAGATCATAAGACATGAAGCATAAGAGAGAGAGAGACTACCATCTAGCTACTGCCATGGACCCGTGGTCCAAGGTGAGACTACTCACAAATCATCCCGGAGGAAGGCATGTCGATGAAGAGCCCTCCGGGATCGATCTGCCCTCCGACAGAGTGCCGGGATCAGCTTCAGATTGGACCACGAACTCGGTGACGGTGCGTCGGGGTCGAGTTTCTGGAAAATAATCGCCGCCCTGACATTTTTAGGTCAATTGTGATTTTATAGGAGTCGGAGGGGGCCGAGGAGGTGCCCAAAGGGCAGGGGCGGGCCCCACCCGTAGGTCCCCCCCAGGCCGCGGCTGGTACCCGCGTGTGCCCTGTGGGTTGCCTCCGAGGCTGCCCTTCGAAGTCCGTCTTCGTCTTGGCGTAAAAATAATCTAAGTAAATTTTCGTCCAATTCCGAGAATATTTCCAGAAGTAAATTTCTGAAACAAAAAGACAGCAAAAACAGGCAACTGGCACTAGGCATCTTGTCAATAGGTTAGTCCGACAAAATGCATAAAAATGATATAAATGACAGTAAAAACATGTCACAATATCACAAAACTAGCATGGATCACTCAAAAATTATAGATACATTTGAGACGTATCAGCGGCCTGCATTGTAGTCGAGTTAGCTCCCAAGGCAAGGTCCAAGCCGGATTAGAGTAGAACACTGTAACTTAGTCGGTTAGGTTTCTTCCTGCAAACCCTAGTCCAGGCGCCTTTATAAGCCGGACGTAGGGACGCCTGATGCATGTAAAATGCATACATGAACTTTGCATTATATCACTTATATTTCAATCATATTTGCATCATATAAGGGTTATATCATTGTTTTCTATTGATTTTGGGAAGATTTCACAGTTTTCCTATTTTTCTGGAATTAACCCTGCTCTGGCAGAAAACCCTATTTTCTATATTTTGATGTTTCAGGGACCCAAACGACATCCAAATGACCTGAAAATTTACGAGCATCAATTTTTGGAAGGAACAAAGCGTAGGGGCGAAGGATGCGAAAAAGTGGAAGCCCGAAGGCCAAAAGAGGGAGGCCCACGCGGCCAGATTCCTTGGCCGCGTGGGGCCCACCAACTTGGCCCTCGTGGCTCCGTTGCCGTCGATCTTTCTTCCAGAAGCTTCGTCTAGACCTTAAACCGACTATAAAAATAGTCCCCTGACGTTTTCCAGAGGGGAGCGCCATCGAAACACAGAAACACCAAAACAGAGACTTGGAGCTGCAGGTTGGAGGGGGAAAACTCCGGCGGGGCGCTGCCGGTGTGGTCTCCATCTCCCCCAACGTCATCTCCACCGTCTCCATGATGAAGAGGGAGTAGTCCACCCCTGGACTATGGGTTTGTGGAAGTAACTTATGTATCTTTCCTCTCTCTTGAGCTTCACTAATTAGCACCGTATGAGCTGCCGAACATGATTACGGTCATCTATGTAATTCCTTTGTGGTGGATCTCTTTATGAGTTAATATATGTTTGAGATTGCAATTGTTTTCTTTCAGTTATGAAAGTAGATGCATATTATGTACCCCGTTCTTGTCTACTTGTTCTGATCAAGCATGTTTATGAGAGCGTGTGTGGGGGAATGTGTGCATTAGTTGGAGTAATGAGAGGGTGGCCAGTGCGGTGAAAGTGAGAGAAGTTCTGCGATCCACTTGGGTATTTTTACCTTACTTTGTTGCCTCACTAGGCATAAAGAAAAATACCATGCTACCGGAGGTGTGGGTGTGACCATTGCCACTTCTCCATGACTAGATCTAGCATGTTC
Source organism: Puccinellia tenuiflora (assembly GCA_012064385.1). Classification (NCBI taxonomy): domain Eukaryota; kingdom Viridiplantae; phylum Streptophyta; class Magnoliopsida; order Poales; family Poaceae; genus Puccinellia; species Puccinellia tenuiflora. Next base: position 3,651 of record QRDG01001064.1, read on the forward strand.
TTATTTTAACTTCATGTCATAAGACTTAAAGCTATACTCTGATTTATCTTAATTACCGAGGTGCTAAGATTTAGTTCACATCTTGGTGGAGTGTAAGAGAGATTAATAACCAAAAGATCTCTATGTTAGGACGTGATGCCCATATAATTAGTAACTTGTCATGAGACCTTTTTGTTGCAATCTCATATGTCAATTCCTATGTTCCAATGTCCACCACTATATTAAAGAGAGAGTGCATTTGTGAAACCATGAACCCCGGTCCATTTTTAATCATAAGAAACACCTTTCCAACAAATTTTAAGCATTTTCCATTTTCTGTCATTTAAAAATCCGAAAATACAAAAATACTTTTATATCTTGCATTCACAATACAAACCCAAAAATATCATCCATCATTGTTCCCACCATCCTTGCATATTTATTTATCATCATTGCATATTTATTTCTTGTTTTGCATTTGTTTTATTTTGATATCATTCTCACACCTTGTGCTTGACAACCACTTGGTGAGGTTGAGGGCACAAAACAATTTACTTTGTTTGTAGGTTCTCAAGAGAAGGATAAGAAGATAAATCTTTCACTACTGATTCCCCGAGAGTTCGATATTAAACCCTCGAGTCACCCCTCATGGGGAAAACTGTCTTTCCTATACTATACACTCTGCACTTGGAGTCTCAACCTAACCCATATTCTTTTGACGCAGGTAACTACGTCAAGGGCCATCAAGACAATTTTCTGGCGCCATTGCCGAGGAATCATTGCTGTAAAGATTTGTCAAAGGAGTATCTCACAACAAAGTCAACTTCATCACCAACTTGTGCTAACACCTAAGCTTGGGGAGGTTGCACCTAGGTGAGCATCATCTTATCCATCTTTACCTTCAAATCATTTTATTTTGTTTTGTTTTTGTCTTGCATATCATCTTTATATTTCGGTTTGCATATTTTATTTTCAGTTTTTCATTTTGTGTTGCATTTGTTATTTTAGTTTGCATTGTTTAGTGTCATTTTACTTTCAGTTTTGCATTTAAAAATTAAAAACACATAAAAATTTGCAATCATGATTCTTGGGAACAAACAAAAAGTGAGTTCTCCATTAAGATCCACTTCTTATTTTAAGCAACATCCTGGAGAAACATTAAAAGATGCTTGGGTAAGAATTAATAGGATACATTATGAAGATCCTACACCTTGTGAAGATGAAAAGCTAAATCTTTACTTTTATTATGGAATAGATCCTTGGTATCAAAATGCTTTAGATGGGGCTACAGGTGAAAGTTTTGTCTTGTCAACACCACCTTGTGCAGCCATGACACTAAGAATAATTTTTGGTAGCTTTGTGGGTAGTAAGAAAAAGGTGGAGGATACCACAGTAGCAGTTGCATTATCTAAAGGTAAACTTAAATCCAAATTAGAGAAACTACCAAATAAAGAAGATTTTGAACAACTAGTATCTTATTCTGAAAACATTATTCCTAAGATAGACAATGAATTAGCTAATGTTATCCATAAACTAAGTTTATGTGAGAGATAATTTCTTGAAAAAGATGTTTACCTCAACAGAATTGAGGAAAAGTTGATTTGTGTTAGTGATTCATTAAAGAAAAACCCATCATTTAAACATATGAAGGAAGCTCCTGTTAAGAAACAAGTTTGGGTTGAGAAAGAGAGAAAAGTTGAGGAAGTTAAAATGCTTAGTGAAGTCAAGGAACCATTACTTGACTTAGATAATTGTAGCTTGCATGAATTAATATCTATCTTACAAAAAGTTGCAAGTGATCCTTCCATCAACTCTAACCAAGCAGGTTTTGGTTCTTATATTGCTAATCATGTTTTAAAAGAAAAGATTGCTAGGTACAACCAAGAAGCTATGATACCACCTAAGCTTGGGGATGTATGGATTCCCAAAGTACTAGTAACCATTGGAAAAGAGACACACCATGCTATATTAGATCTAGGATCTAGTGTCTCTGTTTTATCTAAAGAATTATATGAAGTTCTTAAATTAAAGAGTCTTGAAAAATGCTATATTGAACTTGCACTTGCTGATGATTCCATTAAACATGCTTTAGGAAAAGTAAGTGATGTTATGGTAGAGTTGCATATGACATTTGTACCTGTTGATTTTTTAATCATGGATATGGGGAATAAAACCTCTAGTCCAATTATTCTTGGAAGACCTTTTATTCGTACCACAGGTGCTATCATTGATTCAAAAAAAGGGAATGTGAAGTTTCAGTTTCCACACAAGAAGTGCATGGAACATTTCCCAAGGAAGAGGGACACACCAAAGTTCAAGTTCCCTCATGAGCTTCGTCCACAATAAGTATCAAGTAAGAAGCCTAGCTATATGGCTATAAAGAAAGCGCTTTACGGGAGGCAACCCAGTTGTTTTTATTTTTTATTTTCTTTGTGTCCTCTTGCTGTAACAAGAGACTTAGTTTTTAGTTTAGTTTCTGTAATTTTTAATAAAGTGCCAAGTTTTACCTATTTTGGTATGAAAAAGTTGCTATTTGCATTCGGAGATTTTATTCCAGCACGAATCTGTGCATGGTTTGATTTTTCATTCCTATTCTGTAACTCCGAATGAGATGAAATTTTTACTGTAAATGCAACTTTTCATCCTCTATATTCCTGAATGTTTTAAGAATTTTTGGACATGTTTAAGTTGGGTAGAAAAATGCGTTTCGCTGCTGCTAATTTTCTGGACAGATTTTGTCCCATTTTGTTTGATGCATTCTTTGAACTTTTAACTTGAATCTTTTTGATCCAATTGAGTTTATAAGTAGGCATACAACATTATACACTCTCTTGACATTAATATGAATTTTTGTCTATGAATTCTATGCAGCAAGTAATTCATTTGTCTATCACTAGTAATGTCACTCCACAGAAAAGAAATGGGAGAAACAGTGTTTTGAAGTTTTTTCACAGGGATTAGAGGAGATGCACCAAGAGCTATCCAAGGATGGTGAAAACCATAAGATTGGGGATGTGAAGACAACCCCACTGGACCAACACACTCTCGGTTTGCACACGTCTAACTTCTGTTTTTTGATCAATGCACTTTATCACATAAACTTGGAGCGTCTTTTTATTTGCTTTTTATTTTTGTTTGATTTTTGTTTTGAGACCACCACTATCATTTTTATATGAGAGAGCTACTGGAAGTTTGGGTTGAATTAAGTTGGATGCTATAATAAGATTGGGAAAGGGATGTTTGAGTTGATTTAAAAAGATATATATAGTTGCATGATTCATGTGCTTTTTAATGAGTGTTAATTTGCAAGTGTTTTATCAAGAGCTATCTTTTATTCATGTTTTGATGCTGAATGTTACTTTAATTTGTTTAACATGGATTGGTTAGTTCTATGGACACTTGTGCATGCATTTAGATGGTCAACTTTCTCCCTTTTGCTAGCCCAAAAATTCCAACAAGTAAAAACTTGTTTTCCAACACCTTCAACCAAAGTTTTTCCAGTGAGTCCACCATATCTACCTATTAGCTTTATGCTATTCCGAGAATGTTTATCATGTTACTTTGTGTTATCTATACCTCTGAATTAAAATGCTTATGTTATTGATTGTTATGGGAAAAGTTGATTAAATAGCTCTCACACCTTACTATTGCATTTAATAAACATGAACCATTGTGATTAAAATTATGAAGTTGTGAATTTGACAAGACTCTTGGTTGCTAGTTAGCCCAAATGTGTTGTCACAAGGCAAGCTTTCAACATTGCACTATATTATATCTAGTTGATATCATGTACTTTTGTTTATGGATGCTTGTCATGGTGCCAAATAAATGTGGAAATTTAGTAGGTTTAAGTAGTTGTCTAAATGGCTAGAGAGATACCTGGGCCGCCAATCTAAGCCATGTTGTCATGGTGGAAATTTACTTACATGCTATGTGAACCTTCAGTGATACACCTCACAATAAAAAGCTATACCAATAGTAAATAAAAAGGGTGTTGAGATTGTTCCTTATGTTTGTTTGTCTTGTCATTTTGACATGGGCTTGTTCCATGTCCTGGGACAAGAGGTACCCCAGTTAACCCTCTTAATGACGCTATTATACAATGCTTTTACTTGAACTTGCTTTGTTTCCCAAGTTGAGTAACACCATGGTGTAGGTACTCATATTCAAGGGGCATGAGACTTTCAACCATTTCTTTGTCAAGCACACTACTCATATTTGCTTTCACTTTAAACTTTAACCAGTCAAGATGTTATAATAAGGGGTAATGAGAGCTTGACACCAATGCCACATTGCAAACATTAACTTAAGTAGAAGTATTTGGAAGTTAGATGAGACTTGTTCATGTTTTTACCTCTACTCATATATATGTCTTTCCAAAGTGTCCACTTTTATATTCAGTTTTATAAGAGTACTCTATGACCATTATAGGATGTTTTTACTTTTCATTATGCATACATTTGGTCCGTAGTACTTTCTTCTATGTTACACTTTGTGAATTATCATTGAATATACTTGCATTGAGTAATTGATATCAATTTATAATCTATCTTGCATATTGCTACTCCTTTAAAGAATGAATCATTTGACTTTATGTAGCAATAGTAATCATCTTTGATATCCATTATTAGTCTTAAAATGCAAAGTCCATGTTGGTTTTATCACCTTTATACTCGAGGACGAGTATAGGTTAAGCTTGGGGATGTTGATGCATGTAAAATGCATACATGAACTTTGCATTATATCACATATATTTCAATCATATTTGCATCATATAAGGGTTATATCATTGTTTTCTATTGATTTTGGGAAGATTTCACAGTTTTCCTATTTTTCTGGAATTAACCCTGCTCTGGCAGAAAACCCTATTTTCTATATTTTGATGTTTCAGGGACCCAACGACGTCCAAATGACCTGAAAATTTACGAGCATCAGTTTTTGGAAGGAACAAAGCATAGGGGCGAAGGATGCGAAAAAGTGGAAGCCCGAAGGCCAAAAGAGGGGGGGGGCCCACGTGGCCAGATTCCTTGGCCGCGTGGGGCCCACCAACTTGGCCCTCATGGCTCCGTTGCCGTCGATCTTTCTTCCAGAATCTTAGTCTTGACCTAAAACCGACTATAAAAATAGTCCACCGACGTTTTCCAGAGGGGAGCACCGTCAAAACATAGAAACACCGAAACAGAGACCTGGAGCTGCAGATTGGAGGGGGGAAACTCCGGCGGGGCACTGTCGGTGTGGTCTCCATCTCCCCCAACATCATCTCCACCGTCTCCATGATGAAGAGGGAGTAGTCCACCCCTAGACTATGGGTTTGCGGAAGTAACTTATGTATCTCTCCTCTCTCTTGAGCTTCACTGATTAGCACTGTATGAGCTGCCGAACATGATTACGGTCATCTATGTAATTCCTTTGTGGTGGATCTCTTTATGAGTTAATATATGTTTGAGATTGCAATTGTTTTGTTTCAGTTACGAAAGTAGATGCATATTATGTACCCCGTTCTTGTATACTTGTTTTGATCAAGCATGTTTATGAGAGCGTGTGTGGGGGAATGTGTGCATTAGTTGGAGTAATGAGGGGGTGGCTTGTGCGGTGAAATTGAGAGAAGTTCGGCGATCCACTTGGGTATTTTTACCTTACTTTGTTGCCTCACTAGGCATAAAAAAAATACCATGCTACCGGAGGTGTGGGTGTGACCATTGCCACTTCTCCATGTCTAGATCTAGCATGTTCTTATTTTAACTTCATGTCATAAGACTTAAAGCTATACTCTGATTTATCTTAATTACCGAGGTGCTAAGATTTAGTTCACATCTTGCTGGAGTGTAATAGAGATTAATAACCAAAAGATCTCTATGTTAGGACGTGATGCCCATATAATTAGTAACTTGTCATGAAACCTTTTTGTTGCAATCTCATATGTCAATTCCTATGTTCCAATGTCCAACACTATATTAAAGAGAGAGTGCATTTGTGAAACCATGAACCCCGGCCCATTTTTAATCATAAGAAACACCTTTCCAACAACTTTTAAGCATTTTCCATTTTCTGCCATTTAAAAATCCGAAAATACAAAAATACTTTTATATCTTGCATTCACAATATAAAACCCAAAAATATCATCCATCATTGTTCCCACCATCCTTGCATATTTATTTATCATCATTGCATATTTATTTCTTGTTTTGCATTTGTTTTATTCTGATATCATTCTCACACCTTGTGTTTGACAACCAGTTGGTGAGGTTGAGGGCACAAAACAATTTACTTTGTTTGTAGGTTCTCAAGAGAAGGATAAGAAGATAAATCTTTCACTACTGATTCCCCGAGAGTTCGATATTAAACCCTCGAGTCACCCCTCGTGGGGAAAACTGTCTTTCCTATACTATACACTCTGCACTTGGAGTCTCAACCTAACCCATATTCTTTTGACGCAGGTAACTACGTCAAGGGCCATCAACGCCTCAGGGCACGCTCTAACTTTCATTGTAATCGGCTCTTGTTGCCTTATAGTGAATTATAGCAGCACATAGGGTTTCGCCACCGTTGCGAGATCCGAAGCTGGGTAAACTCGTGCTCATCCCGTCACCGGAATCGCCTACATCTCATACACCTACCTCTCTACCTAGCCGGATGGCACCCCTGTCTAGGCTAGATTCGACAATACCATGACAGTTGGTGCCCACTGTGGGGCAAGAGATCTACGGGGTTACGTTCCTAGCGGGATCTACTGGCGGCATCGGCAACACCATCGTGGTCGGCTTGGTCAGCTACTTCGACGAGACTGGAGCTGGCCACGTTCTCAACAACGGCTTCTGGACGCCGGCAAAAGAGGATCCCGCCGGCTGGTCCACGGTCTCCATCAGGGCATCGACATCTTCTTCGGCTTCACCGCCAAGGCTTTGGACGATCTCGGCTTCACCTCGAGCACGCCCGCCACCCACCCCAGCAACTTTGAAGACGATCGGATCTGGACTCAGATGAGATTGCCGATCTTGATCTGGCTTTTGACGCTGATGATGAAGACTCTGAAGACGACGCAAGCTCTACTATGGCAGCGCCGAAATCCCACTTCATCGGCGTCCTAGGAGAATCCGGCTCAACCGAGTCGATGAATGACCCTGAGTCTATCCTCCCTGCTTTGCAGGTCGTGGCCGATTCAGAAGCCGGATCAGGGGATACCGCTCCTATGGAGCAGGACCTTGAATCTGAAGGAGAATCTGATGATATTAGTCCGAAAGTTGCGTCCTGCTTGGGATTCCATGTTGAGGTCTTAATGGGTGATGTCGTCTTCGATCCAAAAGGAGGCCCCGCCGCCTCGAACCCCGCCAATGGCGAAGAAACTCTTGCGACTCCGGAAGCTGGAAAGCAAAAGGAGGACTTTATCCCGCCACTTGCTCCGAAGAAGGGAGCCAATGATTTACCGGCTGATGGTGACGGCATTAACGCCACACTCGGAGCAGCGATAGAGAAGGAGCACGAAGAAAGGATGGCAAACATGCAGGAACGTTGCATCTTGCTGGAAGAGCACGTGGCCATAGTCGCAGAAAGCGAACTGGACCTCACTAATAAGGAAACAGAATTCGTCCGGAAGCAAAGGCAAAAAGGGGTCGACAACGTTTTTCGTCCACCTCGTGATAAAAATCTGCACAAAAAGCTGGACTTCCGTAGCAAGTGGGAAGCTGACCATGAGAATTCAGTCTGGAGAAGGTACCACCACCGACGTGACCCGGTGACTAAGTTGTGTTACTTTAACACCCCAGCCAAGAACATGGAGGCAGCCCAGGAGGTCATGTTCGACAAATCGTTGGACCGCGACGCCCACATCAAGTACTTGGCTTATCTGTTGGAGGTAGCGCAACAGCAACAAAACGACTCACAAGTTAAGTTGGGAAAGCTATTCGACGACTCCCGCCTTTGCAACTCGACGGTGAAGAAGTCAATGGCCGTTGCGCCCTCAGACCCAGACGATGATCCAGCTGGCTCAAGCAGCCAGAACAAAGGCGGCGATAAGGACCCAAAGGACAAGCAACCACGTAACAATGGTGCCGAGTCTCGGACAGATTCATCTCGTCACCGCGAAGCCGGCAACAATTACGACGGACATCGAAGCCGGGAACAAAAGGAGGACCCTCGCAAGGACAATGCGGCACCACCTCGTCAAGAACGACGCCGGGAAGGAGAGAATCCGCCTTGAAAGGGGGGCAATAGAGATAATCTACCACCTCCACCACCGCCTCCACCGAGCAAAGAGGGAGATAACCCCTCCAGATATGTACCCCCTCCACGACGCCAAAGGTCTCCAAGCCCACCGCGTAAAGCGAGTCGAGTGAGCCAAAGCCGTCATGGGGATGATCCAAGGCGAAGTAAGTCAATGAACGAGAAGCCGCCTACAGTTCATGATGTTCGAAGCCTAATTGAGGAGAGGAAGTCGGCCAGAGATGCCCAGTACCTCGGTCCCAAGTATTTTGGCAGAGCAATCAGATAACAAATCCTACCGCCGACTTTGTCTAACGTCACAAAGATGGTGGAGAAGTATAGCGGCACAGGAAATCCTGAGACATGGCTTTCAGATTATGTCAGTGCCTGCGATATTTATGAAGGCAGTGCCGACTCCGTGATACGTCTCAAACGTATCCATAATTTTTGAGTGATCCATGCTAGTTTTTGTGATATTGTCACATGTTTTTACTGTCATTTATATCATTTTTATGCATTTTGTCAGACTAACCTATTGACAAGATGCCCAGTGCCAGTTCCCTATTTTTCCTGTCTTTTTGTTTCAGAAATTTACTTCTGGAAATATTCTCGGAACGTGTTGGAAATTTTTGAGGATTTTTTATTTGCCACAAAGAAGTACCAGTCCGAAGGAGAGCCGGAGGGGAGGCCCACAGGGCAGAGGCTGCCCCCTGCCACGGCCTAGGGGTGACCCGCGGGTGGGGCCCGCCCCTGCCCCTGGGACCTCTCCTCGACGCCCTTCGACGCCTATAAATTCACATCTGACCTAAAAACGTCGAGGCGGCCATTATTTTCCAGAAACTCGACCCCGGTGCGCCGTCACCGAAAACCCTAGTTCGGGGGTCCAATCTGAAGCTGATCCCGGCACTCTGCCGGAGGGGAGATCGATCCCGGAGGGCTCTTCATCGCCATGCCTTCCTCCGGGATGATTTGTGAGTAGTCTCACCTGGGACTACAGGTCCATGGCAGTAGCTAGTTGGTAGTCTCTCTCTCTTGTGCTTCATGTCTTATGATCTTGTGAGCTGCCTAACATGATCAAGATCGATTATTGTAATGCTATGTGATGTGTTTGCCGGGATCCGATGGATTATGAAGTTATGTTCAGATTGTGCATGATTCTTATATGAGTAATTTATGTTCTTGCATGCTCTCCGATGTGCGTAGTTACTTTGGACAAGTGATTGTGTGTATCTCCAAGAGAGGATATTTATGCTAGATAGTGGGTTCATGCCCCCTTTTGTTCCTGGGCACGAGTGACAGAAACGTCTAAGGGCGAGGGTGTGCTGTTGCTACTAAGGGTAAAACAGCGGTGTTAATGTCTATTTTGATATTTGTATTGCTTACTTCATGCACTTTACTTAATGCAATTGTCTGTTGCTTGCAACTTAATACCGTTGGGTGACAGGCTGGATAGCGATCCCACGGTGGACTTTTTAGACAAAGACGCAGTTGGACTCAACGGTCTTTGTTCCTTGTCATGATGCCTCCATAAATATTATCATGTCCTTTTTGTCATAGCTAAATTGGTTTTGTGTCATGATCTTGTCAATTTCCAAGTTGTAATTCGTTCACCCATCACATGCATATTTTATTTACTTGAGAGACTCCACTAGTGAACCCATGGCCCCCGGTCCATCTTTTTACATTGTTTACAACCTCATTTACTTGCTTTTAATTATCATTATTCCTCTGGTCACTTTTCATATTTTATCTATTTCATCATACAATTAACCGCTTTGTGTTCTGCGAGACCGGAGAGATTGACAACCTCTCCGCTGTTGGGGACAAAGTAATTGGTTGAGTGTGTGCAGGTCCACGTCTGTTGAAGGTATCCCTAAGCGCCAGAGATCTTCAACATTCACCTCGTTGTTGATTTCAAAGTCCTACTGGTTCGATAAACCTCGGTTCTTAATTGAGGGAAAACTGCTACTAGCTGCAATTCCGCCTTCGCTTGGGGCACCACCCAACTTATCAATATCTACCATCAAGCAGTTTTCTGGCGCCGTTGCCGGGGACTTTGGAGCTACAGCAAGGGGAGTCTCATCTCAATCTCTTTACTTTGTTTTCGTCTTGCTTGCTTTATATCTCGTTTAGTTTATTTTCCTGTTTCAAAATTTTAAAGCCCAAAAAAATTAGTGTAGTCTTTAATCCTGTCTTGTTATTTTATCCTGTCTTTATGTCTAGCTTTACCACTCTTGATATGCTTCTGTTAGCCGAGTTCTTTACCTTCAAACAAAAGAGAGAAGAAAGTTTTAAAAATGCTTGGGATAGAATTTCAGAATTACATCAAAAGATCCAACCCATGCATGCTATGTGTGTTTTACTGAGATGCTTTTATTATGGATTATCTGATGCATGCAAGCATGTTTTGGATGTCATTACTGGAGGAAACTTTTTGAAATTGATGAATTAGAATCCCTGAGAATTATAAAAGGCTTAGTTGTTTTCCCACCAATGAGAAAACTAATGGAATACATGGTAGATTAGATAAAATAGAAAATATTTTATGTAATCTAAATTTAAATGGAATAGAGGTGAGCTCTAAGATTATCAAATCCTTGAAATAAATGGAGATTGGGAACCGATATCCCTATTGAAATAAATGATCAAAGGTTCCTTGCTTATTATGATATTGGTTCTATGATGTCAACTATGCCTAAAATGGTTTTCGATGCTATGAATTTTGGAGACTTATTTGATTACCCTTTTTGTCACTCTCATTCTGATGGTAGCTCTTCAAAAAATTATAAAAGAGTTAACGAAGTCCTTGTCACTTTTAAACATAAGACTGCTTTGGTTGATTTCTTGGTTCTTGAGTCAAAGGCTCAAGCCAATATTGTTCTTGGAAGATCTTTCCTTCATTCCGTGGGAGCTTTTATTGATGTTAAAAAGGACTACATACGTTTTCGTTTTCCCATTAGGGGCAGGTTCTCCTTTCCCCTCAAAGAGAAAGAAGTTCTTATTGAAGGAAAAGTTGCAATGGATTTCGAAAAAACTTGATATTTGGCATTGCGCCTAGCTAAAGGCGTTAAAGAAAAGCGCTTGTTGGGAGGCAACCCATCTTTTGTTTTCAGTTTGCTTTTTGATTTTCTTGAGTCATGAAGTTATTACCTCTGTAGCAACTTCATTGTATCTTTTTCTTTTGGTTTTTTTGTGCCAAGTTTAGGCTCTAATGCATTGAAAGTCCGAGGTATTGTGTTGCTGTCCAAAAACAGATTCTGTGCGCCTGTTGCACGAAAATCCTAAAATTTCCAGAATTTTATCTTTTTCTGATAATTTTTTACAGCAAGACTGATGCTTTTATATATCTTCCTTTAGTTTTATGTTTTTTTATTTGAGCTGCAGAAGTGCCTCGAAAAATTCGATCTTTACAGACTGTTCAGATTTTGACAGATTCTGCTTTTATTTTGCATTTGTCTCTTTACCATCGTCATATGTGATACTCTAGGGGAAGAGTGCCACATTGAGGCTTAGTAAACTGTAGCTAATGTCTAATGAAGTTGATTTGCAATTTGTCATGAGTTGAACACATGTGCATTTTAATTTATGAGCACTAACCCTCTAATCAAATTATGAGAAGTTTTGTGTGAAGGGAGTTTTTAAGTTCCAAAGGAGAGGAATATGAAGAAACCGAGGATGGATCAAAGCTCAAGCTTGGGGATGCCCCCATGGCACCCCTCTGAATATCAAGAACTATCAAGAGTCAAAGCTTGGGGATGCCCAAGGCATCGCCTCATCTTCATCGACTATCATAAGGTCGGCTTCGTTGAACTTCGTTTCTATCACTTTACATATTATGTGCTATGCTTGGAGCGTCTTTTTACTTTCAGTTTTGTTAGTTTGTTTGTTAGTCATATCTTTGTTGGATCCTAGCTTTATTTGTGTGGGAGAGAGACACGCTCCGCTTTTTCGTTTGAATACTCCTTTGCTTCGCTTATATCTTTTTGAGTATTCTTAGCTACTGTCTGTTTTCTAGTAAGCTCTCGCTTTTAGTTTTTATCTTGTTTAGAGCTGCTATTTGTTAAGCTAAACTCTCTTGTTCTTCACCTATATTTGTTGGAGAGTTTTTTTGGTTGCTTGGTTAATGTGTTAGATCGGAAAAATGCTATGCATGTGGCAGTGGTATGAAGTAGAAAAACCTGCATAGTCTTGTAGATCACTATGTGGATAATTTGATACCCTTCAATTGTTTTGAGGCACTAAAATAACTAATGTTTAAAATGTGTTGGTTAATGGTGTTAGAGCTGATTAGTGGAGAGGTGTTATTAAAGCGTGGAGCCGTACTTTTCTGAACTAAACAACCTAAGTCAACAATGCTAATGTGTCATGAATTCTACTAAGTTGGAAATATGTTCCTAGTGGGTAGTTACTGCAACGGTCGTGGAAGCCAACAGGGCACTTGTGTCGCCGCCACGATCCCTCTCGGGGTGTCTCTAACCATTTGTGGAACATTGAAACTGCTAGTTGTTTGCAATATACGAAATGCATTGTTGAGTTTGGTTTTTGGCACTTCCACTTTCATATTTTGCTAGACTACCTCTTCGGTGCTGCGCAATGCCCTCTCTCATATTGAGATTGGTGCATACTTCGCGAGCACATCCAACTCCGTGGGAGAACATCATCCTGTTCTCCTACACATAAGCCAACTATCTTCCTCAAAACAGCCACCATACCTACCTACCACGGCATTTCCATAGCCGTTCCGAGATACATTGCCATGCAACATCCATCATTACATTACATAACTTGATGTCGTTCTTCATTATCATATAGTTTACTTGATCATTGAGTTAGTGTGCAACGTGGCTTGCCACATGTTCTACATTTTTATTTTCTACACACTACGCTCGATCATGCATATCTTCTTTTATACATCATGTATTAGTCTTCTGAGTTATGAGTACCAAAAGTGTGATGATCATCTTGTAAAAATATAGTGTTGCCCCTACCTGTGAGCATATTGAAAAGAGTCCAAAGTGGCCACATAAAAGAGTCCAAAAGAGGCCAATGAGAGAAAATTTAAAAGAGCCACGGAGGCCACAATAAACAAAAAAGAGAAATATAAAAGAGAGAGGGGGCAGCACTACTATCCTTTATTCCACACTTGTGCTAGTTAGCACCTACACTTCATTATAGAGAGTTTTCATGTTTCATTTGTGTAACTATGTGGGGAATTAACGTTATAGAACTTGGCTTGTATATTCCAAGGATGAGCCTCCTCAAGTGAGCTCTAGGTCTTCATGAGCAAGAAAGTTGGATGCACCCCCACTAGTTCCATTGGAGAGCTTTCTTACACTTATAGCTCTATGTGCATCCGTTGCATGGCAATCACTACTCCTCATACAGTGTCAACTACGGGACTTCCTTCTGTCTTGTGGTAACTTTCTCCACTGTTTGAGCCTTTCTTTTGACCTTCCAAACCTCCATCATTGTTCTCTTTGCCATAACATCATGGTGCCAAAGCCACTTCTTACTTGCACTAGTTGAGTAGACTTCGAAACAGTTGATTTGTGAAGTATATGGATTAGGACACCTGACTTGAGCTTGGCTATTTTCATGAATTACTAATTAGATGCTTTGAAGAATGATTGATACTTTACATTGGAGACATAATTCGCAATTCTTCTTTCTAAACCTTATGTATGGTTCCATGTCTCCAACGCACTTATTCATGAAAAGTTTCTAGCATTTGTTAGCTAGCGTTTGTTAATCATTATTTGCTTAATGTCAACTATAGACAATTGTTTTGGATCACCTTATTCACTTCTTGTGCTTTGCATTACTATCTTGATCAAGATTGTGTTGGTTGCATGTCTCATAAAAAATTATTTGTTATCACTTACCTACTCGAGGACGAGTAGGAGTTAAGCTTGGGGATGCTGATACGTCTCAAACGTATCTATAATTTTTGAGTGATCCATGCTAGTTTTGTGATATTGTCACATGTTTTTACTGTCATTTATATCAATTTTATCCATTTTGTCGGACTAACCTATTGACAAGATGCCCAGTGCCAGTTCCCTATTTTTGCTGTATTTTTGTTTCACAAATTTACTTCTGGAAATATTCTCGAAACGCGCTGGAAAATTTTTGAGGATTTTTTATTTGCCACGACGAAGTACCAGTCCGAAGGAGAGCCGGAGGGGAGGCCCACAGGGCAGAGGCGGCCCCTGCCACGTCCTAGGGGTGACCCGCGGGTGGGGCCCACCCCTGCCCCTGGGACCTCTCCTCGACGCCCTCCGACGGCTATAAATTCACATCTGACCTAAAAACGTCGAGGCGGCCATTATTTTCCAGAAACTCGACCCCGACGCGCCGTCACCGAAAACCCTAGTTCGGGGTCCAATCTGAAGCTGATCCCGGCACTCTGCCAGAGGGGAGATCGATCCCGGAGGGCTCTTCATCGCCATGCCTTCCTCCGGGATGATTTGTGAGTAGTCTCACCTTGGACTACGGGTCCATGGAAGTAGCTAGTTGGTAGTCTCTCTCTCTTGTGCTTCATGTCTTATGATCTTGTGAGCTGCCTAACATGATCAAGATCGATTATTGTAATGCTATGTGATGTGTTTGCTGGGATCTGATGGATTATGAAGTTATGTTCAGATTGTGCATGATTCTTATATGAGTAATTTATGTTCTTGCATGCTCTCCGATGTGTGTAGTTACTTTGGCCAAGTGATTGTGTGTATCTCCAAGAGAGGATATTTATGCTAGATAGTGGATTCATGCCCCTTTTGTTCCTGGGCACGAGTGACAGAAACGTCTAAGGGCGAGGGTGTGCTGTTGCTACTAAGGGTAAAACAGCGGTGTTAATGTCTATTTTGATATTAGTATTGCTTACTTCATGCACTTTACTTAATGAAATTGTCTGTTGCTTGCAACTTAATACCGTTGGGTGACAGGCTGGATAGCGATCCCACGGTGGAGTTTTTAGACAAATACGCAGTTGGACTCAATGGTCTTTGTTCCTTGTCGTGTTGCCTCCATAAATATTATCATGTCATTTTTGTCATAGCTAAATTGGGTTTGTGTCATGATCTTGTCAATTGCCTAGCTGTAATTCGTTCACCCATCACATGCATATTTTACTTACTTGAAAGACTCTACTAGTGAACCCATGGCCCCCGGTCCATCTTTTTACATTGTTTACAACTTCATTTACTTGCTTTTAATTATCATTATTGCTCTGGTCACTTTTCATATTTTATCTATTTCATCATAGAATTAACCGCTTTGTGTTCTGCCAGACCGGAGAGATTAACAACCTCTCCGCCGTTGGGGACAAAGTAATTGGTTGAGTGTGTGCAGGTCCACGTCTGTTGAAGGTATCCCTAAGCGCCAGAGATCTTCAACATTCACCTCGTTGTTGATTTCAAAGTCCTACTGGTTCGATAAACCTCGGTTCTTAATTGAGGGAAAACTGCTACTAGTTGCATTTCCGCCTTCGCTTGGGGCACCAACCAACTTATCAATATCTACCATCACTCCACAGTACGCTTTTTGCCCCTGATGTTAACCAGGACGGCACGCATGTGGATCGAAGGCTTGCCGGAAAGAACTGTTCATACCTGGAGTGACATGAAGCGCGTATTTATCCAGCACTCCAAGGTGCGTACAAACGCCCTAAGTCGATATTCGACTTACAACGGTGTGTACAGCAGAAGAACGAGTCCAGCAGAGAATTCGTTTCACGTTTGTCGGGGAGATGAACCCCGGATACCCCGAAGAAGCTCACATCTTCAAACTCTTTGCACCGGCTGGGCAGTGCAACCAAAAGCACGCCGGCTGGAACGAGCCGCCTGCACCTACCCGGACGCAGACGTCCGGCTAGGATGGAGCCGGACCAACCAACCGACAGTTCCTTACCCGTGGGCCATCCCCGCGTAACCGCTCCTGATGAACAGTACATCTTGTCGGGCATCTCCTGTACCGAATCATGGCAACGAGTTCCAGCCGGCCTGTACTGTAGTGATGTCATAGGGGTAAAACTGTAACATCCTTGTAACCCAAAACCCTAGCCCGTTGCCTATATAAGGCGGGCTAGAGCCTCCTGCGGGAGGCAAGCAACAAGGGGAAGGAAGAAGGATCAGTAGTCGATAGAATCGTCGTCAACCTCCAGCCGGCTAGGACTTCCAGCCGGCTGCCACCAGAATACAGCTCGAGGAGCATCTTTGTAGCCCGATACTGTGATCAAGCAATAAGAACAAGAAGGAGCAGGACGTAGGGGTGTTACCTCCACAAGAGGGCCCTGAACCTGGGTAACTAGCGTGTGTTTGCGTGCTTGTTGCACAATCCCGCGTGAGCATCCATCGTCGCCTTGCCCCATACTTCTTTCCATCTCTGATGGATATGCCGTGCAACCCACCACGACATTTGGCGCCCACCGTGGGGCTCGCGACGAGCGGAGTCACGTTCTGCGTGGGATCCTGGACCGTAGATGATCGGCGGGTCGTCTTCGGCCTCATGCTCTCCATCGGCTCCATCGGCTGCGTCCTCGACAACACCAGGAGCTTCGCCGACGTGGACTTCACCAGCGGAGGCACCGTCATCACCCTTGGTGATTTCCACGTCTACGTCGCCGTCGCCGCCAAGGAGTACCCGGAGGAGGTCTACTCGTGCTTGGCTCCTTTGATCTTTGACGCCAGCATCTGCCACGACGACTTCGCCTTCGGCTACCCCAGCTCTAGCGACGCGGACCGCGACGGCGCCAACCTCAACGTCTTCGCCGAGGTGCACATGGTCGAGCACGTGGCAGCAGGAGGCGGCGTCGCCACTACTGTTCATGAAGCTGGAGAACCCTCTCGCTTCCCGCGCAACCTTGAAGCCGACTTCGAGCTGCTAAGCACCCCCATCGCACCGGGTGCGGATCCAGCCAAGGCGGTGGCTGAACTCGAGAGGATGCGTCAATAGATATACGACAAGGCTCTTCACCTCGCATCGACGCAGCGCCGACTCAACGCCACGATGCGCGAGTACAACACTGTCCATGGCTTCGCGCCGGCAAGGGGCAACACGAAGAAACTGAACGAAATCCGGCGCAAAGGAGGGGATCTCGGCGGTGCCCCGAACCATGCTGACCAGCCGCACGAGCATTCGGACATCGTTTCGCCCGAGTACAGCAACCCGGTGCAAAACATGAAGGCTGCGGAGGCGGCCACAGCAGAACTACCACATCTCCAAGGCGAGGAGCTACGCCAACAAGTGCGCCGGGTCCAGGAACTCATCGCCGCGGCTAATCGGCAGCAACACGAAACTGAGGTCACGACAAGCAGGGAGTATCATGATCCGCCTCCAGGCTACGACGCAGCCGAGGCGTCATCCACGAGCCGTGGCAGGGCGAAGAACAAGCAACCATGAGCACACCGTGAGGGGAGCGCGAGCTCGCATCCTCGTGATCACGGCCGCGATCCGGCTGGGAGACGCGAAGACGGCAACCGGAACGGGCCGCAAACCGGCCGTAGCGTCAAGGAGCGAATTGGGCACAAGGTCACCATTGAAGAGCGCCTGGGACCGTTGGGGCCCGAAACAAGCCACGACGCACGCCTCCGCATCGACGCGCTCAAGGCATCAAGCATCATCGAGGAAGAAGATATCGCCGCGCATCGCTGCTTCGGACCTCGCATCCGGAATGAGCAGTTCCCGCGGGGATTCACCCTCCCAAGGGACACACCCAAGT
Source organism: Puccinellia tenuiflora (assembly GCA_012064385.1). Taxonomy (NCBI): domain Eukaryota; kingdom Viridiplantae; phylum Streptophyta; class Magnoliopsida; order Poales; family Poaceae; genus Puccinellia; species Puccinellia tenuiflora. The sequence continues at coordinate 21,544 of QRDG01001064.1, forward strand.
ACAACGGCACCGCGAAGCCGGAAGACTGGCTCGCCGATTACGTCACAGAGGTCAACATCGCAGGCGGCAACAAGCGGGTGGCCGTACGCTACGTGCCACTCATGCTCCAGGGGTCGGCTCGGACTTGGCTGAACAGCCTGCCGGCTGAAAGCATCAACGGCTGGCTGGACTTCGAGGAAGTGTTCAATCGCAATTTCACCGGCACCTACTTGCGCCCTGGCAACGCACAGCTGCTCGCGCTATGCAAGCAGAAGGACGGCGAGTCGGACCGAGCCTACCTCACCCGATGGACTAGCCTATGCAACTCTTGCGAGGGAATCCTCGAGCTTCAAGCCGTCCAGTACTTCATTCAAGGCTGCCGGGATTAGACGCTGCTCAAGCATAGGCTCCTGAGGAAGAGCCCGAAGACCATGGCGGAGCTCATGGCAATCGCCGACGAGTATGCCACCGTCGACGCGGGCATGACCAACCCGATTCGACTCGACGAGGCCGGAAGAATCATCACGGCGGAGCCGGCTGCAAGCCGCAGCCGGACGGAGAACCAGGAGGGAGGAAGATCAAATCGGCGAGACTCCGATGCGTCCGGCAAGCGCAAGATAACGGACGACCGCGTCGAGTCCAAGGTCGTCGCCACCACTGAGGGAAGGCTGGCAGGAGGCTTCGACAACCGCCGCATGAAGAAGAGCAGCGACATGCGCCGGACAAGGGCGAGGAACAGCTACGAGTTTTTACTCGATCAGCCGTGCTGGAACCATGGCGACCGGCCAGCAAACCACACCATCAGGCAGTGCATCCTGGGCCACCCAAGGCCGCCACCGTATGAACGGCGAAATCCGCCTCTGCCTCCGGATGAAGCCGGACGGGATGATCGGAGACGCGACGACAGGCGGCGCGAAGACAGGAATTGCGATGATCGCCAGCGCGAAGAACAAAGGAGGGAACGCCTTCCATCTCCGCCACCAAGGGGTCCAGACGGATACCAGAATCCGGATGCCTCCTACATCGTGTTCATCAGCGAGCACGACGACAAGCGAAGCCGGCGCGAGCAATTCAAGGAGGTGAATGCGGTGGTTCCGCCTGTCCCCCAATACCTCAACTGATCGCAAGAGCCCATCACGTGGGATCGTAGCGACCACCCGGAGCTGATGCCCAACCCAGGCGGCTATGCTCTAGTCCTGGAACCAATGATCATCTCCCCCAAGTGCGCCTGCACCTTCTCACGCGTCCTCATCGATGGAGGCAGCAGCATCAACATCCTCTACCGCGACACGCTGGGGAAGCTGGGTGTCTCCGAGTCCAGCTTGACGCCCAGCCGGACGGTCTTCCACGGCATTGTGCCGGGGCGAGCCGGCTCATCCATGGGGCTCATCCGGCTCGATGTCCTATTCGGCACCAAGGACAACCACCACCGCGAGACCATCTCCTTCGAGGTGGTCGATCACACCAGCACCTACCACGCCATACTCGGGCGGCCGGCGCTCACCAAGTTCATGGCGGTACCTCACTACGCCTATCTCAAGATGAAGCTACCAGGCCCACGCAGAATCATCACCATCTCCGGAGACTACAAGCGCTCCATCGCCTGCGCTTCGGACAGCGCGAAGGTGGCCGTGACCATGGTCTGCGATGGGGAAATGCGACAATTCAAGCGCAAGGCCAGTGAAGAGAAGCTGGAGATACCGGAGTCGGCCAAGCCGGATGGCGAGTCGAGTTTCCAGGCGGCGTGGGATACCAACAAGATCTACTTCGACAACAACGACAAGTCCAAGTTCGTCACCGTGGGGGCGAGCCTGGACCCCAAATAGGAAAGCGCGCTCGTCGAGTTCCTCCGTGAGAACCGGGACATCTTCGCGTGGTCCCCCAAGGACATGCCTGGTGTACCGAGGGAACTCGCCGAGCACTCTTTATACGTCCGGCCAGACGCCAAGCCGGTAAAACAGTCTCTGCGTCGCTTCGCGGAGGGAAGAAGACAGTTGATAGGAGAAGATATAGCCCGACTACTCGCGGCCGGATTCATTAAGGAAGTGTAACACACGGAGTGGCTATCAAATCCAGTGATGGTGGAAAAGAAGAACAAGCGATGACGGATGTGTATCGATTACACCCATCTCAACAAGGCCTGCCCCAAGGACCCTTTCGCATTGCCACGCATCGACCAAGTGATCGACTCCACAGCCGGCTGCGACCTCCTCTCCCTCCTCGACGCCTACTCCGGCTACCACCAAATTCCACTGAACCCGGATGACCAGCTCAAGACCGCCTTCATCACCCCCTACGGCCCATAATCCTACACCACCATGCCGTCCGGCTTGAAGAACGTGGGGGCAACATACCAGCGCTGCATGCAGAAATGCTTGCACGACCAGATCGGTCATAAAGCGCACTCCTACGTCGACGACGTCGTCATCAAGACCAAGGAGAAGCACACTTTGCTCGCCGACCTCAAGGAAACCTTCGACAACCTGCGCCGCTTACAGATGAAGCTCAACCCAGAGAAATGCGTGTTCAGCGTTCCAGCCGGACAGCTACTCGGCTACCTTGTGTCAGCACGAGGAATCGAGGCCAACCTAGAGAAAATTGCCGCCATCGACAACATGCGACAGCCTAGAAGCGTCAAGGATATCCAAAGGTTCACCGGCTGCCTGGCATCCCTCAGCCGTTTCATCAGCCGACTCGGTGAAAAGGCTCTCCCGCTTTACCACTTGCTGAAGAAGACGGACAAGTTCGTCTGGAGCGACGCGGCAGACGCCGCTTTCAAGGAACTCAAGCGCGCGATGGCTACCACCCAGGTCTTAGCACCTCTGGCTCCGAAGGAGCCCATGCTCATGTACATCGCCGCCTCCAACCGAGTCGTCAGCATCGTCCTGGTGGTAGAACGAGATGAAGCCAACAGGCAGCGGCCTGTTTAGCGGCCAGTTTACTACCTCAGCGAGGTGCTCTCGCAATCAAAGCAAAACTACCCACACTACCAGAAGCTTGTATACGGCGTGTACATGGCAACGAAGAAGCTGAAGCACTACTTTCAAGAGCATCCGATCAAGGTGATAAGTGATGCTCCGCTTGCCGAGATCATAGGCAACAAGGACGCGACCGGCAGAGTTGCGAAATGGGCGATTAACCTGATGGCGCACGGAGTTGAATATGACAAGAGAAAAGCGATCAAGTCGCAGGAGCTGGCTGACTTCCTAGCCGACTGGACGGAGACGGACCACGTACCGCCGCCACCCGACTCCGGCGAACACTGGCTCATGCATTTCGATGCTTCCAAAAGATACTGGGGACTTGGCGCCGGAGTCGTCCTCACCTCACCTAAAGGGTGCCGGCTCGAATACGTGCTACAAATCCATTTCACGGCGTCCAACAACGTAGCCGAATACGAAGCTCTTGCGCACGGCCTCAAGCTCGCCAAGGCTATGAACATCAAGCGGATCCTCTGCTACGGCGACTCCGACTTGGTGGTACAGCAAACCACCGGTCATTGGGACGCCAAGGACCCCAACATGGCCGCCTACCGCTTCTTCGTCCAGCAACTCGCGGGATGCTTCGACGGATGTGAATTCCACCACATCCACCGCTCCTACAACGAAGCAGCGGATACCTTGGCAAACATTGGCTCTCTCCGCGAGGAAATCCCACCCGGCGTCGCCCTCGAGAAGCTGTATAGACCATCCATGACGCCGTGTCCCGGCTCCGATTCCATCCGGATGCCGCCAAGCGCGGAGTCGGACGGGCCGGCTCCAGGCAAGCCGGAAGCCGTCGAGGTCCTCGTCATCGAAGAAGCTCCACCATGGACCCAACCCTTCCTTGCCTACCTCGCCAATGACGAGCTACCAGCGGACAAACTCATCGCCAGGCAAATCAAACGCCGAGCAAGTGCTTACACCATCATCAACAACGAGTTGTACAAGCGCAGCGTCTCGGGGATATTCCAACGCTGCGTAAGCCAAGAAGAAGGAATCAAAATCCTCAAGGAAATTCACCAAGGCGAATGCGGCCATCACGCGTCATCAAGAGCAATCGTGGCCAAGGCGTTCAGGCACAGCTTCTACTGGCCGACTGCGCTGGCGGACGCAAACCAGCTGGTCCGGCTCTGCAACGGCTGTCAACGATTCGCAACGCAGAAGCACATGCCGGCTTCAGCACTCAAGACAATCCCAATCACCTGGCCGTTTGCCGTCTGGGGACTGGACATGGTCGGCCCGTTAAAGAGATCTAGTGGCGTCATGACACACCTACTCGTAGCCGTCGACAAGTTCACGAAATGGATTGAGGCCAAGCCGATCAAGAATCTGGATGGACCAACAGCCGTCAAGTTCTTCAAGAGCATCATCTACCGCTTTGGCTACCCCAACAGCATCATCACGGACAACGGGTCGAACTTCATCAAGGGAGAGTTCGCCAAGTTCTGCGGCAGGACCGGCATCCGGCTCGACGTCGCCTCCGTCGCACACCCGCAGTCAAATGGGCAAGTTGAACGGGCAAACGGCCTCATCCTGTCCGGCATCAAGCCTCGGTTGCTCGAACCGCTCGAGCGGGCAGCCGGCGCGTGGGAAGAAGAACTACCTTCCGTCCTCTGGAGCCTAAGGACAACCCCAAATCGCTCAACCGGCTTCACCCCCTTCTTCCTCGTCCATGGAGCTGAAGCCGTCATGCCAACTGACATCGAGCACGACGCGCCTCGAATCGTTTTATTCACGGAAGCACAAGCTAAGCAAGCCTATGAAGACGGAATGGACCTGCTCGAGGAAGCACGCCAGCTTGCCGAGTCAAGATCGGCAATGTATCAGCAGCAACTACGCAACTACCACATCAGGCAAGTCAGGCCTGTCCGCTTCCGTGAAGGCGACCTTGTGCTACGACTAATCCAAGACACAAAGAACATGCACAAGCTTTCATCACCCTGGGAGGGACCATTCATCATAAGCAAAGCGCTCATCAACGACGCCTACTACTTGATCGACGCCCGCGAGCACAAGAAGGACACGATGGACAAGGAAGGCGACGAAACGGAAAGGCCATGGAACGCGTCACTCTTGCGTCGATTCTACACTTGAGAAAGAACCATGTATGTATCACCCATGCTATCAATAAAGAAATGAGAATGAGAAGCACATGAGCAGTTTTTTCGCAACCTTTTTTTTTGCATTTCCTTTCCAGTTGCTCCGTCAGCCGGCAAGCTTGCCTTTAGCGGCCGTGTAGCGTGACCAACCCCTAAACGGCTAACTCTTCGAATCCGGTTAAGGCCGGCAAGAGAACAAGCTGGAGGGGGCCAACAACGTGAAAAACGCATAAAGGAAAGTACTGCCGGCTGAAAAAATTCTGTTCTATAAACTCGGCCAAGCCGGCAGTCGGCAATTGTTTCTCCTATTACGGATGATTAACTACACAACACTAAACGGCTAACTCTTCGGATCCGGTTAAGGCCGGCAAGAGAATAAGCTGGAGGCCGACTGTATGCGAAAGACGTAAGAAACAGAAATCGTTGCCGGCTGAGAAAACTCTGGCCCAACAAACCGGATCCTAACGCTATAGTAGTGTGCATGATCCCGCTGGACGGTGAAGTGCACACGAATGGCGGCGGGAAAGGCTACAGGCGAGTGCGAAATTGAGCTAAGCAAAATGAAAATATTTCCTATAACCAAAAGAGCAAGCTAACCACTTCGTCATTTCATTTCCCGCACAAAAATGCCGCCTCCCGGCTCCGGAGATCTCGACCCGGACAGAGGATAATGCGTAAAGGATCAAGCCGGTCATAAACACACAAGCGCAAAGACAAAAGCAAGCGACATTCCACTTCATAAATAAAGGCTTACAGCCCGGAGTAGATTACATAAGGAAAAGAAGGAAGTCCACAGGCGGACAACCTCGCCCACGGCCCAAGCCGGCTACAGAACGACCTAAAAGCTAAGCGGGAGGCGGAGTCATATCGTCATCGCTCTCCTCCCACTCCTTGAGGCACAGGGAGCCGTCGAAGACCTTGACGTAGAGGACCCCAGTCTGGCGCTTCAGTTGGAAGTGGAGGATGAATGGAGGCTCCAGGCGGAAGAACTTGGCAAAGGCCTTCCAGCCAGAGAAGAACTCAGCCCGCCGGCGAACCTTCCCACCTTCTTGGCTGACAATGACACGAGCATGCACCCCCCAAGGGCCCTGGCGAGCTCCAACCAGATGAAGAAGAAAAGTGAAGGGGCCTTCCCCCTCCAAGGCATCGGCGACGGACCGAGGGAGCCACTGGACGCGCTGGATGGGCTCGTACAGCGTCAGAAGGAACTCCGAAACGGGAAACTCATCCCAGTAGACACCTACAGGAGACTCCGAGCGGGCAGGCGAGGGGCTCCGGTCACCACCAGTCGCCGCGACGGCGCCACTTCCATCGCCGCTGTGTCCAAGCTTCGGCGGCCGGCCCCTCCTGCGCGCTGCCACCATGCTGGAGGAACCTCCAGCGTCCTTCGTCGGCGGACGACCCCGACCGCGCTTGGCAACCATGGGAGAAATAGGCCCAATCTCCTTCTTCGGCGCCATGACTGGATGAGGAAGAGCAAAGGGAGAGAGAAGATAAAGCAAAGAAACCGCACCCGCACGGCTATTTATAAGGGGACCCGACGGTAGCTTAACCGTCAACGCCCCGCCTCCAGGCGACACATGGCCACTGTCACAGAGGACGGCGAAGCCGAGGAGGCAAAAAGCACAGCGCAGGATCAAGGCGGCAAAGGAAATTCCCGGGGGCTACGCAGCCGGCAAGCCGGTTCCGCAGACCCGGACGTACATCCACAACACCCCGAGTCACGGACTCGGGGGCTGCCACGCCGTCAGCCGGCAGGAAATTCCCGGGGGCTGCGCAGCCGGCAAGCCGGTTCCGCAGACCCGGACGTACATCCACAACACCCCGAGTCACGGACTCGGGGGCTGCCACGCCGTCAGCCGGCAGGAAATTCCCGGGGGCTGCGCAGCCGGCAAGCCGGTTCCGCAGACCCGGACGTACATCCACAACACCCCGAGTCACGGACTCGGGGGCTGCCACGCCGTCAGCCGGCACGAAATTCCCGGGGGCTGCGCAGCCGGCAAGCCGGTTCCACAGACCCGAACATACATCTACAACACCCCGAGTCACGGACTCGGGGGCTGCCACGCCGTCAGCCGGCAGGAAATACCCGGGGGCTGCACAGCCGGCAAGCCGGCTCCGCGCACCCGGACGATCAACTACCCCACCCCAAGTCAGAGACTCGGGGGCTCCACGACATCACGATGATGGAACAAAAACGCAAGACAAGCCAAAGACATAAAATTTCGACCCGGATCGATGCTCAAGTCGGCCCAAAATTCGGGGGCTAGGCATGGCGATTATCATCACCAAAACAAACACGAATTCTGGCACAAATGCCCTGCAATCACAGAGAAAACGACACTCAAGATAGCAATCAACGACAGGGAACAGAATAACGAGTTTTACACGGCAGTCATCAAGGACACCCAGAATAATAAGGCAAGTAGCGTGTCAAGACATTTAACAACACAGAATAACAAGTACGCCCGGCATTCCGTGGAAGCAAGCGAATCAAGGAGCAGCGGCAGTGGGGGCGGCAGCAACATCGCCGACTACAGCGTCTTCAGCCGGCTGGGCCACTGGGGACGGCTCGGCAGGCACCAGCTTCGTCAAATCCACCGTCGTAGCTATCCGCTCTGAGGCCATGCGAATCTCTGGGCGAAGATCTTCAAGTGAGGTGCCCGTGCGAAAGCCTCTAGCCAACATGTCCACTTGCACCTTGGGGTACCAAGATTTCACCAGGGCCAGCGCCATCTCGCTACCACCTCGGGCCGCCATCTCTACTTGTTCATCGATTCCGGCGGAAGCCCTGTCAAGACGGCTTGACAGTTCGCTCAGAGTTGCTGGGAGAGGAGAGTCAGGCCACAGGGTCTCAAGCACACCGCCGGCTGCATCCTTTAGCGTTTTGAACTCTTCAGCGAATTGTCGAAGGCGGGAGGCGGCAGACGGCAACGCCCCAGCGGCAGCACCAGAAGACTCAGGCAGCGAATGCGCAAAGGCAGCAGCTTTCTGGACTCGAGCGTCCGCCTCGGGATAAAAGCCTAAAAATCAAGCCAGCAAGATCAGAAAGGAAAGGCCACAGCCGAGACGGAGAAAAAGGGGAAGATGTTTTACCAAGGATAATCTCGTTGACGCGCTCTGCGTCAGTGACGAGGTTTCTCACGAGCTGCTCGTGCTCGAGCTCGCGCCCTCGAGCCGCCTTGGCGGTTTCATCATGCGCATCCACAGCCTCCTTCAGCTTGAGCCTCAGATCATCCCCGTTCATGCGAAGGGTTTCGACCTCGCCCTGCCTTTGTTTCTCCGCTTCCTCCAGCCGCTTCACCTTTTCGGTCAGCCGAGCAATCTCGAGGCGGCGCTCTTCGGAGACCTCAGCAGCCGACTGGAGATCGACCACTGAGAGTGCATGGGCTGCGTCCTTCTCCTTCAGCTTCTCATTGAGCACGGACAGAGGGATGGAGACGGATAGCTGTTTCTTCAAGCCGGCGAGGGAATTGGAATCGCCTAACGAAGCAGGGTCAGCAACAAGTCAGAAACTGAAGAAGCGAAAGCACCAAGGCACAAGCCGGCAGGACAACAAAATTGTACCTTTGGCTGCTTCGAGTTCCCGCTTAAGCTCCGCATTTTCTCTGGCAGCGTTGCCAAGCGCATACTCCACTGACGAATGAAGCAGGGTGGCGTCAGCTAGCTGGTCTCTCGCCCGCCTTTCCATCAGCACCGCCAGGGGGAAATGCCCCGATGCGTCCAACCTATCTGGTGTAGGCCCAAAGTAGAGAGGGGTGCATTCCAGGGTCGACTGGCGAGGACCGGGGAGCGAGCTCATTGCCACCGCCATGGCAGCGTCCTTGGCCGTCTCCCCTACGGCCGAAGATGGAAGAGGGAAAGAGCCGCCTTCGCCTCCGGTCCCCAACCGGGGAGCCACCTCGAACGCGTCCGTCATCGCAGCGTCGCCGTCACCGGCGACCCGAGGCCCAAGATCACCAGCAGGGGCAGGCGTCTCCGACGGCTCCACGGCGTCTTTCACCACCTCCGCCGCCACTGTCGCGGGTTCCGAGGGCGGGTCGGCCGCCTGCGCCTTGGGAGCCGCCTTCACGGGCTCCGAGCCGGAGCCAGCGGCAGTGGCCGTTTTCTCCTCGTCAATTGCAAGCGGCTCCCTATACGAAGACAAAGGGATCTTGATAGAGAACGTTGACCGTCAAAGCGAAATACCCCAACAACAAAACTCACCCATCGCGCGTGCCTAGGACCACTACCTTCCTCCGTGCACGCTTCGAGGACAGGGCGGACCCGCTGCCGGATGGCCGCTTCGTGCCGCCAGTGGAAGTCTCCGCCGCCTTCACGGGACCGGCGGGGGCGTCGGATGGCTGCATCAGGGTGGACGGCTCCACCACAGGCTCAGGTTTGGCCTTCGCGGCCTCCTCGGCGGCCAGTTCCGCCCTCGCCTTCGCCTTCCCCTCAGCCTCCTTGGCAGCAACCAGCTGCTCCACGGACATCTTGGCGTCCATCGCCTCCCGGATCAAATCCGCCTGCGCCAGTTCCACATAAATAGCCTTTTCCATGTCTTCAACACTCAAGTCATAATCAAGATCAGCCACGAGAGAAGGATTAACCACCTGAGCGCTGGCCCCACCAGCAGGAGCCTCCGACCTCTTCGTCTTCTCCTCCTCCTTCTGCTTCGCGGCGGCCTTGGCTCTAGTCTCCTCTACGATAGCGTCAACTTTCTTCTCAGACGCCAACTTCCCGGCGGGCGCCAAACCGGCCGTAGTGGGCCGGGACGGCGTAGACGACAATTTCTTAGCGGGCAGCACGCCACGCTTCATAAATGAACCTCCCCGCTTATGGGACGTGGGGCCTGCATCGACATCGGCGGCCGACTTCGACCGCCTCTCTTTCAGAACCTGCTTGGAGGGCGCCGCCTGCGCCTTCCGCGCCGCCGCCTCTAGCTCCTTGGTCCTATGGGAGGACATCACCGGTTTGGAGGCTAGCACGGAAGAGGAACCTTCAGAGTCTGGCTCGGAATCACTGGACAGGTCCACTACCACGCGCTGGGCCCAGGAGACTTACCACGGGACGACGAAACCAGAGGCGGAGCGTCGCGCTCAAGGTCCTCGTCCCTGTAGGCTGCTGAATCGGAGTCGGAGCCGGCCGAGGGGACGGGGCTCGTCACGGCATGGGTGCCGTCGTCGTCGCCACCCCCGCCTTTGGCGGCATTAGCACCCCCGCCGGACGGCTCGGTGGTGTCACCGTGTCTGTCCGCGGGTCTCCTCGCGTCAGGGGAGCCGCGGGCGTCGTCGTCGTCCACTTCCCCCCTAGGCGGCGGCATCCGTCTCTTCCTCCGTCTGCTCGTCGGAGTCCTCCGCCTCTAGGGTGGCCGTCATATCCTTGGAGAGCGGACCATGGACGTCATCCTCGAAGACGACCTCAAAATCTTCAACCCGCTGAAGCTCGCAAAGCTGCACGACAAGCCGACTAGGTCAGGCGGCAATCGGACAAGAAAGATTTGAAGACGGACAAAGAAGCGATTGTTCACCTCAGGGGCTCGTTCCGAGCGGGTGAACGGTGGAAGCCCAAACTTCCAGTTCAGCCCAATTCTGTCGGCGATAATGCGGGCAGCCCACGCGCGCAGGCTATCCGGCTTCGCCACCTCCATGCTGACCCGGGTGGGATCCCGGGGACCCGAGTAGAAGCACATCTTGTGCGACCGGGCCTGCCGCGGAAATATCCGCCTGGACAGCCACGCCAGGGTTAGATCCCTAGACGTCAGGCCGGCATCCACCAACTCCTTCAGTCGGCCCAACAGGACCTCTTCCAGGGCCTCGTCGACCAAGGGTTTCCAGCTCCAGGACTTGTGCGCCAGTAGCGAGTTGGAGAAGGCCGGGAGGCCAATCCGATCAGCGTCGGAGAGATTCCGCACATAGAAGTTGGTGCCCTGCCACTTCTTGATGGAGTCGGGCAGGAAGATCTTGGGCAGCGGCGTGTTCTTCGCAGAAATGGAGACGCTGCCGCAATCCCGTTGCTGCCCGGCGGTCGTTTGAGACCGCAAGTAGAAGAACATGCCAAACACCTCCATACAGGGCCAGATGCCCAGATACGCCTCGCACAGCGTGACGAAGCACGACAACTGGGTGATGCAGTTGGCCCCCAAATGATGGGGCTGCAGCCCGTAGAAGCGCAGGAACTCCGAGAAGAAGGGGCTCGCCGGAAGCCCTAATCCCCGCTCCAGATGCGCCGAGAAGACGACGAACTCGCCCTGCCGGGGATTCGGTGAAATCTCCTCGGGGGCGGGGGCACGGGCTCCCACGCCGTTCGTCCTCCCCAGGAATCGGCCCCGGCGGAGCTTCCGGATGTCTTGGGCATCCATACCTGACCCCATCCATGCGCCGGAGCTCGCCATGGATGATCTGTTTCCCGTCGGAGGGGAGACGAGGACGAGGACGGCGAGATTGCAGGAGAGGATTGATGAGCACTAGGAGCACGAAAAGCAGCGGGGGAGACGAAGTGGGAGTGGGGAATGGTAGCCTTGGCCGTTCCCCTCTCTCCTCTTTTAAAGCGCGGGCTGGCGAAACCGCCTCTGCTTATCGCGCCACGTGGGGCGCAGACGCGTCACATCCCCCGCAAAGGATCCCATCAGCAAGCGGTTGCCACAGAAGATCCAACCCGACGAAGCCGAGGCGGCGCGCCCCGGACCTCGGGCAGAGAACCTCCAGATAGACAAGACGTGGGAGCATGGCTGACGTAAGCCACAATCCGAATCCTCGAGCCGGCCATGTGAGGCCACCAAGGACTACAATTCCGGCTCCACGCAGCCAAACAGGGCATCAATAACTTCAACAGCACGCAGCCAAGACCAAGGGAGCCTGCGGGGTTCTTTCCGCACATGAGCTTCAACTTCGTCCAGCTCCAACTCCACCCGGCTTCGGTTTCAGCCGGCATCGACTCCAACCTCTACATTTCGACCGCAACATCCAAGACAAACGGGAAGATTGAGAAGTCTTCCCAGCAAGCTAGCAAGACTCCACGATCTCGGGGGCTAGTGTCGGGGAGATGAACCCCGGATACCCCGAAGAAGCTCACATCTTCAAACTCTTTGCACCGGCTGGGCAGTGCAACCAAAAGCACGCCGGCTGGAACGAGCCGCCTGCACCTACCCGGACGCAGACGTCCGGCTGGGATGGAGCCGGACCAACCAACCGACAGTTCCTTACCCGTGGGCCATCCCCGCGTAACCACTCCTGATGAACAGTACATCTTGTCGGGCATCTCCTGTACCAAATCATGGCAACGAGTTCCAGCCGGCCTGTACTGTAGTGATGTCATAGGGGTAAAACTATAACATCCTTGTAACCCAAAACCCTAGCCCGTTGCCTATATAAGGCGGGCTAGAGCCTCCTGCGGGAGGCAAGCAACAAGGGGAAGAAAGAAGGATCAGTAGTCGATAGAATCGTCATCAACCTTCAGCCGGCTCGGACTTCCAGTCGGCTGCCACCAGAATACAGCTCGAGGAGCATCTTTGTAGCCCGATACTGTGATCAAGCAATAAGAACAAGAAGAAGCAGGACGTAGGGGTGTTACCTCCACAAGAGGGCCCTGAACCTGGGTAACTAGCGTGTGTTTGCGTGCTTGTTGCCCAATCCCGCGCGAGCATCCATTGTCGCCTTGCCCCATACTTCTTTCCATCTCTGATGGATATGCCGTGCAACCCACCACGACAACGTTGGAGCGAAATCAAAAATGCACTAGTACGAAAAAGGCTAGCCGTGGCGCACCATAATGGCCTAGCCGTGGCGCAGCCCCCTGCGCCACGGATTGTCACGCCATGGGTAAAATTTACCCATGGCGCAAGCAACATGGTGTGCCATGGGTATATTACGTTAGCTGTGGCGCACAAGACATGGTGCGCCATGAGTAGTTAGCCGTGGCGCAGGAACGGGTGTGCGCCATGGGTAATGAAGCATACCCGTGGCGCACTGCCCCAGCATGTGCCACAGGTAAGGTGTGCCACGGCTACACTAACAGATGCACCACGGCTAACATTTTCTAAATTTGTTTTATATATTGCGTATTTATACAGATGCTAATACAGGTATTTATACACATATATTCTATAATACATTTTGCAAAACAATATACAAAATACATAGATCACATGCATTATAACTGAAAATAGATATAAGTAGACAAAATTATATACATCACATGCATCTCCATCGGAATCGAGTAGCAAGTTCGATCATCATAATTACCACACAAATTTCATCGATTGTTTGAACATAAGCTAGACAGCTAGACAACATAATGAAGATAAGCTAGGCGTCGGCGGTCTTCGGGGCCGGGAAGGGGCGGACGCCGTCTTTCATCGTGAAGGGCCGGATGTCGCCTTGTGCCTTTAAACGCCGTTCCACCTCCGCATTATCGAGTGGAGCGATGTCGTAGTAGAACATGCCTCCAACGGTGCAGACATCGTGTAGTATGATACGCGCGAACGTCTCCTGGATGCGATAGAATTCTTGTCGGAGATCACGATCTTGGATCGTCGCCAAGTGTTCAGCCCATCGTTGGAGTTGATCTGGCAACTTGAGTTGCTCTTCATCCCATACGAAGGCACGGATCTGATGGATGGCGTAGTAGGCATCCCTCTCGCTGTTCTTTGGTTGCATGATGCACGCGAAGTTGATAATGTGGTGGAATGTTGGCACACCTCCTCTTCCAGGTCTCTTCCTTTTGAAGACGCCTCCCCTCATACTGAAGCCAACTAGAGCATTATCCAGAGCCTTCTTGAGGTTGGTGTAGTCTTTCGGCTTGTCCTCCCTACCCGAGTCCAAATATGTGGCTACGGAATATTTCGGGCAAAGAACGAGTAGGACGCAGTACTTGTCTCTGGGCAAAACAATTTAGCCAGAGTGTTAGAAAAATAATGATAGAAATCTAATGAAGCATCTTCATTATGGCGTAGAGAATGACTACTTACTCGGTATAGTAAGGCAAGAGAATGTAATCCTTCCACTTATTCTCCACCATGATTTCTTCGAGGTGTTTCGACATAAATTGCCAGCCATCATGGCTTCTGAAGTTAGTCTCGATCATGTAGTAGGGGTTCGGTATCGCGACGCCCCCGATCTTCTCTTTTAAGACCTGGTGGGCCGTACTGAGACAGAATAGGCGGACTAAATGAGGATGGGGCCGCTTCAGGTTAAACATCTTGAAGATGTCATCAAATCACACGAACATCAAATCCGCCGGGTCTTGTTTGCAAAATCCATCAACTGCCTCTAGCACCTTGGCAGTGAAAAGCGGGTGTGGGTGTGTTGGATCTTTCATTTTAAGAAGATCCAGCTCTCGTGTCAGAACACGCTCATGCAGCATCTGCATATCCCCACTCATGAGTTGGAGCACATCACGTGGTACCATCGGTCGACCCGCAATATGCATTTCCTGCGTAACATATTTGTTGGGTCCTGGCCCGTCCTTAAACCGGATCGGCCGCGGAGCCGCCGGCTGGCTGCTGGAGGCATGGGCACCCTACTGCGGCTTTGGAGGCAACGACGGCTGGCTAGCGGATGCATAGTCGCTCTTCCTAGTTCTTTTCCGCGCCTTCTTAGGCTTCGGAGGGATGCCTCCTCCGGCCGCTAGCGCTTCACGACAGGTCCCAAGTAGTGTGTTGGGGCTCAGGGTAGCTTGTGTTGCTTCTTCCTGTGTGAAGACGTCGGCTGGAGGCGTCACTTGAGAATCGAACAGACTGGCCTTGACAGGGTTTTGCCACAACCCGACTTGTGGTGTTGTCTGTAGAGTGGCCGGGCTTAGACGGATCTGGGTTTTCAGCCATACCATGTCCTAGGGGATGCATTCACGGAGGAGCAGATGGTCCTCGGCACCCACGGGTTAATAAGGAGGATCCACCTCGTCGCAGCCCGAGAACACCCTAGTCAGTGAAACCTTAAAGTAGCCATCGGGTATCGGCCTGTTGTGGTGCATGCGATTTTTGGGCGCAATGATGGTAGCCCTAGCAACATCCTTCAACTCTCCATTCACATGGTGTAGGAGAGTGCATTTAGTGTCGCCCTGCGAAGAACATGTATGTAGGGCATTAGAGATGCAAGGCAAAGGCAAATTGGATGAAGTAATATGTGTTGAGCCTACAATGCTTAAATACCGTGAGGGCGTTGAGCTCGGCTATTGCCGAGACACCGCCAACGGCTTGCGACACGGAGTCGGAGTGGGCGCCGCTTGGCGCGGTGCCGGCCGGCGAATTCTCCGGAAGAGGCAACGGCGTGGTGTGGACCGGCGGATTATCCCGAACAGGTGGAGGTGACGGCGCGGTGTTGGAGGACGAAGCCACCAACGCGGTGTTGGCCGTGTTGCCTCCAAAGTTGGGCACTGGACACGGCCCTTGTCAACCTCCGTCGATCCAATCTGTTACCGAGGTCACGACGGTAGGAAACATACTGGCGAGCGCCTTGGCCACTAGATCGTTGACCATCTCCGGCACCTTTGCAAGTTCCGCCTCCTGCTTGCGCTTCTTCCTCTCCTTCCGTGTCTCCTTGTCCTCGGCATAATAGTCACACCATAGGGCCTTGCCATGGCCGACCACACTGCCACCTAACGGTGGCTTGTCCAGATCCCGCCCCTTGACCTTGTTCAACGCCGCGTTGAATGGAGTGTCCCACACGGGCTTCGTCGATCCCTGGGAGGAGCACTCATCCGCGGCTCTAGAACCTTCTACCTCCTGCTTGCGCTTCTTGGAACTTCACGACTTCAGGATCCATCGTAAGTTCATTGGTAACCGGGTCCTCCGTGAACCGAACCGTGACAAAAAAAATTAGTCTGCTTGTCTTTAAATTTGTCGTAGGGGTTAGAGATGCCCTTAGCTGCCCACTCAGCGTCCTGCTTCTCCCATTTGGGCTCTGTCGCGAAATAACCACCACTTCCGAGAAGATGGTGACCTACATTCTTAGAGTTCATCATTTTCCCCATTCACTCATTTTCAGGGATGAAGGTAGTCCGAGCCTACCCCGGAAAATCCTAAGGTCTTCTTCATTGACCTGCTCCTTGTTCGAGATCTCCTCCGAACTTTCATCGTCTTCGATCAATTTTTTCACCCTACCTCTCCAGCTGGACAAGGCCGTGCTCATCTTCGTGAGGGAAAATTTGTTGACGGCATTGAGTTTTTTCATATCATGATGACCTTCTTTATTGGCCCTGTAGGCCGGCGGGAAATCATACCGTTCATGCAGCCTCTTGATGAGGCGGAGGCACAAATTCGCTTTATTAGCGTCCCTTATGTTATCCTCGTAGACAGGGACGACCTCTCGAAGGATGCATGCCACTTGGAGGCTGTACCCTGCGGCGGTCCCTCTAGGCTCTAGAGGCGCCCCACCGTCGGACATTTGGGTGATCGCTTGGCTCGTGGCCCGGACCTTGTTCTTACTCCACTCCTTCCTAGCCTTTTTGGGTTGGCTATCTGTGCATTCTCCGCCATCAGTGGTCTCGTTGCCATCCCCGGCGCCACTAGTAGTGGTCTCGTTGCCATCCCCGGCGCCACTATTATTGGCACCCTCGTCGCCACCATGGACATCCTCGGCGCCACTCCAGAAAGATACAAACATTCAATCACACATATAAGGCGGCACACAACTCTGGCAAGACACAAACATTCATCACACACATAAGCATACCGGCACACAACTCCGGATTTCGATCACATCCTACCTAGCTTCAACTTAACCAGCAGCAAGCAACAGTAGTACCCCTACCAGCAGAAAGCAACACCACCACCCCAACCTGCAGGCAAAAGCAGCAGCACCCCTCTAGTAGCAGCAGCAGGCCACCACCTGAAAGAGAAGGCAGCAGCAGATTTCAATTTTGTTTGGTGAAACAAACAAGCTCTAAAAAAATTGAAATTTTTACACGATCAAGGTATAACTATTTTTTACCTACTGTAAAATTTTCAGCTTAATCAGAGTTGATTTAAATTGTTCAAAAATTGTTGAGCGATGCAGCCAGAATTTTGTCAAAAATTTTCAAATTTCATTTTCCATTTCATTTTTCCTAAACCCTAACCATAACCCTAACCCTAACAGCAAGCAACAGCATTAACATGTATATGCTAACCCTAACCCTAATAGTAAGCAGCAGCTAACCCTAACTAAATTCTAAATTCTAACTAAATCTAAATTCTAAATTTTAAATCTAACTAAATATAAACAGTACCTAAATTCTAAGTAAATCTAACTAAATTCTAACTAAAGCTAAATTCTAAATCTAAATCTAACCAAAGCTAAATTCTCTCCAGGAGGAGGATGAGGGGGGCGGCTCACCTCGTCGGGGAGGGGGCGGCTCCGGGAGGGCACCAGCGGCAGACGGTGGCCGGCGGGGAGGAGGAGGTGGTGGTCGGGAGGGGAAGGCGCGTGGTGGCTGGGGGGTGCGGTGGCCAGGAGGGCGAGGCGGTGGCAGGGAGGGGGAGGTGGCAGACAGCGCCCGGCGGGGAGGAGGAGGCGGTGGCCGGGAGGGGGAGGCGCGTGGAGGCTGGGAGGGGGGGCGCGGTGGCCGGGAGGGGGAGGGGGAGGCAGCAGACGGCGGCCGGTGGCCGGCGGGGAGGAGGAGGCGGTGGCCGGGAGGGGGAGGCGCATGGTGGCTGGGAGGACGGCGGCGACGGCCTGGCCGGAGACGGAGGAGTAGGGCTCGACGCGCGCGCGAGAGAGAGGGAGAATTGAAGTGTGGGGAACGGTTCGGCCGCGCGCGCATGGCGATTTAGATCTAGGGCTAGTTAGCCGTGGCACACGGATGTTGTCCTGCTGCACGGGTACGTAGAATAGCCGTGGCGCAGGGTTGTTGCCCGTGGCGCAGGTCAACTCCCTGCGCCACGGCTAACTCGTTTTTATTTATATTTTCTTTTTGCATTTGATTTAATTTTAAGACACATTTCAAATATTTCATTGAATTTCAATTTTACATTGCATTTCATTTTTCATTGAATTTCAATTGCCATTGCATTTCATTTTGCGTTTCATTTAAGACACACATTTCAATATTAGGATTACATAACATATTTCAATTTAATTTTAAGACACATTTCAAATATTAAAAATACTTAATATTAGGATATCTAATATTCTGATGATATTAGGATTACAAATTCTAGGATATTAAATTTATAATATTCCTAGGGTTACAAAATCGGGCGTCCTATTTCCCACACCAGCTAGCTAGCGTTTCACAATCTTCTTTCCCTTCTTGGTGGCGTTTGAATAATTTAGCCCCGGAACATCTCGACTTCTTCTTGCGAACAGAAGACCACCTAACTTGGGTAGTGTTGTCCTGCTTCTTCTTGTGGTGTATGTTTCTTCATCATCGTCGTCATCATCTTCCATCTTCGGGTCACCGTACTGGTCGAAATCTTCCTCGTTGGCGACTCCATCCATTCCGATGATGCTCCTTTTTCCTCTTCTCACGACAACACGGCTAGGCATTGTCGGGTCGGTTATGAAGAAGCATTGGTCGACTTGTCTAGCCAGTACCCATGGCTCAGTTTTCGCGATGACGCTCGCGGTAGCAGCAGACTTGGAGGCTTCGGGTATAGACATGATGGTGAAATATCTATCCTCTTTTTTTGGACTGACGCTCCCATCTGACACGGAACATCGGCACCTTGTCTCCAGAGTAGTCCAGCTCCCAGATCTTCTCAATCCTTCCGTAGTACCTTTCTTTGACGTCACCGGTGAAGGATTCCATCGTTACCCCTGAGTTCTGATATTCGCTATTCCTGACTTTTTCCTCCGTGTAGACCGTGTAACCGTTGATATTGTATGCCTGATATGTCATCAGGTTGGGCGCGGGGCCCTGTGACAAGAGTAATATCAGTTTTCCTTCCACGGAAGTCATTAACGGAGGATTATCAAGAAGGTGGCGATTGAACCAACGCGTGAAAGTGGCGTTGTGCTCTTTAATTATTTCGACGTCCATTCGGTGATGGCCACGGTCACTGTACTTCTTCTCAATAAAGCTTTTGTGCTTTTCCAACCAAGGATCGACCACTTGTATGTGTTGTAGTGCTACAAAGTTTGCATTGTCATAGTCGGCGCGTCGGCCAGAGTCATCCACTTGCAGTTCCCTCCTGCTTGTTTTGTGACCTGCTCCATCGAGCCTGCCAATGTGCTTGTTTTCGGGCAGACCAACAGGGTTCTCGAAGTCTAGAAAATTCGTGAAGAAAGAGATGCACTCTTCGGTGAGATATCCCTGGACGATGCTTCCATCTGGACTGGCCCTGTTACGAACGTATCCTTTGATGACACCATTCATCCTTTCGAACAGCATCATGCCGTGCAGGAACATCGGCCCGAGCTGGATGATATCATCCACGACATGGATCATCAAATGCGCCATAAGGGTTAAGAATGCAGGACGGAAGTAAATCTCAAGCTCATTTAGTATCACAATGATCTCTTCCTGTAGCCTTACGGCTTTCTTCATGTTGATCGACTTTCGAGAGATGACGTCGAAAAAGTTGCATAGGCCAAATAGCGTTTGATGGACGTGTGGGTCCATTATCCCTCGGAGTGCAACCGGAAGTATCTGCGTCATCAGCACATGAAAGTCATGAGACTTCATCCCGCTGATTTTTTGTTTCACTGCGTCCAGATATCTGCTTATCTTCCCCGCGTAACCGGAAGGAAATTTCACTCCGAGAAGGCACTTGATAAACTGATCGATCTCCTTCTGGCTTAGAGTGAAGCATGAAGGAGGGCAGTAATAGTCATTCTGTTTCGCCTTTTTCCCTTCCGACGACCTTCCGTCTCCTCCTCCTCGGACAGATCATTATCATCGTCAGGGCGTCCTTCGTGGAGATCTTTCCTGATGCCCAATGATCTCAGGTTGCTTCTTGCTTTCGGCCCATCTTCGGTCCTCTCCGGCATGTTGAGAAGGGTGCCAAGCAGACTCTCGCGCACGTTCTTCGTGATATGCATGACATCAAGGCTATGAGGCGTTTCGAGGATCTTCCAATATGGCAAGTCCAAGAAAACAGACCTTGTTTTCCATACCTTCAGCAGTGGTGGCGGGGCCTTTTGCTTCTTCCTAGCGGAGGGCACTCATCCCAGTTTGTCAACGGCGTGTTGATTTCTTCGCCGCTCCTCTTACGTGGGGCTCTTCGGAGCTCAACGGTACCATCGAACAGCTCTTTGCGTTTTCTCCACGGGTCATCCTTGCGAAGCCACCTTCGATGTCCCGTGAACACTATTTTTGAAGACCTGGTATCTTTCTCTAGCTGCATATATGTTGTATCGTCCATGCACCTAATGCATGCGGTCCGTGGGCCACCTGGCCTACGATATATCCGTAACTGAGATAGTCTTGCACCGTCGTGATCAACGCGGCTCTCATAGGGAAGTAGTCTTCTGCGACGGCGTCCCATGTGTTGACCCCTTCAGTCCATATCTTGTGTAGCTCATCTCTCAAGAGCTGCAGATACAGATTGATGTCGTTTCCTGGTTGTTTCGGCCCTTGGATTAGCATGCTCATGTGAATGTACTTCCTCTTTATGCACAACCATGGGGGTAGGTTGTATATCCATACAAACATGGGCCACATGCTATGTGTGCTGCTCTGGTTGCCAAACGGATTGAGCCCTTCGGTGCTCACACCCAACCTGACGTTTCTTGGATCGTCCCCAAAAGTTGGGTATTCAAAGTCTAATGCTTCCCACTTCATAGCATCTGAAGGGTGTCTCGGCATCTTATCCGCCTCTTCGTTTTCGCCATCATTTTCCGGCTTATTCCTTTCCGCGTGCCAGCGCATTAGCTTTGCTTCCTTAGGGTCTGTGAAAAGCCGCTGCAGACGAGGAATGATCGGAAGGTACCATACCACTTTTCGAGGAGCTTTCTTCTTCCCTTTCTTGTATCGAGCAGCGCCGCACACCGGACATGCAGTTTTCTCCGCGTCATTTTCCCAATAAATGAAGCAATCATTGATGCAGACGTGGTATTTGATGTGCGGTAAATCAAAAGGGCACATGATTTTTTTGACCTCTTTGATACTGCTAGGACACGTGTTCCCCTCGGGTAGACGATCGTGCCAAAATTTGAAGTTCTCGTCGAAGCTTGCGTATGTCCATTTGTGTTTTGCCTTCATCTGCAGAGCCATGAGCGTTACTTTCAAGCGGGTATCCTCGGGCCCACATCCCGCATACAACGGAGTATTCGAGTCTATCTCTAGCTGCGCCAGCTTAGCCTTCTCTCTAGCAGCGTTACTTGACTTTCTGAGAAGCAATTCTTGAACATGAGGGTCCCGCACGACTGAAGTTAGCAGCGTCGGTGTGTCCCCGTCTTGTCCACCATTTACATCGGCTTCTTCTTCATCATCATGCCCGACATATTCTTCATCATCATAATCGGGAGGCGCCTCTTCGTCTTCCTGATCATTTCCCGTCGCGCCCCCATGGACGTCCTCATCATCATCCTCGTAAGTGAAGTCATTAATAAAACCTTTCCTGAGCAGATACTCCTGCAATGTGACGGAAAAGGGATCGAGCACGGTGCCGAGTTTGCATGTTCGACACAGACACTTTATCCCGGTGTCGTTGTTTTTAACCATCACGGTCGTCGCATATTTCAAATATCTAGCAACAATACTTTCGCTCATCATGATGACCATTGTCACCTACGCTCTACATATAAAACAAAAGAATTATGTTAGAAACAAAATATTTCACGGAAAATTTCGGCATGACCTTTGCTAATATTTGGCCCCTAGGAGTGCCGAAAAATATGCCGAAATGGAAATGAATCTACATTTCAGCGAAAACATCGGCAACTCATCATTTTGATCATGGCATACACATATGCAAACACACATATGCAACCTTCTTTATCATGTCGATTCATCACATACATTCACATACATATGCGCGCCCGTCGGCCCGCACGCGCAACAACAACCACCACACACACATCACAATCTTCTCATCCATCACATACAACCACACACATCACAACCTTCTCATCCATCACATAAACTCACCGTCAAGAGGGCGAGAGACGTCGAAAGAGAGAGCGCCCAGAGGAGGAAGATCGAGCACGAGATGTGGGAGATGTTTCCTCACATATATATGAAGCAAATAAGTAGATTTAGGTGGCAAAAATATGTGAAGAGAGAGAAGAAAATGAGGTGGGGGGAGGAAGGGGCGACCAGATCTGAAAATGATTGGGGAAGAAGAGGAGAAGAGGAGAAGAGAAGAAAAGGAGGTGGGGTGGTGCCAAAAAGTTAAAGTGGCAGCCAGGCTTAGCCGTGGCACACTGAACTGGGCTGCGCCACCAATACAGGTTAGCCGTGGCGCACAGGCACGCCGTGCGCCACGGCTAAGTTGGGATAAAGGGGCCACCAAAAAATGTAAACCTGGGCCCACACTTAGCAGTGGCGCACCTGCAAGCGGTGCGCCACGGCTAAGTGGCCACCAAAAGTGGCACTGGGGCCCACACTTAGCCATGGCGCACCGGCCGGATGCTGCGCCACGCATATTTTGCTAGCTGTGGCGCACATCATTTAGGCGCGCCACGCGTACTTGTGTGCAGGCCGGCCGGCTAGGGTCCAGCTTAGCCGTGGCGCAGAGGCATAGAGTGTGCGCCACGGCTATGAGCTTACCCGTGGTGCAGGCCCAGGTGGTGCACCACATATACTTAGCCGTGGCACAAACCGTGCTTCGTGCGCCACGGCTATTTGGCTTACTTATAAGCCTTTTCCTGCTAGTGATGCCTACGAGGGCGTCTCAGAAACACAGGCAATTCATGCCTTCAAGCAATCTTTGAGGAAGGGCACGACTTTCCACTTCATGATCTACATCGACGAGTCAGAAACTTTGGGCGGCTTACTGGCTTGTGCAAACAAATATGCCGCCGCTGATGATGACAATAGGGAAGATGCCGAGTCCCGACGACACGAATCTGGGAAGAAAAAGGTTGAAGACCAAGCCGGCCCCTCACACGAAGTTGCTGCCACCTTTGGAAAAGACGGCTCGAGCAGCGAAAAGTGGCAGGACAAAAAACCGGCGAACAACCGACCTCCTCGACCGGCAAAGGTGAACTACGAGGACATCAAAAATAATCCCTGTGTGCATCATCTGAGGCCGGACGGGACGAGTTCCCACACGATCCAGCAATGTCACATCAATTGCGACATCGCCAAGGACCCCAAAGCCGGCAAGTCAAGAATCAAGCGCAAGTCACGGAAGGTCGGCAAAGAAAAGGATGACGCTGCCTCAAAGTCTGATGATGCAACCTCCAAAGAAGGAAAAAGCAGCAAGTTCCCCAAGCACACCGAAAGTCTCATTGTCAACCTGGCGACTGACTCTTCTCGCAAGGAAAAGGCGGCTTGGCGAGAACTTAACGCACGGTACCTGCAGTACCGCAATTCTTGGATTGGTCCGACAATCCCATCACCTGGGATCGCAGTGATCACCCGGATAGAGTACCAGCCACGCGCACTTACGCCCTTGTTGTTAGCCCTATAGTTGACAAATACAAGTTGACAAAGGTGCTCATGGACGGAGGAAGTAGCATCAATATACTCTACGTCGCAACATTGATACGGATGCACCTCTCCGAGTCACAACTCAGCCACAGCAATGTGAAGTTCCATGGGATTGTGCCGGGACGTCAAGTTTCTTCGATGGGAAGAATCACCCTAAAGTTTACCTTTGGCGGTATAGATAAGTTCCGAACAGAGGACGTCTCTTTTGAGGTGGTTCCTTTCAAAAGCGCGTACCACACAATCTTCAGACGTCCGGCTTTCACCAAATTTATGGCTCGGCCGTGCTACATCTATAGCAAGCTTAATACCGGAGCCCAACGAGATCATCACAGTTGAGTGTAATTTCAAAAAGGCAAAGGAATGCAAAGCTGCTAATGTCATCCATGCTGAAGAAGAAATCTCCAGAGAAGAACTGGAGGACCTCAAGAAAACAATGGGTCCTAATGAGATGCCGGCAACAGAAAAGCCGTCCTCTAAAGTCGACTCAAGTTTCAAGCCGAAGGATGACACCAAGAAAATCAAGCTCACAAAAGACGACCCAACAAAGGAGGCCACTATTGGTGCCGGCCTCAATGAAAAATAGGAAGGCGAGCTCGTCAAGTTTCTTCCTGAGAACTGGGATATCTTCGCTTGGTCGCCTTCCGACATGCCAGGTGTCCCAAGGAAACTTGCCGAGCACTCCCTAAAGGTCAGCAAAGATGCTAAGCCGTATAAACAAGGCCTCCGACGGCTCGGAACAGAGAAGCGCAAGGCGGTAGGAAACGAGATTCTAAGGCTCACTGCCGCCAAGTTCATCCGAGAAGTCGTCCACACTGATTGGTTGGCAAATCCCGTCCTCGTCCCAAAGAAAAACACCTCCGAGCTACATATGTGCATTGATTTCACCGGCTTAAATAAAGCATGTCCTAAAGATCTGTTCGCTTTACCGCGTATCGATCAGGTCATTGATTCAACTGCCGGCTCCGAGTTACTGTGTTTTGTCGATGCTTATTCGGGTTACCATCAGATAAAAATGAAGGAATCAGATCAAATCAAGACGTCCTTCACCATGCCAGATGGCAACTACTGCTATGTCACAATGCCTTTCGGCTTGAAAAATGCCGGTGCTACTTACCAAAGGTGTATGCAGCGTTGTTTAGACAAGCAGATTGGCCGCAATGTTCACGTCTATGTCGATGACATTGCAGTCATGTCGAAGAAGCAAGGTGATCTCATCGCTGATCTGTCGGAAATCTTTGCAAATCGAAGGGAGTACCAGATGAAGCTTAATCTGGCAAAATGCGTCCTTGGAGTTCCCGCAGGCAAGCTTCTGGGCTTCATTGTTTCCCAAAGAGGAATTGAAGTTAACCCGGAAATGATAAATGCGATTCAGAACATCGAGAGGCCGACTTGTCTCAAAGACATACAGCGGCTTACGGGTTCCGCCGCGGCTGTTAGCCGGTTCATCAGCCGGCTTGGTGACAACGCGCTGCTTCTATACAAGCTGCTCAAAAAGTCGGATAATTTTGTTTGGACAGAGGAGGCGGAGGCAGTCTTGGCACAGCTGAAGTATACATTGACACATGCTCCAATCCTGGCGGCTCCAAAGGAGAAGGAACTGCTCTTGCTTTTACATGTCGGCCACCAATTTGGTAATAAGCGCCGTCATTTTAGTTGAACGTCTGGAAGAAGGAAAGCAATGGCTGGATCAACACCCCGTCTATTTCATTAGCGAGGTCTTTTCAGATTCAAAGCAACGCTACCCTCACTACCAGAAGTTAGCTTACGGCGTGTTCTTTGCCGCCAGGAAACTACAGCATTATTTTCACGATCACACAATCACGGTGGTCATCAAATCTCCATTGAAGGATATCATCAACAATGCCGATGACACGGGCCGAGTCACCAAATGGGGCATCGAGTTAGCAGCCTTTGACATCAAGTACAAGCCGAGAACCGCCATCAAATCTCAAGTCTTAGCTGACTTTGTCGCAGACTGGACAAAAGCCATGGAAAGCACGCCTTTGCCGGATTATCAGTATTGGATAATGCACTTTGATGGCTCCAAGATGAAAGAAGGCTCGGGGGCTGGCGTGGTGTTAAAGTCACCTAAAGGCGACAAACTCAGCTATGTCCTACAGATTCACTTCAACGCTACCAACAATGTGGCAGAATATGAAGCTCTCCTCCATGGCATACACATGGCTAAAGAGTTGGGAGTAAAACGCATTCTCTGTTACGGTGACTCGGATCTTGTTGTCCAGCAACTCGATGGAACCTGGGACACGAAGAGCCCTACAATGGCGGAATACAGATGAACAGTCGATGAATTCGGCAGATGCTTTGCCGGCCTAGAGGTCCGACATATTTCTTGAGACGACAATGACGCTGCCGACGCGTTGGCCAGGATAGGCTCAAAACAGGAGGAGGTGCCTCCTGACGTGTTTCTTCATCATTTGGATAAGCCATCCATTAAAGGCGGAGACAAAGACTACCCCTTGTCAGTGCAATCAGTCCATGTCTGCTTGGTAACCCCAGATTGGACTGCGCCATACATCAATTTTTTGACGAACAAGGAGTTGTCGAAAGACGATGAAGTTTTGAACCATCAAATCGAGCGACGAGCAAAGGCGTACACGATCATTGACGGATAGCTTTACAAGCGAATCACATCCGACATCTTTCAACGATGCGTCTCTCCGGAGGAAGGACGGCAAATCCTCCAGGAAATCCACTCTGGCGAGTGTGGACATCATGTGGCGGCAAAAGCGCTGGTCGCCAAGGCGTTTCGACACGGTTTTTTCTGGCTGA
Source organism: Puccinellia tenuiflora (assembly GCA_012064385.1). Classification (NCBI taxonomy): domain Eukaryota; kingdom Viridiplantae; phylum Streptophyta; class Magnoliopsida; order Poales; family Poaceae; genus Puccinellia; species Puccinellia tenuiflora. The sequence continues at coordinate 47,888 of QRDG01001064.1, forward strand.
CGGCTAAAGAAGATGCCACCAATATCGTCAAGACTTGTGAAGGTTTTCAACGCTACGCCAAGCAGGCTTATTTGCCGGCACAGGAGCTCCGGACGATCCCTATAACCTGGCCGTTCACGGTCTAGGGGCTCTATATGGTGGGACCTTTCAAGATAGAAAGAGGAGGCTTAACTCATCTGCTGGTGGCGGTCGACAAATTCACAAAGTGTGTGGAAGCAAAACCCATCAAAAAACTCGACGGAGCTACAGCTACCAAGTTCATCGTCGAGATAAAACCCGGTTTGGCATACCACATAGTATTATCACAGACAATGGCAAAAATTTTGTCGTCGGTGAGCTGTCAAAGTATTGCAGCCGGTCGAAAATCCGGCTCGACGTGGCATTGGTGGCACATCCACAATCCAATGGACAGGTAGAGCGCACTAACGATATTATTCTGCAAGGTATTAAGCCGAGGCGTGAAACCCCTTTCTATCGAGCAGCCGGCGCTTGGGTTGAAGAATTGCCGGCCGTTTTGTGGAGTATCCGCACTACCACCAACAGATCAACTGGCTTCACCCTGTTCTTCCTTGTCTACGCAGCAGATGCAGTATTGCCAACCGACAAGATCCACGATTTGCCTCGAGTCGCAGTCTACATCGAAGAAGACATAGAAAAAGCACGTCAAGACGTCTTAGATATCCTCGAAGAAGAAAGAGAGCTTGCTATACAATGATCCGCCATATATCAACAAGATTTACGTCGCTATCAAAGCCGTAGAGTGCGGAATCGATCTTTTCGAGAAGGTGACTTAGTTCTTCGGCTTGCTCAAAGCCGGCAGCACAAGTTATCTCCCCCATGGGAGGGACCTTTCGTTATCAATAAAGCACTGAAAAACGGGTCTTACTATCTCCTCGACTTAAGGGACCCAAAGAAAGATCCCAGGAAGAAACGTCACAAGAGGAAACGGCATGTGGATGATGACTTAGATGAGACGAAACGTCCCTGGAATATCACTCAGCTACATCCCTTTTACAATTAGCAAATTCTATTGTAACCATGTCAATGTGATCATGAAATAAAAATTGGTTCCTCTCATGTGCATTTCGAGAATCTGTACCATCTTTACTTCCCAATGATCTTATTGCTTTAATAGTGTTTACCCGAAATTTCCTGTGTTGCTCGTTAGTAAAACATCTTTCCTGTTTAATCCGCCTTAAGGCGATGAAAAACAACGTTTTTGCCTAAAGGTGCTCCTCTGATAGCTTATTGCGCCGGGTTGCTACAAAGCATTTCGGCACCGAAAGGCGGCGCTTGTTCTGGGTCTAAACAGTTTGGTTTTTAATACCCTGTTGCTCAGCAAGTCATTCCACAATAGGTTTGCCGGCGCTTAAAAACTAAGGTCTCAAAGCCAGAAAACTGACGGCATAAAAATTGCAAATTGCATCTCAAAGCTGACTTAAATATTAAAAGATCAGCAAAAGACTTAGCTGTTTTCACAAACATATCATACACCTGTTTGGACGGCTTAACATCATAATTAAATTTTTTCTATAGGAAGGCCGGCTCAAAGAGCACATTCGGCTCAAGCAGTCTTATCCGCCTCTTTGCCTTCGTCATCAGACTGGACGGGAGTCGGCGGGCACGGCACTTTCTTGAAGACGGTGGTGAGGGAGACCATCTTCGTAACCTTGCTGGCATACCCAGAGACAGAGTGGAGAATCGCCTTTCGGTCCTTCTCCTCCAGAGGAGAGCCATCTTCTTTCTCAAGAGGAAAGCCAGCCACAATGCGCCAAGCCTCTGCCTCTAGGTAATGCGCCATCATAAGGCCCAGAGCCGTCTTCGCACCTCCCCGAATGCTGGATCAAAGCCGTTCATCAAAAGTCGACGTTGCTTCATCCAACTCGTCTGGCAGGCTTGCGAGGTCGGCTAAGGGCTCAGGGTCCAAAGAGAGGATCCTTGGGAGCAGCTCTCCGACCTCCAGAATCCGATCAAGCCGGTTATCCGCTGTCAGCTCATGGCCGTAACCCGCTGGAGCTGGCAAAAGCGAAGAATAAAAGTTAAGACAATTACATTACCTTTCGCAAAAATAATGAGTACAGGGTCTTATAAATAAGACTTACTCAGAAGCTGGGAGTCAATTGCCACCGACTCGTCAAGCCGGTCTTGGACTTCACGGAGAGCATCAATCTTGTTCTGCTTCTCCGTCTCCAAGGCCTGCTCGGCTTTGAGTAGGCTCTCCTTGGCCGTCTTGAGCTCCACCGACATTTATTGATTTAGCTTATTAAGCTCAATGTTCTCGTCACGGAGCCGGTCAAGGTTGCCCACATTGTCGACAATCTCCTTGGCTTTGTTGATGGCGTCTGCGACATATTAAGCATATTGTCAGCATTAGGAAAAAAAGCCAGATACAAAGGCCTCAAAATTGCTGCATTCGTACCTTGGTATGTGACGCGGTCAGCTTCGAAGCTGGCAATGATGGCATCCCTGTTAGACACCTCAGTCTTCAGATGGCGTATTTCCTTATTCCTCGCACCCAAAAAAGTTGATCGTTTCAGCACCAATGCGACGGTGAATCTGCGTAAGCAAACGCTAAAGCTATAAGCCAAATTGAAGATTGAGCCGGCTTGGGAAAAGAATTCTAATCATCGGGGGCTAGTATGATTCTACTCTTAAGCACTAAGCCGTCTAAACACCACACACCATATTACTTGGGTGCTAGGATTATCAAAACTTGTTGCATTTTAGCTCGGACCACTATGTCGCGTTGCGGATAATCGAACCCGGCATAGTGCTCGGGGGCTACTGGGTCAAGTTAAATACCTGATAATGCTCATGGAGCATGGAGAGGCCGACTTTGATTGTCTCGGCGAAGGAGTTATGCCGATCCTCCAGGACGTCTATTACATCGTACGTGCCATAGGCACAAGATTCACCTGGCTCGTCGTCTCGGAGAGTGGTTCCCTTCTTGCGGGATAGGTGGGAAGCCGGCATGAATCGAATCTGGAAGTCTGGCTTGATATGGTCGTCTTCATCAAAAGTCTCTTCCTTGATTGGAGGCCAGACCGGGGCATCATTAGCCGTAGCTTCAGCCATAGGTGGAGAGGAAGGGTGGGTGACCTTTCCCGTCATCTCCGTGCACTTGTCGGGAGATGTTATTCCATCCCTGCCAAGGGTTGGACCTCCCATCATGGTGTAGGCGGATGGTCCCTCCGCTGTCACCGGCTTAGTTACCAGAGGAGTTGGGGGAGGAACAGTGGGAGAAGATTTCTTTCGCACGGTGTCGGGGAGATGATCCCCGGATACCATAAAGATGCTCACTCTTCAGACTGCTCAAGCCGGCCAAGTCAAGCCGGCTGCATCCGTCCGGCTAGGATGAAGCCGTATCTACCAACCGACCGGTCCGTACCAGTGGGCCAGCCTCATGCAACCGTCGCCTGTGAACAGTACCTCCGGTCGGGCCTTTCCTGTACAGCATCATGATGATCCAGCTCCAGCCGGACTGTAAAGTAGATGATGTCATATGAACAATCATGTAACTTCCTTGTAAACCAAAAACCCTAGCCCGTTGCCTATATAAGGCGGGCTAGAGTCCCCTGCGAGGGACAAGTCCATACGTAAACCCATTCACACGACGATCATCATCTTCAACCTCCAACCGGCTAGACTTCCCAGCCGGCCACCATCTGAAACAGCTCTAGGAGCACCATTGTAGCCCGAATTCTGTGATCTAGCAATAAGAAACCAGAAGAGCAGGACGTAGGGGTGTTACCTCCACAAGAGGGCCCTGAACCTGGGGTACATCGCGTGTGTTTGCGTGCTTGTTACCCAATCCCACGCGAACACCATCGTTGCCTTGCTCCACAATCTTCCCCATCTCTGATGGGTATGCCGTGCTATCCACCACGACACACGGCCAACACCTTTACCTTCAAAGGTGCGCCTTTCTTTAGCCTGCATATTCAAATGGTTAGGCGTGGAAAAACCGGAAAATCTGCAAGCAAAAAGAGAAGTGTTTGGCCGACTTACTTCTTGCTGGGAATGTTAAGCCCAGCAAGGGCGTCATCGTCTTCTGATGACTTGGCGCCAATCATAAGTGATTGGCTCTTCCTGTTCCAGCTTTCTGCAGAAGCCAAAGAAAAGGAGATGTGACCCCGTTTACCCGCCTTGCTGGAAGGCTTCGCAGAGGCAGGAGGGGTGGGGGAGACTCCGGGAATCTGGCGTAAAGTGCATGTTAAGCTGTCAAAATAAAGCCAAAAACTCAAAGAATTGAACTTTGATTCGACTAGGACAATGCACCTTTGGGGGAGGGTTGGCGGCCGTGTACATTGGTCGCGATTATTCATATTGCCGGCCTTCATTAGGCCGGGCTTTGATTAGCTTGTTCAAACGCCCCTCAAAGAGGTCTTCCAACAAGTCGTCTATGCTGGTCCGCATCGGATCAGTCTTCTCGTTCGTGTACTCGCACAAGAGGCGAGCATGGTGCTGAAGGGGCTGGATTCGTCTCTTCATCCAGCAAATAATGGTGTCCTCCCCGGTCAAGGGAGGAGAGCCAGAGGTTAACTCGGAAATCCTTGCCTTTATGGTGGCAAGGGCAGACGGCATCTTTGTCGACGGCTTCTGCTTCCATGATGGTCGAGGAATGCCGGCTCGGTCTTTTAAGGTGGCAAGCCCCTACAGTCTGTTGAGGGGCACCACGTCGTTGCAGTAGAAGAAGGTGGAAGCCCACCCTTTTGCCGAATCAAGGATTGGCACCTGAGGGTACCAATCTAAATCCCGACGCATGTTGAAGCTTATGGAGCCGACAACCAGCAGCTCCTTGTTCACAGTTGTCGGCACAGTGGAAACCAGGGTACCACGGGCCGGCCCGCCAGGGCCCAAGGAACTCTTCAGCCTGATTTTCGCTAAGGACCAGGCTCTCAGCCTGTAGAGGCTCTCCAAGCCTGTCGAGTCTCGACAGGAGATTTCTCCACAAGAAGGCGCCCCAAGGCGCCACAGGGAATTCGACTAAGGACTAAGCCGCGAAGCTTGCCGAGGCTTTTCGCCGCGGCAAGGCTTCCTTCCTCTCGAAGCCAGCTCTGCCTCCGCGGCAGAGCGCACATGGGCTCTGCGCTTCCCGCAGAGTCATTGGCGCGCCAAAGCGTGATGACGCCAGCGCCCCAGTTGCCGTTCTGATGAATAAAGGGGTCAACAAAGCAGCGCCAAGCAAAGCGGACAACGAGACTTGCCACTTTGGTGATAAGGAGACCGCCTGCAGCTACGCTCCAACGGCGACGTCACCGCGGGACCCGTTCCACGTCTGCAGCGCCAGCCCACCGTCCTGGCTGGACGGTGCCTCTTTTCAGCTTTGGTGACGCTGCTCCCCTGCCGTGGACCGCGTCCATGGGCTCTACCTTTATGGTGGACTTCACCTTTATGGTGCACCGTGTCTCCTCCTTCGTCGGGATGTGGCAACCCTTCCCGCCCAAATGTTTGGGCGGAAGAGGACCAAGACGACTATAAAAGGAGGGAGGGCACTCCCGTGCCAAGGGTTCGGTTCTGGTTCAATCTTCCTTTGGCCAGGACAGATCTAGGGTTTTAGCCATTGGCAGCCATCTCGAGCTCCACAAGCTCCCCCTGTACCGAAAACCTCTACAAGCAATACAGCCTAGCAGGACGTAGGGGTTTTACCTCCACAAGAGGGCCCTGAACCTGGGTAATACCGCGCGTTCCTCTCTGCAGTGTTCTCCTCCAGCGAGCCCGACGAGCACCGTCGCCGTGGAACGTTGGAGGTTGTTTGACTCCGTGTTCAGCCCCTTGCTCGATTCTTACCTCGTGAGATACGCCCGGTTCCTGGGCCTATTCTCCGACATTTGGCGCGCCAGGTAGGGGGCTGAGGCGCGTCTTCAACCTCGACACCACCATGGCTAGCTCTCGCGCTGAGCGTCTCGCTCGCCGGACGGCCAGCGCTGCCACTGCTCCTCCCGCCGGCAGGCAGCGCGGCCGCCCTCGTGGAAGCACTGCTCCGAAGCGCCAAGTCGACCCCGAGCCCCGCGTCGAGCACCCAGCGGACGACGACGACGTCCACTCCGAGGACGACCTCGACGAAGAGGAAGCCTCCTCCCTTCACCCGTCGCGCGACGGTGCTGCCTCTTCGCTGGGCCGCCCTGCGCCCAGCCCGGCAACTGCGCTCCTCATGGCGCAGGAGCTGCTGCGGTACCGTCCCAACCCGGAGGCTCACGAAGCCTGGCTTCATCGCCTCTCCGAGCTCATCGGCGCCGCCCGCGTCGCCGCTCCCGCGCCGTCTCGCTCGCTGGTCCCCTCTGGTCGTGCGGGAGACGTAGCGCCAGGCGCTCCTCCTGCACCACCTCGCCAACCCGCGCCCGCTCCAGCTCCACCGCAACCTGCTCCGGCGGGGGCTCCTCCCCGCGACAACCGCGCTGCTTCACACGCCTCGTCGCCGCATGACTGCCAAATCGTGCAGCGAGCTCCCGAGGACGCCCGCGTAAACATCGAGCGCGGCCAACAACGCCACAACCGCGCCGTTCAGGAAGTCGCCGCCGCCGGGCGTCACCTCCGCGCCACTCTCGCCGACGGCGTGGTCACCTATGGTACCACGGTTGCGTTTACCCGCAGCCTTCGCCGCGTCGTCTGGCCGACCAAGTTCAGGCCGGACCTCCCCACGCTACGACGGCAAGAACAACCCGTTGGAGTTCCTGCAGCTCTACACCCTGGCCATCCAGGCCGCCGGGGGCGACGACAAGGTCATGGCAAACTGGTTCCCCATGGCTCTCAAGGACTCTGCGTCCTCATGGCTCACCAACCTCCCCGCCGAGTCCATCGGCTCCTGGGAGGACCTCTGCAAGTGCTTCATCATCGCCAACTTCAAGGGCACGTACGAGCGCGGCCTCACGTACAACGATCTCCGCGGCGTGCGCCGAAGCCTGGCGAAACCCTCCGCAAGTACATCCAGGCTTCAGCCAGGTGCGGAACAAGATTCCCAACGCCACAGACGCACAGGTCATCTCGGCTTTCCATTCTGGAGTCACGGACGTGCGGATGCTCGAGAAGCTTGGCATCCACGACAACATCACCACCACCGTCGTCAAACTTTTTCGACTTGGCAGACAAGTGCGCCAAGGCTGAAGAGGGCCGCCTGTTCGTCGTCAAGAACGAGCCTGAGGACCCCCACTGAGAGCTCCAAGAAGAAGAAGAAATCCTCCGAGAAGCGCAAGACCACCGCGGTCCTCTCGGCCGAA